>OZ018399.1:6836143-7222043 GCA_963969525.1 Ontholestes murinus | reverse complement strand
GTGTTTAATTGCTCCGCGGGATGTGTTGATCAGAGGTCTCACTATTGCGTGTGAATATTTTTGTATAGATTGATTTGCACAAGCGATCCGGCGAATAATTTTGAAGCTGCGAGGGCTCGAACTAGCTTTATAAGTCGGATTATAAAGCGAATCTACCAGATATTTCGACTCGTTGAGATCTGTTTTGTATGCAGTGCGTCGCTTTTCATTACTACGGCGCATCATTCCAAAGTGCTGGAGAGAGTCGATACATACAGTCTCGTATTGAAGTTCGTTTTTTCCTCCACTTGCAGGGATGCAGTTTCCCGGAGATTTTCTTCGAAGGGTCGTTCTCGGACAGCGGCATCTCCGACGAGGGCTCCGAGCACGACCTAGGGGAGCGGGAACGCCGCCTCTCCGCCATCAGGCGGTTGGTAAGGCAACTGGAGGTTGTTATGGCCCCGGATTGCTCCGCCAGGGTCCGTATGAAGGAACGCTTAACGGCTGCTGAAGAAGAATTGAAAATTCTTCAGAATAAGTGCCGGTCGATTATAGTTCGTACGGCCGTCTCTGCAGCCGCACCTCTGAGGTAAGAACATCCACTTTTTGTTTAGCTTTTCAACAGAAACCATTCTGGAACATAAACGACATCTCCGTGCCAACATCCTTTGCTTATAAATTACTAACAAACATTTGTGACACCATGTTAAACATTGAAGCTTTTGCGTTCTTTGCATTCCTCCTTTTTAATCGTTTTCACACATCACTGCAAATACCGTTTACTTACTATACATGCCCTAACTCGATATTCGTGAAAAAAGATCACGCCGAGATTCACTCGTCCTCGCTCACAACATCGCACAACAAGATTTTCCAAACACGCTCTCTGAGCGCATCGGCCACGAGTGATGTATTTATATTTATTAACCTTTGCTAAACCCCACACTGATATCCTACAAAAAAAAAATATTCTAGTATAACAACTGTCTGCCAGGATACTGACGGATTTTTATTGTATAAACTTTTTTACAATATAATCGTAATTGATTTTTATTACGGCTATCGACCCATGGTCTTTCTGCCACAAAACTGTTTTATAATCACGCTTCCATTTAGCTTTTTTATTCAAACGCGATTTTTCTACGGATTAACTAGTTTGTATTATCAGAAAATAAACATATTATTTCATATCTTCGAGTTTATTATGATTAAGGGTATCTGGTAACGAGATTGACATATATAGGCCAAGTATTTATCAATTCTTTACATATTATTTTATAATATTTCACCAAGAAAACTGGGAGAAAATGATTTAAGAAGTATTCTACATAAGTGAGTAAGTAAATTGTAAATTGCAGTCGTGTGATGTTATTAATAATTCTTAATAATGACAAAGTTGTTGTATATGGGAAACTATCAAAGAATGCATTTTATGTAATGTTGATTCCAATTAAATATATTAAAATGGCGGTCGCAAACCCTTTTCGGTTATTTCTCGGACTCCGTCCATAAGCGCGTGTGGATACGTTGAATACTAAAGCCGTGCACAGATAGTAAATCATGTTTTTGGAATTCGATTTACACATTAAACAATGCCAGCATTTGTATTCTATTGCGGCCATTCAAATCTTTATTGTTTATTACTTAACGTTACGTTATTGCCTTATGGCTGATTATTGATTCAGACCGGCAGCTCACTTCAAACACATTCGAAATAATTAAGTTTGAAGAGTGGAGACGGTGGGTATACGTGAATAAATTTCATTTAGACCCTGACAAGAAAAATGAGGAAAATATATTAAGCAAATGTTTATAGGAATTTATAAAGTCTAGGAAAAGATTAAATATGAAGCAATAACAAGTGCATCGCGGCAGTCCTGCTGGGCCCGCTAAGATTAATAGCTCTGTTAGTAACCCGCTAGCCAACATGCGACTGCTTTAATTAATAATAACAACAAATAAACAACAAATCACTTATCGTTCCCAGCAAATCGTTTTACATACAATGAATGATGTATAGTGGCCAGTCCGACGTGTTCGTCGGCTAATATCTGCTGTTTAGCTTCACCATTAGTTAGTGTTGGAGGAATAAAAGCCAGCGTTTTTCTCTTTGGTCTAGTTTAGACGAAAATGTAGTGCGTTTCAGGACCCCAACTAATTTCAATCTTGAGTCTCGTCGTGGTGCTTCCTTAAGTAGACCATTCGAATGCGACTGACGCCGCGCGCCTCGAGCCGCCATTACTGCCTATTTAGCTTTATTTCCCCGACGCCGAAGACGCCTTCCTTTCTCTCTCCTAGTATCATCTGTAATCACATTTAAAACCTCAACACATCATTTTGAAAACTTCTTAACTACACCCCAGACAGGCTACTAACAAGACATATTAAAAGTCAAAATTTTCACCCTGGAGGGGAGAAACTTCAAGTCTGATAGTATCAGATTTTGGACCGTTAAAGAATGTTATTTTTTGATTTCAGTGAAACGGTGGTTGCAGCAGGACCAGGCGGCGATCCCGGCGATGTGCCAAACACACAATCATGGTTTCGAAGGGTGGTACGTGCTTCTATATCGTTTCAGTTTGCCATCATGGCTATACTCTTCATGGCGTGTCTGTTTGAGCCGCATTGTTGCGATAACATGAACAATTTGCAATTGTCCATGTATCCTCAATTGCATTACGTACGCGGACCTCCGCCTATTTAAATAGGGTACTTAAAAGTGATAATATTTATATTGAAAAAAAAAAAACTTAATTTACTTGATCAAAAATTGTGGCTATTATTTTACACTAGAACTTCGGAGAAGTGTACGGTTTATACACTCACGTTTTTTTTTAAATATTTATCTTTATTTATATTTGTAGTCCAATATACACTTTTTTTTATATTTTATTGTTCTACAATATATTATTTTGTATAATAATACAACTAGACGTTGCTTTTGTATCCGCCGCGCATTACGATTAATTTATGTCTTTATCTTAAAGGATACATACGCAACGCCGGATGAATGTACAGTGCCTATCAATTATTTGTACATATCTAAGTACATTTAATAAGTTCTGCTCATATTTCTAGGAATATAATATTTATATGAAAATTTCTGTAACATGTTGTTATGTATGTCAATGAGTATTGTTTTAAGTACTGAAAGCAAAATTAAGTAAACTCGTCTTAAATTAAGAAATTGGAAGTTTACGAAAAGTGAAAAGCAGATCTATTTTTATTTGATTAATTTATCAGAAGCAAACGAAGAATATTTTTTCAAAAAAATGCATTATTTTTGTTATATATTTATATCCCATATTTTATTGGTGTCTCTTGTATCCTTAGTACAAGGGGTTTATTTGTGTTCATTAGTTTTTAAGTCCGCGAAAAAAAAAAGAAAACCAGAATGGTGATCTTTTCAGATCATTCCACACGAAACGTGTACTGAAGTTATATATAAAACTACCGATATGTGGTGGTTCGAAAGAGTGGAATCCCTCTTTGAGGTGAAATGATACGAAACGTGCCTTAGTCTAAGTTAGGCCTGAACTTACCAAATGAAGACTAATTTTTTATAATGCATTTGCATTGCATTTATATTACATACCGTTGTGCGTCCGTTATTCGCGGTACGGCGCGGCGAGGGAATGTTTTATACCACAGAAAAAAAAAATACAAAAAAAAAAACCTAAAATAAAACATATATGTCAAACACTCCCACATCCCCACCGTATTTTATGTGTTTATAGGTTTTAAATGCATGTTATTTTTATGAGTTTATTATTAACCTATTTATAGCCACTTTTGAGGACTTATTCAACATATACACTTATCCTTATTTTATTAGGGGCGCTGTATCCCCCGTTGGGGTTAATATTTTTGCCAGTTTTTTTTTTATAATATAGTTCAGAGTTCTATTTTATATGAATCGTTCGGTATTCGCAGATTTGATCCTTGTCGAAGGTTGCAAGTCTAGCTGGACGGCGCCGGGCGCCGCAATCGAATATTTTCCTTTTGTTACATTTTGTTTTTTTTTTTTAAGAGTTCGTTTTATTTTTCAAATTTTATTCATTTCGAGCCTAGACTTGGAATCTTGCTTTATTTTGTTGACTTGAAAAAAAAGATGTAAGCGATATACAATAAAGAGTATTTACAACAGAGTTGTTTTTTTCGTTTTATTTACATCCAATTGTTTTTAATTTTACAGGTTTTTTAAAGAAAGGTAAGTACTGAAATTCATTAATTTTCGAAATTAATCAATTAATTAAGAGTTAATCAAATATTGCGTACCATATATTAAAAGACAATATTAAAAATATTTAAATTTTTCGTCTACTTCTTTAAGCACTTACTTCATACGCCTGAGATATTTCGGGAATGCGAAAAATAATTATGTGGGAAGGAAGGGGTTAAATAACTGTTACCACCATGATTAAGTTGCTCAACCGAAGTAAATAAAATAATGGTAATTGACCAATAAACTACATATATACAATGTAATAAATCTTTTACTAGTTATGATTTTTCCTCGAATGAAGTATTTTATTTTTCATTTAATTTCTTAAATTCTTTGCATTCGTAATATTTTAAAAATATTATTTACTGCGGGAATTACAAACACAAAATATATTTTAAATCAAATACAGAAAACTTTAATTAACTTAGCTTATTTATTCAGTATTAAAACATTGATAATGGTCACTTTGTGTCCGAAATATATATCTGTGAATTTAAATAAAATTTGTTTTAGTGCTTATTAATTTAATAGCTTATTTATATTTAATTACGTAAACAATTTATTTAAATAGGATAATAAAATATAGTTTAAAATTTACAAATGTTGTGTAGTATAGATATAAAAAAAGAAATGTGGAGTAGCAATGCGAATTTGTATGCTATTTGTGCGGCTACGCGTCGTGTAGACTATGTATAGAGCTTTTCATTGTTCGTGAAATTGTTTTTGTACCACTATCCAATGGACTTACAAGTGTGGGTGTGGAGTGTGCCGTTTATGTGCGTGCTAAGAAACATGTTTCCTTTTGCATTTTGATAATTCAATTGTTTCATTCATGATCATTTCATTAAACAAGTTTAAAAATATAATTAATCAGCAATTACTAAAATTATCTTAATTTTCCCAGTTATTAAAATTTGCTGTATTTTTTTGTTGCTAAATCTATATTGTGCATATAAAAGTAATTTCATGAGAGTGGTGCATAATGCGTGTAATGGTTCAGGCAAAACCGCAAAATTTGTACCACATCGCCGGTGAGCAGTTTTACGGTGGTTTATGGTTAAAATCTGAAATTGCCGCGATAAAGAAACCGCCCATAATAATTCTTAGTAATTCAAAAGTAACAAGTAGTTTATACACAAATTGGTATGTACCGGGAATCACAATACGTTGACTTACATAACGGAATTGTTCTTCGTCAAATTGGCCTGTGCATATTAATGAGTCGACGTAGACAAAGAAATCGCTATACAGTTAGCTTTTCGCCAATGAATCAATTTCTAGACGTAATAAAAATTTCAAGGAATACTACCGGTAATAATTTTTGAGTGTTTTAGCGTTCAAAATTTTACTCACAGGTAAGCAATAACTGGATTATAATATTATAATGATTTTTTATCACGTATTGCCTTCGTGAGTTTTCAAGTTAATATTGAAAATTTTAAAATACTATATTCATTCTACTGTATAGAAGAAGCGAAAGAATTGTTACGAAAATAAAAGCAATTAAAATTTTGAAAGTTTCAAGATTTAGTTATATTACCTAAAAGTTATATAAAATATAAGATTTACAACTAATACAATCAATTGACAAGTCATTATGTTATAATAATCTTTTCAATACTTTTAAGATTTTTTTTAGCTATAACTAGAATAGAATTCTTCTAAGCTCTAAGAGTAAAATGCATTATATTTAAGTATAGAAATTAATACATTGATATTTTATTTCAATTGTAAAATATCTTAGTACATTATATGAACGTTGTAACGAATATTTTGAAAATATTTATACGATTATTATTCAAGGTCCGTAGTACTTTTCCTGTGTATATTTAATATATTCATATCCATTCAATTGTTCGATTTCTTTCAAATTTCGCCGATCGGCCACGGTTCGAGCGGTCACGGGTATTATTTGTTTGCGTTGTTTAATTGGCCGCTAATAAATTATTAGTCGTAACTAATTAGCTAAATTGGAAAAAGGAGCGCGGTATCGCCGGCGCAAGTTAATGTGAAAGGTACGAGATTAACGTACCGCCGAGAAATTGAAAAAAACACCTTTAATCGCAGACCGAGGTGAGGATAAATGACTAGCACGATGCAATAACTGATATTGTTTCGTGCAGACCCGTACTTGGAATTTTCCTGGGTGGACGGAGCCGAGAATTTAAGGGTATCGCAAGCTGCTCCAGGGTGGGTAATTGAAAATTTAATGATTTTGTGATTGGCCCGCGCGGGGGTTTATTGTCCTCGTCCGGGCGCAGGGCTGGGTGGTTAAATGTTGGGAATATGAAGATGTTGGCGAAGTGCGTACCTGTGGATGATGTCCACCTGGTAGAGCGGACGCTCTCTACCTTGTCATTATTTGATATTACAACACCCACTCGTACCACTACAAATTCTTCTAATAATTGATTATTGTTGTTACCTCGTTTCTCAGATAATAACATACTTCTTTGTTCAAAACAGCGACGAACAGAATAATACAAAAAATTATTACACGGTATTATAATTTAAGATAGCGAAATTGAGATCAAATATATGTTCATTGAATTGCATTTACGACTGTAGGGACTGGCGCAGCGAAATGCTTTTGGAAGTTTTTAAGGCACCGCCCGACCCAATTTCCCTTTGCGTAAGAGGGCAATAAAATGTATGCAGTTTCCCCCGGACATTTCCGATTGTATATATATCGGAGGCATTGATATTCAGTCCACATTTGCGCAATTACTGCGAGGGACAAAAACATGTATAACTTTAAATAATTGATTTGAGTGATTTTGTGTGATTAATTAGTTCATTTTGTTGCGTACATAATAAATGGCGACGATGCTCATTTTTTTTAAATGAGTTATGAATATGGTATTCTTAGGATTGATCATTAATATTACTGGATTGTTGTAATTAAAACTCGGCGATCGTTTTTTTTGTACAAGCATTAATTAAAATAACAAAATTTGTCAATAACTTAATTAATTTTTAAAAAATCGATATTTATATTATTGAATGAATTGCTTACCAAAAATAAAGGAAAATAATAATTATAAATTATGTTTTTTTTTGTATAAACGGAAGCGAGAGATTATTATAAGATGCAACAGGTGATACGGTATGAAGAGATAGATATAGGGGGTATAGGGATGTTGGCGTTGGCGGCTGTCGCAAACGTTAGTGACACTGTAGTGACTACTCACTAGTCACAGTGCGTGTTAACATGCACTAGACGTATACACAGTGTATACTGTATTCCGCAGGCCGGTGGCGTACTGCTCGGGACCAGCATGCTAACTACAAGTCTACGTGCCTCCCGCCGGATGCTATAACATATTATGCTTCCTAGTCGATGTCGATGCTTCCATCGCATCACATTGTTGTTCTTGAGCCCGTTCCCAAAAGGTCACAAACTCACTTCAGACGTACACACTATATAACCGGGACAAAACAATATCAACCTTAACCCCACTAGGAATACTAATGGGACCTAGCCCACATTCACTCACAACTAGTGAAAAACTAACTAACCCCGAAACCTACAAACTGCCAGTAACAAAAAAAAAAAAGTAATAAGACTCCATAAGTCATTAACGTTACAAAAAAGGGGAACTGGTTTCAATTTTACCCTTAAATTGGCCTCCGTACCAATGTAAAAACGCTTTAAAAAATAAAACTATACGGTCGATTCCACTCAAGCATCAAATTAACTCCATAATGTATTACCTGCATTAATCCTATAGATATATTCCATCCCACCTCTCGGATGCCTATCGAATTTGTTTTTAAATTGTCACAAAATAAAAACTCTTCACATTACATTATAACATGAACTGTTCTCAAGGGCGTTAAGTACTTCCAAGCGTAAAACATACATTACTCTCTCTACACAATCTTATAGGCGGCATTAAAAACACCTTCACGGTTATTTTTTTTAACCATCAAATATCTGATCGATTCTATAAATAATTGATTAAGTTTATAAATATGTAAGTAAGGTAATTATTAAATTGTTAGTCTATTATGGTAAGTAAATTAAGTAATCAAAATACGATGAATATATTAAAAAAGAATGTTTGGATATCAGAATTATTTATAGTTAAATCACTTCATTATTACGGGAAATAAATGGTAAACTCTTAAGAGTTTTGACTGAACAAATTATGTCGGTTTATTTATATGCCCACGTAGGACACCGGAGCGCGTCCCCCGAAGTGATAATTTATTAAGAGAAATAAATGTATTAGTAACAAGGCATGATGTATTAACATGTTTAAAACGCAATCAATCTAATGGGATATTTAATATGACATCCATGGCACAGTGGGTAGTAGGTTACCAACAGAGGGACCAGAAGTTCCGGCATCTGTACCAGGTACTGGTACCGCGAGACCCGACGTGTTAAAAGTCGTTTGCCCACAGCCTTTTTTTATGAGCGAGTCCCAAACAATTAAAAATTCAATCTCAATTTCATGATTGAAAATAATGGGCGAGAAAGCCCGTAAGAAAGTATGATATTTAAATTACAAAGTTTCGAATTGTAATAGGGTTTCTTACTACGGAGCGACCAATAGAATTGTAAGTATTCAGTCGAGTTCTCTAATTGCGGTATTTGGATGTGCAGCATTGACCCCAGTGTGTAATAATTTACAAGTGGTGCCTCAATGCTTGCATACATAGTAATTACTACCTGACTTCCATTTACAATATTGGAAACTTCAGTACTAGCGACGGTTGTTCCTTTTATAATTCCCTACTTAATAAATCATGGAAGTTATAACAAGTTTTCGGTTTAGATTTTATAAATACATCTGGCGTTGTTAAGAGGCGGTTTTATCTGGTGAATAAATTTTTTTGGGAATCTCAAATAAACATCATGTATGAGAACGTCGGGGCTCACGGAAGGCTTTTTAAATGAGTTGGACACAGGAAACAGGGTTACTATCTTGATGTCTACGGCCATAAAGCACGTAAACGTACAGCAACCTGAGTTGAGTTATTTATACAATACTCCTTTCATTCACTTTTCCAAAATATGAATCGAGCATACTGCGTGACTTGTATCCCTAAACAGTGCACTCTGTGAATACAGATGTATCTACATCCATTTATATAGTTATCACTTAATTGTCTTCATAAAGCAATCATTTCTAATAACGGGCGAAGATGCTCCAGAATTTTTAAAGCTCTGACGCACATCTATTAGGCGCATGACTTATGCATTAGGCCACCGCTTAACATTTCATAATCCCAGGTCGAGCTTTTACGACTATACCCTAAATAAATTATGGCGCACACACGAATTTGTCTCCGTAAATAATGCACAGGGCCGCGGCCGCACCCACCCTCAATATTTTACTTTATTTCGATATAATCAAAGTTCTAAATCGAAATTCCTCCGTGCACTTCATTGTCGACGCCCCTCCGACAATACATATTGTCCCTCTTCAAAAAGCTCCTCGCTGGATTATGCCCGAATTTGGAACCGGAATTCAAATACAAATAAAATTCAAATTTTATGGCTATTAAAGCCATAAATCATACGCTAAAACGCTACTGAAATGTGGACCTTTTAATTGGTGCCCTTTCGGAATACCGATAACGCCCCGGCGGTGCATTTAAATAAGTCGCCTCTCTTTTACCTATTGATTATTTCCTCGGGACAAGGCCAGATAATAGAAAACGTCTTAATAAGTTTTGTTGGGAAAAGCTAATGGGCAATTATCTACTAATTCAGAGATAATTCCCCGATTAGGCTTAGATAGGGTCGAAATAATGAATCTTTAACACATACTATGCTACTATTTTGATAATATTTATACTACGCCACAGTCACTACCTACTTTTAACCGCACCGGTTTTTACCACTTTTAAACGTTCCTATAAAATTTCTTCTCTAATCATCAAATTTTCGCCATGATTACAATTTGAACGTATGTGCGGACCACACACAAATAAATAATGACAATAACAACGTTGTAATAGTTACGACCTTTTCGTTTCGCAATTGCCTACTTTAAATTTAATTAATAGAGATTTCAGGCTACATTTAATAGCGCGATATACATTACAGCTCTTTATGCGCAGGCATGTGCAGGTAATGAGAAAGATAATTGCCATTTTAATGATACTGTTATTGCTGACTATTCAACGTTGATTTTTCATAATTCATATATACATATATATATATATATATAAATTATAAGGGGTGTTATATTAGATGTTCATGTTTGTGATGGCCCGTTTATTGATTTCGCCGGATGAAATATGTTGCATGTGTTGTATTTTTGTGAGGAATCGGTGAAAAGCGGTGTAGGAAATCGCGGCCCGATTCGCCACGGGTAAATTTTTGAAATATTAAAAAGGCGGGGTGGTAATTTATGGGCGGTGCGGCGTGCACGTCACGGGGTAATTCGGGTACGGGAATGCATAAATCAAATTTGAAAATATAATAATCTTGCATTAGAAACCAATTTACGGTCATTAGGTGGGGGATCCCGTATGACCACTGGACTTGTTTTTAGGGGATGTCCCCGACGCTCCCTCGCCCGCGTGCGGCCGTGTACATATGATCGGATTTTCGTAATTGCTATTCTTCCCCGAATTTTAAAGCCGGCTACATATGTGCGCCCCCACCCCGCCGGCGGGGCGGCGGGCGAGGGGCGTCGCTAGATGCGGCCCGCGATAAGGCATGTTAATTGAGTACGGGACCCGTAAATGAAGGGTGTCACATGAAGAAATTATCTTATGTAAATATTGAAATGTTTAATAGATTCATTTAATTTTAAAAATTTTGACCAAAAAAAGAAGGGTTGTTATTCATCTGAAAAACCTTCAATAGTATATTTCTAGCGATATTAGATTTTAATTTTTAAAGTTGAAGTTTAAAGTAGTGTAACATCATCAAATTTATACGATAAAACCATAAAGGTGCCATCTATGATCGGATATTAGTTTCCAGAAAATTATTCTTAAACAGATTTATATAGTTTTTAAATTAAACATCATTGGCAATTTTATAACTGAAATCAATAAATATATGTAGGGAGGGTGGGTGTCCTTTAAATGTAAAAAATAACATGGCTTTTGTTAACGGAGAACAATATAAAATTTATATTCAAATTCGTTAAAGAGAAAAGTGATAGAAAACATAAATTTTTCAGCTTAATTGAATGATAATTTTAATTTAGAATTTTATAATTATTTCAATATTTTTTTAATGCTTTAGAAATAATAGAATTTTGCGCCTAAGGTAACGGTAAAAATATTAATCTAAGAGTTCTATAATTTTAAAATTTGCAAAACCACATTCCAAACTTTTTGAACGTTATTATTTTTATGAGAGGAAAAGAAATTCGCCATGGATGATAATGTCGACTAAAACGACTCTTTAAAGATTACTATTATTACTAGTCCATAACCATAAGTTTTTTTTTTCTAATCGTTCATTTGAATTTTATTATGTGATGTTACACAATTAAAATACTAATAGCCCTATCCTAAAAATATACTAACAGCCGTAATAGTTGCGAATTAATCCGAGATAGAGGATTAATCCTCGGATCAGGCTAAAACGCATCAAATAGTCGGTATAATGCCGGATTAATTCTATAAATAATCTTAGATACGGCAATAAATTAATCTTGGATTCTAGAATCCGAGATTAATCCGAGAATTGATCTTTGTCTATTAATATGGCTGTTAGTGACATAGAAATCCGAACACCCAGTATAATTCATTTTATTTTGATAAAATTTTATATTTAGGCTTATCTTAACGAAAAGAAAAAACGATTAAAAATTCAGCTGTATAAGATAAAGTTTTCGTTTTTTGTTCAACTTGTTTATTTATTGTTGCACAAGGTGAAATTTAACATTTTGCCGTAGTAACGATTTTAATTTTACTGAGTGCGGTTCTAAGCTTTTGTTGTTATCTTTTACAATGCAAATTTTCATCAACTTTCTTAATTTGATAGAGGGCGAATAGTTGGGCTTAGAGAGGCTGGACTTTCTTTCCGAGAAATTAGGGATAGAGGAAGAGGGTTGAACAGGAAGAGCTAGAAGTACAGAACCATAGAGCGTACAGATCGGCGTATCAGACTGTTGGCTTTAAGAGATCGTTTCTACACCAGCAGGTCCATTGCAAGCCAGTGGTATGAAGAGCATGGAAAACCGATTGGAATGCGAACAGTTTACCGTAGGATTCGTACTTTTGCCCTTCTTGCATTCCGGTCGCACTGGGTGCTTTCTTTAACTGCTGAGCATCGACGAAATCGTTTCGACGGGTGTAGAGAACGATTGATGTGGGGCCAGGTGTTTAATGATGAATTTAGATTTTGTTTAGGGATGCATGATGCCAGAAGACGACGTGCTGAAAGAAGAAATCTATATTTTTTTGTCGAAAGGCGCGGGTTATGGTATGGGGTGCCGTTACTTATGACTCTAGGTCACTTCATTAGATGCAACATGATCGCACAACGTTACATCGAAAAAATTCTTGAACCTCATCTCCTAGCCTATCTTCAGACATTGCCAAATCCAACTTTTCAGGAGGATAATGTTCGCCCATACATTGCAAGAGCCACAATGGATTTCTTTGAGCACGCTGAAATCAATGTGTTGCCCTGGCCACCAACGTCATCAAATTTATCTCCCATTGAGCATGTGTGGGATATCATGGGCTGAAGACTCCTTAATTTGCAGCATTCCCCTGAAACTCTAGAAGCACTTCGAAATGCGTTAGTAATTGTTTGGAATGAGATACCACAGGAGGACATCAATCACCTAATTAAAAGCGAACCTAGGTGCCTTAGAGAGTGTATAGCCCAATTCGTTGAACCGAAGAGAAATTTTGTTCATTTGTTTACTATGTTTTCCCTTACAATTGTACAAAATATTATGAAAGTAAAATTATTTATACTAGGAGTTCGAATTTCTATGTCACTTAATATAGATATACTATCAAGGTGACATCTATTTTATAAAGTCTGGTACTAATTTGCTCTGATTGAGTGAATACACGACATAAATTTGTAAAGAACAGTCAAGAGCAATAATTACAACCACAATAGTAATGCGAAAATACTAAATTATCATTTTCCTGTCAACAATATTATACTTGAGGTGAGAATAAAAATATTGAAGATTTGTCTACCATTTCACATCAAATTAAAAATGTTTTTTTCCCCTAACATTTTGAATGTTAATGTTTTCCCCGTGACTTAGAAGTAAATTCAAAAGCAAACAATATTTTAAATCAAAATTTAAAAAAAAATCATGCAGTTAAGGGTAAATTTAATTGACATGAGCAGAGGAAACCTATCAGAGGTCAACTTATAATAGGGTAGTGGACTCTTACCGACCAAAACCACTCCTCTGCGGTCGCTTTTGTAATTAGTCCATAACTATAGATTTTTTATTCAATCGTTTGATTGCTAATATACGAAATTGCAAATTTAAAACCAACACTCTTTTCTTGAAGATAAATAAGATGACAACTAATGTTTAAAGTGGTGTACGAAATTTGCCTTTATTGAGTAGATACACCACTTGAAATGATCAATAACAATAATATTGTTGAAAAGTTTAAATTGTTGATTTCCTCTCAACAATAACAATAAAACAATATTTAAGCAGATTCTGTTGAAATTCTTAACTAATTAATTAACTGAAAATAGGTGAGAATACATTGGTTTATTTTTGGCACAGATCACTTTCGACTTATTTTGGATGTCATTAGAGTCGCGCAATTAAGGATAGAGAAAACGGAATTTTATTTCAAAAGAGCTAAGTTGATGAGATCTAAAATATCGGATTGTTGAGGCTGATATTTTGCGAAACTCCATTATGCAATTATTAAACAACAGCACGATTGTTTAGAGTTTTGCTTCATTTTGTAGATATACTGTTACAATTGTTTCACCACACCGTAACTTCACCAGACAGATGAATAATGAATTGCAACAGTTGTTTCAACACAATGTAGCTTCATAAGGCAGATGAGTAAGAAATTATTATTCCTGATGAAGTCACAGTGTGGTGAAACAATTGTAGCAGTGTTTCTACAAATTAAAGCAAAACAGTCGTATTTTTTGTTTAAATAGATCCAAAATAGATCGAAATTGCCACAGAGGTTGTTTAATCAATTTCCAATAACTTTTAGTTTGTATTAAATACAATCAAAAATTTTGGAGTTTGAATAAGCAAAATTGTAATTTTTGACTTATCAGAAATACACTTTTAAAATTACAAATTTTCCATGTTTAAGTTAAAAACAGCACTAGCACAAAATATCGGATTGTTGAGGCTTTTACTTGGCGAAACTCCATTATGGAATCATTAAACAACAACACGATTGTTTAGAGTTTTGCTTCATTTTGTTGATACACTGTTACAATTGTTTCACTACACCGTAACTTCACCAGACAGATGAATAATGAATTGCAACAGTTATTTCACCAAACTGTAGCTTCAACAGGCAGATGAATCATAAATCATTATTTCTGATGAAGTCACAGTTTGGTGAAATAATTGTAGCAGTGTAGCAAAACAGTCGTATTTTTTGTTTAAATAGATCCAAAATAGATCGAAATTGCCACAGAGGTGGTTTAATCAATTTCCAAAAACTTCTCGTTTGTAGAAAATAGGCTCAAAAATTTTGGAGTTTGAAGAATCAAAATTGTAATTTCTGATTTATCAAATATAAACTTTTTAAATTGCAAATTTTCTATGTTTAAATTAAAAATGGCACTCATTTAAACATGAAGAAAATTCCAAACTATAGCAAAATTTTTAATTGTTTGTGTTTATAATCACACCAACTTATAGCTAAATTTAAAGATATATAATATGCAAAATGCATATTTATCAAATCCTCATATTTAACAACAACAATACTTTGCTTTTTCTTGGAAATACTTAACTTACTTCTTGTTAGTCATTTTTGCTCTCTACACCTTTCAAAACAAAATTAAATTCACCACGTAGTAACGGTCGCAACCATTCTCTTTATTAAAATTAAATTCTTTGATTCGTACGATACATTAATTTCTCACTTAACCCGCGGGGAAACATTTTTGTTTCTAGTTCGATAAGGACAAGTTAAAATTGTCGAAACTATAGTCACTAAATAAAGTCAGTGTTATACAAACAAAGTTAAAAAGTTTTTTATTTGTGAACCATTTTTGTATTAATTACATATCTCCTTGAGTATGGCATATAGTCGAAACTAGTCGGAGTAAAATAAAAAAAAAAAACAAATGAAACAATACCAAATGTTTTAATCAACAATCTTTGATTTGTGTTTAGAAATACGTTTATTTTATAAACGAATAGAATATTTGCAATAAAATTTGTTTTTGGAAACATAACTTTGCTTTATTTTTGGTTCTAATTTAATCCTATTATCAAAACAAATATATAAAGGATAGTTAGAACTATAATAAGTACATTCAAATTTTTAATTGTTGGTAATCAAAATCAAAACATTAAGATTAAATAAATTTGCATTTTGCATAACAAATTTTGCTTCAAGTTTGTGTAACAAAATTTTATAAAAAAAAAGATGCAAAATGAAAATTTATCGAATCTTAATATTTATCAACAATAATTTTAAATGTTTAATTGTGGAGACGTTTACTTTGTGGTACATCTTGAATATAATAAAGAAGAAGAGACGATTACTTTGTATAATTATATATAATTTAAATGGTTTAGGAAATTATTGCAAGAGGATGATTATAATATATAGTTAATTATTTACGAAGACAAACAAAATTGTTGTTAATGGAGAAGGAGACACGATTACTTTGTTTTACCACTTTATTTTAAATTATACGTGACTATAGTTTCGACTAACAGCTAGTCATTATCAAAGTGTTTTTTTAAATGTTTGATAATGACTATCTCTTAGTCGAAACTATATTCATGTAAAATTTAAAATAAAGTGGTAAAACAAAGTAATCGTGTCTCCTTCTCCATTAACAATAATTTTGTTTGTCTTCGGAAATAATTAACTATATATTAAAATCATCCTCTTGTAATGGTTTTCTAAACCAATTAAATTATATTTTATTGAATTGCTGAAATGACACCATTGAGGTCTCGCGTTTGGAAATGTTATTATTTTATAAACGACTACAGTTAATAATAAAACTGTACTGGTGAGATCTGACAAGTCGAAACATGTGTCTGTGGATGGTTTAAAAACTTGATTATTTAATTAATTAAGCGCAAATTAAAATTCTTGTAGTTTCAACCTAAATAAATAGTGTTGCTTTGATAGTGGTAGCAAATTACGTTTGTATGGTTTAAAATCTGTCGTGGTATTAGCGAAGGATTTTTTGTAGTTTAAATAAGATTTACGAAATGTTATGAATCGTTTGGTTTTCTTGTTCTTGAATTAGATTTGGCTTTGTAATGAAAATATTATGGTTTTTAATGCCTTACGTTCCTATTAAGGAAGATATTTAATCAAAATATATGATTGTAATTAATCACTTGTGATTAAAATATTATTAAAACCAACAATAATCCTATGAATAAGTACGTATTCAACTCTACATGCCTAAAAATTAGATGTACATTTAGTTATAAGAAATGGCGATGGTTAAATATACAAGGCAAGCAACATAATTTTATTTACAAAATATTTACTTTTAGGGTTTCTTGACGTGCAATTGACTGTAATTCAAGGGGTTATGCTTCAATTTTATAATATTTTTGCCTGTAAATACTAAATAAATGCAATAAATCAATAGCAATAAAAATTATAAATTGGCGCAGTCTGTAGGATATACAGAAATAAAATTTATTTGTTTGTTTTTGTTTGAGATTTCTATTTCTATCGTTTTTATAACTTCAAATCTTTATAGTTCAATTATAATTATCTGTAATTAAAGTGAGACCAGGCAGAGTGGGTGTGTAACAACTGTTGCACTGAAAGTATCGTGTGGTTGCAAGTCGGTTGTTAAGAGTGACATTTGGGTGCGAGGCAGTATTCTATGGAGGTTAGGTGTCTGGCGTACAGGTGTGTCTATGTGTGTGCCGTACGTGTGCATGAGACTGTGTGTGTAATCGCGAGCTCGCGAGTTGGTGGCTGTGCTGCCTTGAGTGGGAGTACGCGAGCGGGATTGAGGGTGGGCCTGAACGACAAAGAGACGCCCGTTACGTCACGTGACCGCGGGCCACGCACGCGGGCCACGAACTCCGCCTCCGGTAACTCTTTCAGTCATTCAGCATCCGTGCGATCAATGGCCGAGTGTCCGTTCTCGCCGCCACACGTGTAAGCAGTGAGTAGGAGTAACATGCAGTGGTGAGTGAAGTGGTAGTTTGTACCTTAGAGTGTTATCCGCGGCTTCGAGCTGGATCATCCGGGAGGATTCGCCTCCTCGCCCTGGGCGGCTGTGTTGGGCCATCATCACACGGCGGCAGCCGCTGCCGCGGCGGCCGCCGCCGGCACTATGATGCAGACCACGGACCACCACGGATACGGTGCCGCTCACCACACGGCGGCCCCCATGGATCTTCACATGCCCCAGGCCTTCCCTTATTACCGGTGAGTCTGAGGCCACTTGTTGCTCATTTGCATTATAGGGGTTCCGAAATGCCACGTGATATGGACATTGGGCACGTGCTGTCCGACAATGGACAGAGCCGCCGGTCAAGAAGCCCTCCGCTCGAGAGGAATCTCGGGGGATCCGCCACGGGTCACGACCGGTCCGGCTGCATTTTGCCCCTGCACTTCCTTCCACATCATCACACCTCATTTGATGCCAATGTCCAATTCATCACCATCCGTCATAACACGCCACGAAAACGGCCAGCCAATTAAGTCTCCTAGAAAAGCAAAAATCAGCAATCAAACAGAAATCAAGTTTTCGATATAATATATAAATCAGAAATTTTTTTGAAAGCACCCAAGTCAGCTTTAAAAACCAATCAAAGAAAAATTAAGTTCCATCAAAACTTTCCGAAATTTTTTTGAAAGAGTTAATTATTCTTCAAAGAAAAAAAATTGAAGTTGCTTTTACTACAAAAGTGTACTAAGAAAAAGAAAGTCTTTCTTTTTGCAAATTATTCCAAAATTACTACAGAATCTATACAACCTAAAATTAAAATAAGTACTAACATTGTAAACAACTAGAAACTCTTCTCTTTCAAAATGACACTTACAACTAGAGTTGCTTTTATAAACTAGTAATCAAAAGCTTTAATTCTGTAGTTGAAATGCCGAACTTCATGATGATCCTGACAGACTTAAATTTTAATTCTTTACAAAATCTAAAATTAATCATTTTTCTGTTTTTAATAATCGAAGTACTTTATGAAATATAGTTGATATTTTTATTTTTGGTTTCAGCTTAATTTTCTTCATAGATATTTTCGCTACAACAAATAATTTTCGATTTTTCGAAACTTTAGACGCTTGGATTATAATCTTGTTGGCCAATATTTTCAAACTAATGCTTTAGCCAAAGTAGAATAAAAGCTTGTCAGAATAAGTATCTCTTAAGCACAAAATAAGACCTTGTTTGCAAGAAAAAGTCCTTCCAAAAAATTTCTAAGCAAAAAAGCAGTTCAAATATGTTGTGATTCAGTGCGTAAGTGTCGCTAAGTTAATCAATCGACGGACTTCCGATTAAAGAAGTCTTTAATGTGTAAACTAAATAAAATAATCAGATAATGTCCAAAAATCAAAAAACTTCAAACTGCTTAAAATTATTATAATACATTCCAAATTTCTCGCTTTACAAATTATTTTATTTTTACTTTAAGAGTGAACGATTTATATTAAGTGGTACTTCATTAAATTTGTAACTCCACTAAAAATTTTGTTGATGATTTAAATATCTTTTGATAAAAATAATAAATTTGATTATTAATAATAAAGTTTACTAGAACAGCATAATAAAATATCGCAAGGAAGACTTTATTTATCGCCAAGTGATAAATGAGAAACAAATACAAGATATATTAAGTGCCAGTGAAGCAAAACTCATCACCATATACAAAAGACTTTATTTATTAGGAACGGCGTTTCAAAAAAAAAATTCTAAGCAATCAAAATAGTTAACAATTCGTGATTCAGTTGATAAGTTGATAATCGACGAACTTCCGATATTTTGAACAACATTTTACATCAGTTAAAGATGCCTAAGCTTAATGATATAATCGGATAATGTCAAAAAAATCAAACTGCTTAAAATGATTATAAAATATGTTCCCTTAGTATGGTGTTTTATTTTTAACTTTAAGTTTTTGTTTCACTGTATTTGAAAAAAATCTTCGCTTAGTTTTTACAGAGATAAAAGACAGTGAAACAAAAACCAATTAATTAATAAAGCACTAAAAAATCAATTGTTTCATCGATAACTCACATCCACTGCAAACTATGCTAATGTAAAGTATTTTGATATGTAGTTTGTTTAATGTGGCAACGTGAAATAAAGGATTTTGAATTTGAATTTGATGATAATGATTTTTAAACGTCGAAACATATTTTTTTAGTGGTAAAAACGTAGCAAGTGTTTCAGTTGAGTGTTTAGTGTAGTAACGGTCGCAACTATTCTTATGACTAAGTGTTTTAATTAATTTAAAATGTTTCACCACGGGTTAAGTAAGAAATTAATCAATTTTTACTTTTGAAGTGGATTATTTACATAAAGTGATGTATTTTTGAAAACTGTCATAAAAAAGAGGAGAAATGAGGTCCTATTTCAAAGGAAATTAATTAATTGTTTTAAATTGCATGACAACGCATAATGATTATTAAATTCATAGATAAATTATAAGCAAAGCGATAAAATGGCAGGAAAATGCTGCATCAACAAAATTTACATAATTGTAGGAATAATTTATGGTGCATCTAAAATTAACATGGCTTTCCAATAAAATGTAATATTTGAAAATGAAATCGTGACAAAAACTTAATTTCAGCAGTATTATTTCTTCTATCACCTAGGCTATCAAAATTAGCAAAAATACTGAAGCTGCTAAAATAGAAAGATTATACTCGTTAGATTTAAATTTCTTGATATTTCGTTTACGCCAAAAAAATTCCTTAATGAAAGAAACAATCGAAATTTTTAAATGAATATGTTATCGAAATTAAACTAGCGATTTTAATACATATGGTCTATTCTATCTATTCTAATCACCTAGGTTGTCAAAATTTGCAAAATCACCTAATTTTGCTATAATACAAATACAAATAAAAATACAAATAGATGTATTAATTACACATCAGCATCAAATTTTTGGATATTTCTATGTTTACATCAAAAACATTTTTTAGCCAAAATTTGCAAAAAAGAGGAATCAATCATCCAACAGTTGGTAATTTTACTGCTAATGAAAAGTTGCTAAAATAGATATATTAATCACTCCTTAGCATCAAATTTCTTGATTTTGTTATCAAAAACAATTAACCCTCCAGAATTTGGTAATCACAAATCAATTCTATTGCTCCTGGAAAAATTGCTATAAATAAATATATTATTTACTCCTTAGCATCAAATTTCTTGATTAGACCAAAAACTTTTCTCTATCAAAACGTGCCAAAAAAACAATCAACCGTCTAGCATTCGATAATCACAAATCAATTATATTGCTCGTGGAAAATTGCTAAAAATAAATATATTAATTTCTCATTAGCATCAAATTTCTTGATTACATCAAAAACTCTTCTGTATCAAAACGTGCCAAAAACCAATCAACCGCCCAAAATTTGATAATCACAAATCAATTATATTGTTCGTGGAAAATTTCTAAAAATAGTTATATTAATTACTCATTAGCATCAAAATTTCTTGATCACATCAAAAACTCTTCTGTATCAAAACGTGCCAAAAAACAATCAACCGTCCAAAATTTAATAATCACAAATCAATTATATTATTCGTGGAACATTTCTAAAAATAGTTATACTAATTACTCATTAGCATCAAAATTTCTTGATGACACAACATCTTTCTGTATCAAATCGTGCCAAAAAAACTAATCAACCGTCCAGCGTTCGGTAATCCAAATCAGTTTTATTGGAAAGTATCGAAACCCGTGGATAAGATAAGCAATCTAAAAACCAGAAGTGTTAAGTGTTTTGGGATAACAAAGTTCCGAGTGTAAACATTAAACGCCGAAAAAACGCCGCTCCGGGCCGTCCCACGCTCCTGGGCTGAGCGATCTGCCTTGGCAGTGCCCACATAAACACCACAGCGTGACCAATTTAACTGCAATCTAAAAACTTAATTAAATCGGACTACCCGAAAGTTCCTTTGTGGCAATTAAGCCTTATTGTCCATCCATAAACTTCACAAATCGCACTTTTACGCCCGCCGCCCGGACCAAGACCTTAAGGGCCTTAAGTTCCTCGAGTCGAATTACGCGAATTTTAAATACCCTTTTTTTATCGAAGGCGCGTTTCTGATTTTCTTGTTTCCTTTCTACTAAAGAATCTGGCCTTTAATAGAAAGGAAGGATGACGTTCGCTTTTAATGCAAAAACGTAATAACTATAAAGCAAAGTGAATTGCTTTTTTTTGAAATTAATAATTGATTTGATTTAAGGTTTTATTTACTACTACGATATTTCACTACCATAACATAAGAAATGCGTTGTTTCATGATGTTATCAGTTACCAAACATTTTTTGATCAATTTTGGCGAACGCTTCGTCCGACCTTATCGCCGGCACGCTGATTGCGGATGAATAAATATCGAGTCATTGATGAATATTTATTAAATAATAAAATTTTCAATCTTAATTTTAAAGTGGGCAAGATAGGGATGCGTTCCAGGTTACTGCCGCGATAAACCGGAAAAAATACGCGGTCCCTGATTCCCGACGACCCGATCAGGGCCAGATAAAGGGCCGAGAAATTGTGTGTGTTTTTTTTCCTCTCGAAATCGATAGGAAGGAAGCTCGAGTGCTTATCGGGGAAAACTTACGGGCACAACAAATCGAATGGACTAATAATTTCGTACTCCGTGAAGTTCCAGAAAATAAATAAACTGATGCAACATAATTTATTTTGTTGAAATGGTTATTTTCACATCATCGAATTATTAATGTTTTCCCTATAATTACTCCTTTCAAGCAAATTCTATATCAAAGACCGAGTTTTGGAAGAAATAATAATAATATTTACCTTTATTCACATTTTTTTCCTTTTACAATAATAGTAATTACATTTTTTGATTTATTTTTGAACAGGCTATCTACATGTTTTAAGCTATAACTGAATTAGTTGGTAAAACTCGACCTTTTCAGTATTTAATACATTGCAATTTATTTTACAATCAGGAGAAACATTTTCTGAAAGGCTTTAGTTATAACAAAACAAGAAACTAATTTCGGAAACCTATTTGGGAAAGTATTTATATTAGTGTGGTTATATACTTATTTGCATCACAGTTTTAATTCCTAACCAAATGATTTTCCAAAATTATTATTTTCTAAAGAATCTCTTTGGAAACACCCTGCAAATAATTTTGAATCTAAAAAATCCTATGATTTGTTTATAGCTTGGAAAACTCTTCACTGATCTTAAGCTAATTACAAAAAAAAATAGTACATTCTGGGCTTATCTCTAATAATAATGGGCTTTTGAATCTTTCAGTGGTTGCTAACAATTTAGAAACTAAAAATCAATATAATTTTGACTAGTGATTGCTTACATTGTATTGGATCAATTTTTGAAAAGATCGCGTTGGAAATAAACATGCAAACAATTTTCAAAATATAAAAACCTAGGATTTGTTTACAACTTGGAAAACTACAAGTTCATAAGATAATTACAAATTTTAAATGCCAGTATATTTTACCTAGTATAAATTGGATAATGACCACAAAATAAAAAAGTCATTTTGAGAATGCGATTTGTAGCTAAATACCTAGTTTCTAGGAAAATATGAGAAGTCTAAATTAATTTTTTATATCAGGTTGTTAACCCAAACCAAATCAAACCCATTCCTGTGCGATTAAAGGTTTTGGAGAGTTTTTTTAAAATTTGTATGCGCTTCGGATAAATTTATTAACAACATTTTTGAAACGATTTCTTTGGGAAACAACCAGCAAACAATTCAATAACTAAAAAAACGTTAGCATTACATTTTTTACATCTCAAAGCGTTTTGGATTAAAACTTCAATGCTAGGATCTCTTTGAAAACAATTTAGATTCTAAAAAGATATAATAAACATCAATCAACTTGATTTTAACCTTAATAACTATATTTGTAAACCAAAAAGGTCAAAACTATTAGGTTTATCGTTTAAATTTGCGATAGTTAAAAAACTGATGAATTAAGAATTCTCTTCTTTAATAACATCGTAATTTTGTGAATGAATACTACAGGCAAATGCAAGAAAGCATGAGAAGCCTACATCAATTTTGTTTATGTCAGGTGGGTAAACCCCAAATCAAATAAAAACTTTCCTATGTGAATAGTTTTTGGGCAATATATTTTTTAATCTGGAAGCGCTTTTGATTCGTACTTTAGCACTATTCTCGAAAATATTTCTTTGGAAACATTTTGCAAACAATTTGGAATCTAAAGAAAATAGGATTTGCTTATAACTTGAAAAACTAACAGACCATAAGATAATTACGAATGAAATTAGTAGGCAAATACAAGAAAACATGGGAAGTCTACATCAATTGTGTTCATGTCAGGTGGGTAAACGCAAAACCTTTCCTGTGTGAATAAAGTTTTTCGGAAATTGAATTTTTAATCTGTATTGTATTATTGTATTTGGATTCGTAATTTTGCACTATTTTTGAAAATATTTCTTTAGAAACATTTTGCAAACAATTTAGAATCTAAAAAAACACAGATCATAAGATAATTACGAATAAAGTTTACTATTTGGATTAAGTGAGCTACGTGAAGATGATAATAACTTGATTAAAAAACTTAGAAATCTTATTAAAGCATTGATCAAATAGTGAAGAAAGGTTTTTAATCAAGTTTAAGTTTAGTATATTATTTCCTGTGCAATCAATTTTTTTTTAAACGATTATCATTTTGGAAAAAACCTGCAAACAATTTTAGCATTTTTTACAATGTTTTAAATCGCATAGAGCTATGGATTCATACTTTAACACTATTTTTGAAAGAATTGAATTTTGGTGATGAATACTTTAACTCTATTTTGAAACTATTATCTCTTAGAAATGTTGGTAAATTATTCATGTAGATTAGGGCAGAACTAAGTATTGGATTAATTCCATTTTTTTTTATAATTAGGACAAAACTTTTCTGAAAAATTTTGGTTACAAAAAAAGGAACAAATTTCGGAAAACCAAATGGGAAGCAAATTTTTTGAAGAAACATTTCACAGTATGTTGGTGTGATAATGACTCAAAATCCATTTCAAAAGGGTTATAAAAATAATATACAAATATAAAAATACTCACCGTGTTTCTAATTCATAACCAAATAATTCTCCAAAATTACTGTCAAAAGTCTTGATTAGGCTAATGTTTTTTCTTACCTGTAGACCAAGCGATTGCTTACAGTTTTAATTTGATTAATACTTTAACTCTATTTTTGAAACCATTGCCTTTTTGGAAACGGCCTGGAAACATTTTGAAAACTGAATGAGATTAGAATTTTGGCTGGTGATTGTTTTGAATCTTTAAGCACTTTGAATAAATACATTATCACTATTTTCGAAACTGTAATCTCTTTCGAAACAGCTTGAAAAAACATTTTGAAAACTGAAATACGCCAGAATTTTGGCTGAGCGGTTTGGATTCATACAACACTATTTTTCAAACTTTTATCTTTTTGGAAACAGCCTGGAAACATTTTGAAAACAGAAAAAGATTAGAATTTTTACTCGTGATTGTTTTTAATCTTTTATCTTTGGATGTATCATTAGCACTATTTTTGAAACTATAATCTCTTTGGAAACAGCCAGTAAACATTTTGAAAACTGAAATACGCTAGAATTTTGGCTGCACTGTTTGGGCTCATACTTTAACACTACTTTTGAAATTATTATCTTTTTGGAAACAGCCTAGAAACATCTTGAAAACCGAAAAAGATTAGAATTTTGACTCGTGATTGTTTTGAATCTTTTATCTTTGAATTAATACTAATTTTGAAACTATTATATCTTTGAAAACAGCTTGTAAACATTTTGAAAACTGAAATATACCAGAGATTTTGCTAAGCTGTTTGGCCTGGAAATATTTTGAAAGCCGAAAAAGATTAGAATTTTGACTCGTGATTGTTTTTAATCTTTTATCTTTGGATGTATCATTAGCACTATTTTTAAAACTGTAATCTCTTTGGAAACAGCCAGTAAACATTTTGAAAACTGAAATAGGATAGAATTTTGGCTGCACTGTTTGGATTCATACTTCAACACTATTTTTGAAATTATTATCTTTTTGGAAACAGCCTAGAAATATTTTAAAAATTGAAAAAGATTAGAATTTTGGCTCGCGATTGTTTTCAATAATATTTATCTTTGGATGTATTCTTTAGCACTATTTTTGAATCTATAATCTCTTTGGAAACAACCTGACAACATTTTGAAAACTGAAATGAGCCAGAATTTTGACTGAGCTGTTTGGATTCATACATTAACACTATTTTTGAAATTATTATCTTTTTGGAAACAGCCTAGAAATATTTTAAAAATTGAAAAAGATTAGAATTTTGGCTCGCGATTGTTTTCAATCATATTTATCTTTGGATGTATACTTTAGCATTGTTTTTGAAACTATACTCTTTTTGGAAACAGCCTGAAAACATTCTGAAAACTGAACTACATCAGAATTTTATCTAAGCGGTTTGGGTTCATACTTTAACACTATTTTTGAGTCTATTATTTTTTTTGGAAACAGCCTGGAAACATCTTGAAAACCGAAAAAGATTAGAATTTTGACTCGTGATTGTTTTTAATCTTTTATCTTTGGATGTATCATTAGCACTATTTTTGAAACTATAATCTCTTTGGAAACAGCCAGTAAACATTTTGAAAACTGAAATACGCTAGAATTTTGGCTGCACTGTTTGGATTCATACTTTAACACTATTTTTGAAATTATTATCTTTTTGAAAACAGACTGGAAACATTTTGAAAACCGAAAAAGATTAGAATTTTAGCTCGCGATTGTTTTCAATCATATTTATCTTTAGATGTATACTTTAGCATTGTTTTTGATACTATAATCGTTTTGGAAACAGCCTAGAAATATTTTAAAAATTGAAAAAGATTAGAATTTTGGCTCGTGATTGTTTTGACAGTTACAGAGTTAATTTTTAATTCATTTATACAAATAAATGATGATACAAATCTTCTCTGCAGTGGCTTATGGTTTCCATCCCTCGGTCTTCGCCTCGTGATTCCTGGGTCCAAACCCGATCGCGGGCTATCGGTATTGAGGGATACCTAGGTGTGTTTTTTGGATTAGTTTCCTTTAGATGTACACTTTTTTTGAAACTATAATCTCTTTGGAAACAGCCTGGAAACATTTTGAAAACTGAAATACGCCAGAATTTTAGCTGAGTTGTTTGGATTCATACTTTAACACTATTTTTGAAACTATTATCTTTTTAGAAAAAGTCTAAGAAACACTTGAATTTTGGCTGATTATTGTTTTGAATCTTTAAGCACTTTGAATGAATACTTTAATACTAATTTTGAAACTATTATATCTTTGGAAACGGCCTGTAAACATTTTGAAAACTGAAATACACCAGAACTTTCTCTAAGCGGTTTGGATTCATACTTCAACACTATTTTTTAAAGTATCATCTTTTTTGGAAACAGCCTGGAAACATTTTGAAAACCGAAAAAGATTAGAACTTTAACTCGTGATTGTTTTTAACCTTTTATCTTCGGATGTATACTTTAGCACTATTTTTGAATTTATAATCTCTTTGGAAATAGCCTGTAAACATTTTGAAAACTAAAATACACCAGAATTTTGGCTGAGCTGTTTGGATTCATACTCTAACACTATTTATAAAACTATTATCTTTTGGAAACAGCCTGGAAACATTTTAAAAACCGAAAAAGATTAGAACTTTGGCTCGTGATTGTTTTCAACCATATTTATCTTTTGATGTATTTTTAGTACTATTTTTGAAACTATAATCTCTTTGTAAACAGCCTGAAAACATTTTGAAAACTGAAATACGCCAGAATTTTGACTGAGCTGTTTGGATTCATACTTTAACACTATTTTTGAAACTATTATCTTTTTGGAATCAGCCTGGAAACATTTTGAAAACTGAGAGATATTAGAATTTTGGCTGGTGATTGTTTTGGACTTGAGCACTAATTTTGAAAGTATTATATCTTTGGAAACAACCTGCAAATAAACTGAAATATACGAGAATTTTGGCTAGTTATTGTTTTAAATCTTTAAGCGGTTTGGATTCATACATTAACGCTATTTTTTAAAGAATCTCTTTTGAAACAATTTAGATATTATAAAAAATTAAGATATTGGTTTGGAAAATTTTAAACAGTGATTATAAGGTAATTAGAAATATAGTTTAGTTTATTTCAAGCACGATGAATTGTAATTGAAACAAGTTTATTGCGCTTCTACTCGTGAAAGTGTGTACGACACATTGTAACGTTGTACTCGATTAGAATCGATAGAATCAGTTCCAGCGTTACCTTTTGACATAATTTTGGCATCAGCATTTGCTGGAAAAACTAATCCAGCTGATTTATGATCTCTTTATTTGAAAAAAATGAATGATTAGAAGGTTTGACATATTTTTGGCATTAGCATGTTTTGTTCTTTGCTGGAAAAACTAATTCAGCTGATTTATGATATTTTCATTTAAAAAAAAAATGAGATGAAATGATTCACATTCAAGATCTGAAGAATATGGTATGTATGGAAGTATAGCCCATCCAAGCTATAAAATCTTTTGTTGAGTTACTACTTCCTTGATATAATTCTACTACACCTTTTCTGTTGATCAATTTCGGCTGTTTCTGTTTAAGTGAATCGTCCAATTTATCCAGCTTATGACAGTACACATCAGAATTGATCAGTGTGTTGTCCGGTAGACGCGCAAAAAAAAACGATTCCTTTGAAATCCCTCAAAACAGTTGAATATCGATTTACGAAGTACTTTCAGCTGGGTTATCTTTTTTTATTCCGCGAAATCTTTCCAATTTATTTACTTGGTGGTTCATTTTGATTAACTTTGGATTAAACAATTTCGTGTCTGCAGTGATTTTGCGCTTCAAAAATATATCATTTTTTGTTTATTTGAGAAGCAAATCACACACTTCAACGAGACGGCACAAATTTCTTTCTGAAGAGCTTTGAGATTAAACTTCATTTAAATCATAAATTTATTCTCTTTGTTATCACACGAGTTTTTATTTCCCTATTTGTATTAATGAATGCTATTATTGTCTCCATCAGCTTCAACTGGTCTTCTTCAACACAAAAATTGCCTGGTCGAAATTTTGCAAACCAATTTTGGCACTGGCGTTCTGTCAATACATCTTCTCCATACATATAGGATTATTTTTTCTTCCTTGAATAACATTTTTAGCTGATGAAAATGCTAATTATCATTTTCCATGTTTGAAAAAGCTTTTTCAGAAGCAAGTCATTCTAAATAATCTGTCAAAATATATCTGATTGTTGAGTGTGAAGTTTGCTACGAAAAAATGCGATCTATTGGGAAAAATGAAATAACTTTAGGACAACCTAATATAATTATATATTACTTGTATTGTTAAAACAATAATCATGATTATGTGAATCTACAGCGAAATCAAAACATATAATGTATTCGAAAATTTTTAAATTGGAAAAAGTAATGTACTTTAAAGAAATGGAACATACTTTTATTATAGTACTATTAATTTATTTACAAACATCGTCACGTAAATAATAACATCGTCCGGCATCCATAATATTTAGAAACCAATTTCACGTATGGATTTTAATGTGTGATTCGAAAAATGCGAGCAGAGCCGAGCTATAATAAAAATGCTGTAAGTATGTTGAGTGCTGACAGTAAAGTATGATTGAAGCGTGTGAACGCGGACTTTATTTTCATTTTTATCGATAAATCTCTTAGTGTAATGACGTTATTAAAATATCTAGCGCGGGAATTCGGAATGCTGTTTATTTTAATTGTCGGAGAGGAATCAATCAATAGGAAATAAGTGTGGAGCACTTTTTCCGTTTGGGTTTTCATCGCTTCTCGAGAGCAGTGGTTTATTGGTTTAATGACGGGCGATAGTACCGCGGAGTGTGGGTAATTTTTTCATTTAACCCGGTGAATGATTAAAGTAGAGGCCGCCGGTGGAATTTATGGTGTAATAAGAAAAAGCGCGCGCATAAATAAATAGGGTTTTTCTTAATTTAACAGTTGAATGGTCAGTCAATGGAGGAGTGTTTTTGAGCTTTCTGCGCGAAAAGCGTAAGTACGTAAGTGTCGGGGATTTGTAGGGAAATAAATTCTTATTAGAACAAATTGACTTAGCCCTGAAGAAGGTATATGTGCTAGTGTAAATAATCTGCTGTGAATATGTTAGGCACGCTGTGTAGATTAGGTAGTTCCTGCTGTGACAAGAAGCCGCTTAAAAATATGTGTTCACTCTGTCCCGGATGGGATGATGGAGATCCTAACAGCAGGAGTTGGCACCCCGGGATGACACATGGCTGCCTCGAAATGCGATTTCAATTACACCCATATATACATATACCGTGAGTGCATATAAAGGTGCATCTGACAAGACACAAGACACACTGGCACTGCGCTGGGTTGTATTGCATTGCATTGCGTTGCACCGACGCGTATATTAGCTACACGTTTCACTTTACCAACTCGCCAGTTTAATGTAAACTTTTTTGCTACTTTATATTTACTGGCACAACATAATATGCTCGTAAAATCTCGGGAAAACGCATATAAAATTTCATATTGTATATTACGCATTTAACTTGAATCGGCCCGCCAATTTTACAGCCACATTACGGGCACCTAGCGTTGCTATCACCTCTTGCTGTGCGCATTTTGCTCCATTCAATATTTACATTTGCACATGTAAAACGTTAACGACATCGGGGAAAACATCTTCCAACACATCAACACCTGTGGATAATGACTGCACTCTTCAGGTTAATCAGAATCTAAACAGATAAAATCTACGATAAATCGTTCACTGCACCAACCAAACAAATTCCTTCGCGGTCATTTATTAATCAATCATCTTCAATATTCCAATATAATAACGAATAAAAGTAATATAGCTACATCAAATATTTGCTATGGCAAAGAAAAATGAGGCGTACGACCCTTGCATAATATTAGGACGAGGTGGAAATTGATATTTTGACACCCTTATGGCCACACGATCTAGCATCAAATTGATTTATCTCGGGGCTACTACACATATTTACCACGTATTATTTTCCCCATCATCGCAACAAAACGGCGTTTCTGATAAACCGGATGGCATTGTGCTAGTATGTGCGGGTAGTTAGTTTTAACTGGTACTTTTGTCCCAAACCAGTCCTGATCTAAGATAAAATTCTGTTGTATTTGTAATTGTGAATGAACGAACTGTTTGTCGGCAGTCCGCCCGACGAGATTGAGATGGAACACGACGAAATGTTTATGGCCACAGATCTTATCAATTCTAATTTCGTATATTTATCACCTACATATTAAATATTTAATACGCGCCAACACCGTTTACAGTAAACAAAGCCCACATCATTCACGCCATTCATAATGATCCATTTTACGCGCGCGGCCAGATCAATCACAATAAATTAGCCGTCGCCACTTTTTCCTTCAATCAATTACAATTTCAAATTGTCGCCGCATTGATAATTTACGGGCCAAAAATTCTGACGCCGATCATAACTTTTTTATTGTAAAAACGTGACTCATTCCGGAGGCACTCTCCTCTGTGTTACGCACTCACATAAAAACAAAAAAAATACAAGAGTTTTATTAGATTAACAACGTTGATAGCATCATTTGGCCCTCTTAAATTTGAACAAGGTCGACTTGCGAGATACACTAGAGAGAAATAAATTTGATTATAATTTACAACGCTAGAATAATACACAATGCCGGTGATGTGAGTGTTATTTCAGGATTTACTACTTCGTACTTGAAGAATATGCGACATTCAAAATACCGTATTATACAGTGTTAAGTATTAGGTGACAAATATATCTATTTTTAAACAATTATTTAATCCACATAATTAATACATAATACGAATTTCTACTCGGAATACATATTCAGATAACAATCTGAAACTTTGGACACGAAGTTAAATCCAGAATAAAATCTAATACGTTGATTTTACACAGTTAATAATTACTTGGTAAAAATCTAGAATCCCGACTGAATGATATTTTACCAAGAATGTTTGTTATCTTTAAATGTTTACCAAATTTGCTTCATTTTATTGCACTTCTTCTGCAAATCTTTAGATGTTTCTTTGTTTTTTTTTAATTCTCTTAAAATTATATGATTTTCTGTATTTTCTGCATTATTTTGTCAACTTTCTTCTTCTTCAAAAGTTTACAGCAATTTTTAGTTTCAAATATTCTTCTGCAGTTTGAAATTCCTCAAAGTTTAAGCATTTTTAGCACTTTTCTTCTCAAAATCTCGGAATTTTCTAAGAAATTCTACAAATTTTTAGTATTTTCTGCTTAACTTAATTGGAATCTATTTCTTTTAATAATATTACTACTGTTTTATCAGAATTTTAATATTTTCTCCATAGTTTTTTACTATAATTTTCTTCTAGGAATCTGAGAATCCTCTTCAGATATTTCTTTTTATTCCCTTTTTTAATTCTCCCAAAAGGTACATGACATTCTTCGTAATTTCTGCAATTTTCTGCATGTTTGCTTAAAAAATTGTCAATAGTTTCTTCTTTCGAATTTTGAATTTTTTTCATAGTTTTTGCATTTTTTTTAGTAATACAATTTTTCTTGGAATCTCAAGATTTTCTAACTCTACTCTATTGAATCTTGTTTATTAAACTTTTCCTTTTTATTAACTTTAAATATTTCTTTGTTTTTTTTTAACTACTACTAAACATCTTTATTCACAGAAAGAAATAAATTATAATGCATGTAATGTATACAATAAAATAAAATAAATTCTGATATGGTTGTCTTCTTCCGTTTCATGGCTATCGACCGGTGGTCTTTCAGCCCGTTTTTTTTAAATTTTCTTAGAATATATGTTTTTTTTATGTAATTTTAAATGAGTAATTTTACTACAACTTTTGAAATTATGCAACTATAAGTTTTTGAAAGGTTATTCTTAAGTTTCATTTTAGTTAGTTCAAAAATTTGACTAAAAATTTGAAAATTCTTTGAAAACGATCACTCAAGAACTTCCAACGAAATTCTGTTTATAGTTGTTTGGGGAAATTATCTAGCTATAAGTTTTTGTAAGATCATCATGAAGTTTAATTATAGTTTACTGAGAAATTTTAGTATAAATATGAAAATTTTTTAAAAACGACCATCTAGGTGTAAATTCTAAGAAATCTTTAGAAAACTTTGCCCATAGTTGTTGGAAAATTATAAAACCATAAGATTTTGAAAGGACATCCAAAAATTTAATTTTAGTTAGCTTAAAAATTTTACTAAAAGTTTGAAAATTCTTTGAAAATGATCTAAGAAATTCTAAGAAAATATTGTTTGGGGAAATCATCTAGCTAGAAGTTTTTGTAAATTCATCGTGAATTTTAATTATAGTTGGCTAAAAAATTTTAGTAAAGCTATGAAGATTCTTTAATAACGACCACCTAAGAATTCTTTAAAAAAATATTGTTCATAGTTGTTGGAAAATTATGTAGCTATAAGTTTTTGAAAGGTCATCCTAAAGTTTAATTTTAGTTAGCTGAAAAATTTTACTAAAAATTAGAAAAATGTTTCAAAATGTACCAAGAAATTCCAAGGAAATATTGTTTATAATTTATGAAATTTATGTACCTATACGTTTTTGTAAGATCATCATGAAGTTCAATTATTGTTGGCTGAAAAATTTTAGTACAAATATGAAGATTCTTTAAAAACGACCATCTAAATGAATTCTAAGAAATCAGAAAAAAAATATTGTTCATAGTTGTTGGAAAATTATGTAGCTATAAGTTTTTGAAAGGTCATCCGTAAGTTTAACTTTGGTTAGTTGAAAAATTTGACTAAAAAATTGAAAATTCTTTGAACACGATTACTCAAGTGTACAATCTAAGAAATTCCAAGAAATATTGCTCATCGTGAAGTTTAATTATAGTTGGCTGAAAAATGTTTAGTAAAAATATAAAAAAATTTTAAAAACGACCACCCAAGTGTAAATTTTAAGTAATCTTTAAAAAACTTTGTCTATAGTTGTAGGAAAATTATCTAGCTAAAAGTTTTTGAACAGACATCCTAAAGTTTAACTTTGGTTAGTTGAAAAATTTGACTAAAAAAGGAAAATTCTTTGAAAACGATTACTCAAGTCTATAATCTAAGGAATTCCAAGAAAATGTTGTTGATAGTTGTTTGGGAAAATTATAATAATAATAATAATAATTCATTTATTAACAAGCTATCCCTTTTATACAATGGCTAAATAATATAATAAATGTAGCTATTAGCTTTTTTTACGGTCATCGTGAAATTTAATTATAGTTGGCTGAGTAATTTTAGTAAAAATATGAAAATTAAAAAAACGACAATCTATGTGTGAGTTCTGAGAAATCTTTAAGAAATCTTGTTCGTAGTTGTTAGAAAATTATGTAACTATAAGTTTTTGAAAAGATCATCTTTAAGTTTAATTTTGTTTACTTGAAAAATTCTTACTAAAAAATTGAAAACTCTTTGAAAACGATGATTCAAGTGTATAATCTAACAAATTCAAGAAAATATTGTTTATAGTTGTTTGGAAAAATATGTAACTATAGGTTTTCTAGCTGTTGTTTTGAATTTTCTTCTGCAATTTGAAATTTCAATATTTTCTCTATATATTTTTAACCAAATTAGCAAGGGTTGTTTATAGAAAGGCACTTGGTTGGTTTCACAATTTTTTGAAACCAACCAAGTGCCTTTCTATAAACAACCCTTACTATTAAAAATGTTTCACCACGTGATAAACGAGATCCAAATTCAACAAATATTTACCAAATTAATTTGCTTTAGTTTTTTTCTTTTCTGAAAATCTGCAAATATTTCTTTCTGTATATTTTTTAATTATCATAAAATTATATGATTATATTCTGTAATTTCTAGAATATTCTAGAAATATAGAAATATTCTGCATAAGTTTGAATATTTATGCATTTTACCTTTAAAAATTGACAGCAGTTTTTTGTTCCAAATTTCTTCTGCAATTTGTGGATTTTTCAGCAATACTTTTCTTCCTCTCGGAATCTCGGATTTCTATAAATTTCTGCTTGTACTCTATTGGAAACATTTATTTCGAACTTTTCTAGGAGGTTTATTTATTAATTTCTACCAAATTTGCTTTATTTTATTATAAATTCATTACTTTATTCGTTGGTTAATTAATTCTTCAATTATCCAATTATTATATGAAAGCTTTAAGATATTTCTTTAAAAGAATTCTAAACCAAATCTAGAAGTAAATGATTTTCCGTGTAATTTTTGGAATTTTCTGCAAATCGTTGGGAAGATGTATATTTGAGGTTTTTTTTAGAGTTTTTCCAATAGGAATCTTGGAATTTTCTAGGAATTTCTACATTAATTTCTTGCAATTTTTTTCTGCATATTTTCAGCGTTTCCATTAATTTTTAATTAAGTTTTTAGGATCTTATTTTTAATTATCCCAATATATATATAATTTAAATTTTGTAATCTTCTTAATGGTATCAAACTTTGCAAAATTTCTGTTTATCAGATTCTTCTTGCATTTCTTCATATCATTTCTTTCATTTTCATTGAGTTTGTAGTATTTATTTATTTAATCTCACCGTTTGATAGTTTTATATTTTTAATTTCTTAAAGGTTTATTGATTTTTTTGTCAACAAAACTTTTTCGAATCAATTAGGATTTTGAAAATTGTTTCTAAAAATTAAATTTTTATTATTTGGGTAATTTTTTTAAAAACGCTTCATAAATTTTTTGTGGAACATGTTTTTCAGGATTTTGGAAATTGTTCCTAAAAATAAATTTTAATTATTATTTTATGGTATGATGAACGAAATTATTATATAGAACACTTCACATTACTCAACCCGAAATTTAGTGATTAATTTATGGATTTTTTGAAAATGTTTATCAATATTTTAAAATTCCAAGTATTGTTCCCAAAAAATGATTATTATAAAAAAATATTTTAGGATCCCAAAAAACCTAGCTATAATGTAATGTTAAAATTTTCAAAATTTCCGTTATCAGATTCTTTTTGTATTTCGTCGTAATTTCTTTGAGTTTCTAGTATTTATTTGTTTAATATCGTACACTGCACCGTTTTATGGAAATTTTCTTAAAATGTCTCAAAGATTTATAAATTTTTGCCAACAAAACTTTTTCTAAAAGTTTGTCCTTTATTCTATGGGAATTCTTCTGTAATTTATCGAGATTTTCTAACACTTTTTTATGATTTCTGGTAAAAAGTTTATTGATTTCTTAAATCAAAAAAATGAGAATTATTTTTACAAATTTTCTACAATTTTTTGCTTTTTTGAATCAAATTATTTTTTGGATTTTGTTCAAAATTGTCAAATTTCATCTTTTCCATCTTAATTTTATTGTTCCGTGTCAACAACAGCCACGGACCCTTTTTTGATATATTTTGGATTTCATCAGCGTAGCGCAGTTGAAGATAGTACAACGCTTGGACAATAGATGGCACAGAAATAACGTGATTTTCTTTTTTTTCTGTTTTACTTTTTAGAATACTATATAATTACAGGAAACTTTTATTCAAATTTATCAAAGAGTTTTTTTTAGAAAACAAGATTGTAGGCGATTTTCTAAAAAAATTCTGGTATCTTTTTGTTTAATTCGTCTAGATCATAGGTTCTCAACGTAGGCGATAACCCCCTTGTGATCGTTTGAGACTTTCAGGACGGGGGGAAATAATAATAATAATAATAATCACAGCTACTGGCAATTTTGCCTTACTGTGAAAAAAAAAACAAAAATAATAATAATAATTTATTGCCCAATAGACTAATGTCTAGTTACAGAATAAATCAGTAGAAGACCCAGGGAAAATTAGGGGGCATTGAGATGGCGCAGAGGGGGCAATAGCTGTTTTAAATTTGCTATAGATGGTAAGTAAAATTAAGGTGGGGGATTCTAGAAAAAAAAACATTATCTCAGATGGGTGGTGATCATAATAAGGTTGAAAAACTATGGTCTAAATGTACTTTATCTATCCTCAGCGTTTGTAACCTCTGTGCTGGTACATCCTCAATCAATTTCAAAAACTGTTCTAAACTCCTGTAAGACACTAACTTTTCCTCTATATTTTTATTCGTAAATTGAAACTGCAATTTATTAGATTTTACTCGTAGAAACATATTTCTTGAGCTACGTGAAGATTATTATAATAAAAATTGTACTGAAAACACTTTTGTTTTGAATACAATTTTTAGTTTTTACACGTTCAAATTTCCTTGTTTTATTCAAAACATATATTCTCACTTATAGATTAAGAATTCTACTAGTTACTCTGATTCAAAATCATTTCCAAAACGTTGCTTTTGCTTTCTAAAAAGCGTCTTTCAATCATTACGTCCACTACACGAAATAAGCTTGAAGGTTTTTACCTAGCGTACTCTTGACCTACCTCAATAAAGTTAACTTACGGTTTATTAAGGTAGGTCAGGATAACGCTGGGTCAATATACTGTATATTATGGTAGGTCAAGAGTACGCTAGGCTAACTAACTAAACTTAATGTGTAGAAGAGAATGGAATTAAAAGTGAGCATCCTTCTTCTACTAATCTTTTTCATAAGGCTGTATACTAAATTTCTATTAAATTAACTATTGGATTTGGTTGCAAATTTTGTAGCCTTGGTTCAAAATCAAGATTAATTTTTTTGAAGTATTTTGGACAATATTAAGGACACAATTTACTAGTATAATAACAATATAGTATTACCAACAGAATGGAATACAGGAACAATATTATCTATACAATTATATATAGACAAGATGAGAGACAAAAGTCAAAACTTTGACTTGATTGAAGAAACTATAGATGCGACTATTGATTACTTATTTCTCGTTTCTTCTTAAATTAGCATTTTTAATGTTGCTATTTATATACCAATTTTGTATATCGACCATTTTTAAATTGGCATGTTAAATTCTAAAATATTTTGGCCTACAAAAATGAACTTTTTTCTTTATGACAAAAATAAAAATATAAGATCCTAAAGTATTTTTTATGCTCAATTCAATTCTTACTGCAGTTTATCGCTATCAGGAAGGAGTTTTGTGTGTTAGGCAGTATGTGTATCAAAAACCAGTTCGTGGATTACACCATCAAAATATGATAAAACGTGAGGCTGTGGCGGTTAGAGTTTCATATAAGTATTAATTGTACCCCCGCGTATTATTAGAAGAAATTTATCGAAACGAGAGCGACTTTCGAAGTAATTACTGGCGATTAGCTCGAAAAAAAGAGGTATACACACTTAATTGACAATGAGTTTTCGCATGAGTTCTTCCCTAAAAGGCAAAAAAATAAAAACAGCGTAACCGGAACGGCACGAAAGCTCATTTATATAAAACCAATTTTAAATTACCGTCATTTATAAGAGCAGGAGTGATTTTGTGCCGCATGTAGGTTATAGCGCAATTTTGATCCCCGGTTTTTGAAAGAGCCGACAGCCGACATGCGAGATTGACATGTAAAACGCGTTCACGGTTCATTTAAATATTTTTCCGTGGCGTTATCCTCTATTGTGAGCGACTCCTATTATCCAGGCACCTATTGCGTGGCGCTACCTATCGATTGGTTTTGCGCAACTTTTATAATGTCCTTCGAATTGTTCGCAAGGAATCTATAGAATGGAAATGATTTATTTATTGGTCCGTGCGCCTCGCCTCGGTCGTCGGCTCCTTGGCGCGGAACCGCCAGGAGTTGGTCGGAGGGTGTACAATTTTAATGTAAAAGTTGATAGTGTAGATTAGAGTGGTGTTTTAAATCGAGGAGGGTTTGCGAATCAAAAAAAAAGTGTATACATATGTATTTATTAGGGGGACGGAAGGCGTTTTAATATTGTATAAGGCGCGGCGAGATATTCATGGTTAAAACCGTGCCGAAAAGAAAGTGCTTTGATTTTTACCCCCGCAAATATAATAGGTAATATGAATATGATAGCAGGCGGCGGCTAATAAAAATGCATGACATTCTAACACCTCCGCGCACTTAAGTAAGGGTGAGAAATTAAAAGAAGAAGCTTTCCCGGAGGCTCCGCCGAAATTACCGAAGGGAAAAGTATCGGGACTTCGCGTCCGCGGCCTTTCGCTTCCTTTCATAAATCATAAGTTAATATTGAGATAATGAATACCGCCCCAGATAATAAATAATGGGGTGTGAAACGTTTTTATGTATGGAAGTGCATTCGCGTTACAAGCTGTTGCGACAGAAACAAATTAATGTAAATACTTTTGACTCAATGACTTCTCCCGTGATATTAAGGTCCTTTAAAAAAGGGGGTGCTAGTGTTTTAAAGAATAATCATCCGACATACCCCAGCTGGAAAAAAAATCAGACTTGCAAATTTCTTATTGTACCCTTCATAGCCCGTAAAGGCATTAGCCTCCTACATTTACACCGTCTCCCTTCACTATTTCCCTGCATTAAATTATTTTAAGAGGAGAAAATTATAGAAACAGTTGTACACAAGCAGTTATTTGCATATTTTTCATTTTCGTTTAATTTCACGGTGGGACTTGATAAAATACCTTTCAAATTAATCTAATTAAACTTAATAAAGATTACAGGCAGTCCCGTTTTTCTTTTCCCCGCGCTTCTCTAATTTTCCCCGAAGCACTACGCTCCTCCTTTCAATTTAAATCCTTAAGGCCGGCTCCTATGTCTTACAGTTTAAATAATGTAATATGAGCAACTAGCACCTGTCCTAACATTTCGAGGAACGTATTCTTTTGTCAACACCTCTGTTTATATAGCGTTATACGTGTTTACTTTCACTGTATATGTCCATAAATATTTAAAAAAATCACATATATATATATTTTAAATCATGTGTGCCTTTTACTGACCGGCTACAACTGCCGGCAAATATAACGTGACAATAACCTCACATTAGCTATCATCTGCATACACATTTTAAATCACTATTTGCAATTCCGATCTTCACCAATATTTGCTCGTTCTGCGTTATTATAACTTCAAACTCTTTCACTTGCTTTACATATGTACTCATCTTTATTACCTATAAATGCACAGTTATATCTTCATTTATTCATTCATACCGCTGTTTGTTAGTAACATACACAGGTATATCAAGCAATATCTGCTTTTAGTTAGTTTAAAAACAAAATTTCATCAATTTATAATGATGATAAAACGTCGAAACTCGAGTCGTTATATAATATTTTTACAATAATTATTTGTGGTGAAAATATAGTGAATTTTTTAATTTAGTGTATCGTGTCCCTGTCAACAACAGTTACGGGTTTCGACCTATTCGGATCTCGTCAGTGCAGTTGAAGACAGGGAAATGGGATGTTAATACGGAGTTTATAAACCTCTAGTTCTTCATCAAGAATAGAGATAAAATTAAGCTTTGTCTTGACGTAACTTCAGCACGATCTTTTTAAATATTTTGCTGAAATTACAAACACAATAAAAATGTATACAGGGTGTCCAATTAATGTGAAGAATGTATTCCTAGGATCAAAATATGATGATTTAATGCTATTTATCCATATCTAAAAGTTTATTATTAAGACTGGATTAGTCTTTAAAGTTTTAAAAGATATTATTAATTGTATTTATAATTTTATTGATAAGTTATCATATTTCAAGCAATTTCCTAGAAAAATATTATTATTTTTATTATAAATGAAATCAAATAATTTAAAATAGCTAGTGATGAATAAGTACGTCGTTTAATGAAAGAATGCTGTCCGTGTCCGTTTGATGTTCATTATTGGACATTAGCCACTGGGAGCCATCGCCGTGTACCAAATGGGCTTCCAATCCCTGCTCGACAAGAATGCTTCTTTTAAGGCTACTTCTGCGGAACACGTTTCCTTCTTTAATTATCGCTCGTCATCAAAAAGTGTCCGTTGAATTCAACCCGACATTATGGTGGAATTACAAAAATGCACAGCCCCACCTAGAACCCCGCGCACAAACGACCGTCATTTATTCTTCATTACAACGTAATCTTCAGCTTTGAAATAGTCGTTTATGCATAACTATATATAATTGTATTAATAATAATTATTAGCATGTTTTTCTTTTGCATGAATAATAGATAAGATCATCCATAATTGAAGTTAGTTGACATGTACATAGGTGACATCTGTCAGTTGGGGCGTATAAATAGCTAATAATAAATGAGGCGAATTTCATGGTTCATTTGAATACAGGGCAGCGGCAGCCCCCCCTTACTGTTTAAGTAGAATTTTTTAAATCTGCATTATCATCCCCCGGCTGAAAATATACTATGCGGGATTGGTTTCCGCGCCGCGATTACAGATTATGCCACGGTTGTATTAGGTATATATCATCTAATTTATATACATGATAGGTATCGACATTATCTTGTCTCATTTAAAATACATAAAGTTTTGAGGCGTATCGAAAACAAAAATCGGCGCCGCGAATTCGGATGGTTCGCCCCCCTCCCTTAGATCACGTACGGTAATTACGCATAAATATGAAATTTTCGCCGAGGACGTGCGAACCTAATTAAGCCAGATCTTAAGTAAGTAATCACGGTAAACACAGTGATTAATTTAATTTGACCATTTCGACTTAAATATCATCCTTGTGTAGCATATTAACATCTAATTAAATTTAGATGAGATGCTTATTTGCATTGGCGGGCATGCTATGATGTATCTCTCAATTATGTTAATCCGACTAGTTCTCTCGTTTTTACACATACAATATTTCACTACTATGTATTTGGTTTGTTGGTGTTAATTAAGACGCGATTAAGTTTTTTTTTTGTTTGTTTATAAATCATGGCTCGTAAACGGTTGTGAAAATTAATGAATCATTGATTGATAGTTTTTTAAATGAGGAAGCAGACCGTGGTCGTCGGTTGGAGTTAATTATGGTAGCCGGGGGCTTTCCGAAAAGGAATGAATGAATTTGGGCTAGGATTGAATAGTAGCTACTACGATATACCTGTAAGGTACACGTTCAGATAATCATCTCAAAACTGAGACGTGGGATAGGTAATTGAGCGCGCATATACGAAACTTGTCGTGACTGTAAACAAATGATTCACCGGAGAGATTTAATCCGAAACAGGACGATATTAATAATTTGGCCGTCGCTTTTTGTAACAGTTTTGGGGCGAACACGTGCGCGGGTCCCTCCAGATAGGGATGATAAATGCGATTAATAGTTCACCGATATCACGATTGGTGTTCAGAAAATATTTGAGGCCGTGAGGAATCTGTTACCCGAGCTCGAAAGATTCTCACGGTACTTGTGGCTTGACCACAGGAGAGTGCTGGACCTGCGAGATTTAATAAATGAGAGCAGTGTTAATTACAATACAGATTAATGTAGGTACATGTCGCGGGTTCATAGTATGTAAAAGTGTCATGAGAACGCTGTCCCGGCAACCTTCACCTATAACCTTATCATCTAAACGCATCTCACTCTTGTTCATCCGAGCAGTACTCGTAACGAAGCATCTGACGGTCTGACCGTACAGCGCAGCATTAACATACACAGAGTTTAGATTAATTAAGGCTCGCTCTCCAGCGTCGGTACACCACTTAATGGCCTGTAATTATTGGGCAATCCTTCATTTTCGCAAATTGAATATAAATTGATGAAAAGTTAATGAATTTCCGTGTGCAGGTGTGTGGAAATTCGGTCGGTCGCGCGATCATTGAAAAATCTATAGCTCCCCTAGCGCCACAGCGGCAGCAAAAGAGCAGTTTTACCTAGATAACGTGAAGGTGAGCTGTGAACAGGGGTGTGAGACAGGGAACAATCAACAATACCCTCGTGTAAATCGAATGCATTTTATATGAGAATAGAAAAGAAACGGTACGGCCCGGGTAGCAATGAAAGTTCAATGCGAGGCATCCGCAGCCGAGCAGCAGAGCAGCAGAAAGGCATTACTGCAGCAAAGGTCTAATGCATATCAATAGAATAGCTGTCCTGCACCAAGTGGAGCAAAGATGAAGATATCGGACAATCGAAAAGTGCTTTATTAAATCCGTCTCTACCCATTGTACGATATCTAATCGCGCGAGCCTCCCTCGAAATTGGCAGCAATTTCCGGATACATGTCACTATGAGGAAATTGTGCACTACAAACACTCACTATTATACCATTCATCAGTGTCGATCTGACACTTATTACGGTACAAATTACCGCATCCAAATATTCATTTATATCATTCACCTAACCCTTTCGCAACATCAACTCCCCCACTTAATCATTTTTATCATAACTCACATACACTTATTCTACTGATGCATCTCACTACGTGACTACACATAACTACGCTAAACACTTTTCACGATACATCAACATCCTTGCTCCAGACAAACTTAAACTACTACATAATCAATCCGACTTATCTCCTTCCATAACAGCACACACAATATATTAGTTTTAAAAAAAAAGCAACAAATCAATTCCATTTTTCAAAAGTTTTGAATTTATCGCTGCAATAATTTAACATATCAAATAATAATAATTTCACCATATTTTAACGAACTCGTCATTTGATTTAATATTTTAATCAATCAATCAATCAATATCTAATTATTTGTTAATTCTGTTAAGTATAAGTTTGGTGAAGAAAAAAACTTTTATGTTCCATAAAAAAAAAAATGGAACAGTGCTTTTCTTCACCAAACTTATACATCCGGTTCCATCAAGAATGTAGCATAAAAAGCATTACCTTTCTGTTAAGTACTCCTTGGTCTTAAAATTGAACAGAAATGAATAACATAAAATATAAATTAATATCCACCTCGATTTTCTGATCTTTCGTTAATTGATAATGTATGGGGTATTATGAGGAGAAGACTAAAGAACGTACAGCATTCTTCGAAAATGCTACAAGCTCTTCAGTATGAATTACAGGTTGCTTCAAAAGATTATCGATCACCCGCTTACGAAGAGTAGAGAAGTATGTAAATAATAAGGACGGAACAACCAAATATGTTTATTTTTGTTCCTTTTCTTTAAAACTGTAATAATTGCTATCTTAAAATAGTTCAGTTAGTGGCAAGTTTGGTGAAACAATTCCTACCTCTTCTTGGCGTTGCCGTTGATTTCTATATCACTGATTTTAGAAGCTACTTAGTATTTCCAAATATTTCCAATTCTCGTAACTCCGACAACTATTTGCGTAAACAAAATGTCTCGAGTCTGAAGAAGTCAACAATTTCACCATTGTAGTGATTAGGGGTCAAATTGTTGTTTATCAAGATTCGCTGTTAAAGTCCATTAAACATGCAAATGTAAGGTTTTATAAATAAAACTTGAAACTTGGTTGGCTTTTTATTTTCGCATCAATTGTTTCGCCACACTGTGGCTTCTTCGGGAAAGTACCATGCGGCGGAACAATTGTTGCGAAAATAAAAAGCTAACAAAATTATTCCAATTTTTCAAGTTTTTTTGTAGAAAATCTTACATTTAGATGCTTATCAAGGTATTGGTTTATCCTATCGCGTTGCCGATCCATTAGTATTTAACTATAAGGTTGTTGAATGTAGCACACTTATTGAAAACAAATCTCTAAAAGAGATAACTTCAGGCTATATTTGGTAAAAAGTTTGGGTACGATTCGTTAATTTTTATGAGTTTTTTAGGCCTTAGAATATGGCAGCAAATAAAGTGCATTATAGGCATTTAATGCTTTTCTTTTACCGAAGGAACAAAAATGCCACACATGCGGCCAATAAGGTATGCGCTGTTTATGGTGAAGGTGCTGTAGCCGATAGAACTGTGCGGAAGTCGTGTGTTCGGTTCAAAGCTGGAAATTTTGACCTTGAAGATCAAGAAAGCGCGGGTAGGCCGTCCACCATAGACGACGATAAGATTAAAGCAGAAATCGAGAATAACCCACACTCAACATTATGTCAAATAGCAGGAATGCTAAATAAATCAAAATCAACCATCCACGACCATATTGTGAAGATTGGCTACGTAAACCGTCTTGATGTATGGGTTACGCATGATTTAACAGAGAAAAATCTGTTGGATCGCATCTCCATTTGTGACAAGCTTTACAAACGCAACGAGGAGACACCATTTCTGAAGCAATTCGTAACGGGGGATGAAAAATGGATAATTTATAAAAACCTTTAGCGTAAAAGGTCTTGAGGGAAGCGTAATGAACCACCTTTTGTCATCCCAAAAGCCGACCTTTATTTGAAGAAGGTAATGCTCTATGTCTTGTGGGGTTGGAAAGGAATCTTATATTATGAGTTTTTACCAAATTATGAAACAATAAATTCGGAAAAGTATTGCTGTCAATTAGAGAAATTGAAGACAGTAATCGAACAAAAACATCCAGAAATAGCGAATCGGAAGAGCGTCGACTTTCATCAGGACAATGCCCGGCCTCACGTGTCTTTGACAACTCGACAAAAATTGTTGTTTTTTGGTTGGTATGTTTTACACCGTATCCGCCAGACATCACGCTCTCGGATTTCCACCTTTTCCGATCATTACAAAATTCACTTAATGGGAAAAATTTTAACTCTTTGGTTGAGGTAAAAACTTATTTAGACAATTTTTTTGCCGAAAAACCTGAGAGGTTTTGGAAGGACGGAATTCTCAAGTTGCATGAAAGATGGAGAAAGGTTGTGGAACAGAATGGTACCTATATAATTTAATAAATGCATAGCAAAACTTAAATGAGCTACGTTTCAATTTTCCTTAAAAATCGGCACGAACTTTCCGGACAACCCAATACAATGATTGTAATGCTTGTATGGCAGGTGTAAACTGAAGAAGGTAGAGAAATAAGACCAAGTAGTTCAGTCGAGACAAAAAATTCCTGCTGATTAGCGTCAAGCATCAAGATCAGCGCTTCAGATAAGTCACCATGGGAGCCTGTTTTGTATTACACAACAAATCTGTATATACGAAGAAGAAGGTAGATCTCTTGATGAATCCTAAATCGTCAATCGTCGCCATTGAGCTTTTAGAGCTTCAATTAGTTCCTTCAATTGTAAAACACTATAAACAACTGTTGTGATGATTTTCTACACCACACGCCAGAATAGCATGTCATATTTAGTGATGAATCACTGTCTAAATAAGCATGATTTCATAAAAGGGTACGTCGCCGTCGTCCTGATTTTGGTTTTGTTGTTAAGTAGCTATTGAAAATAGTACCTATTTTTTTGTTGAAAGCACTGTTAGATAAATAATTGTGAAGACATCTTTTGTTTATTCAAGGCAGCATGGTAGATGCATTTTATGTAGCTAACTTCAATTCTTTATCTAGATGACCTCCCAGATGTCCTTTTTCAGCCAAGCAAACCACATCTCTATATTGCTAACTGAAGTATGGACGTTCTTCCTAACAGTGGCGTTAATTTTCATCGAATATAAATCCCATAGGATATGGGTAGAATATTATGAGAAAATTATTCATGTTGCATCATCCTCCACAGACTCTAGCTTGGCTATAATAGTTGAAGTATTTAAACAATTGCAAATTGTTATAGGGAAAAACAAATGACACATGGAAATAATTATCTATCAAAATGTTATTTATATTTGTTAGTTAGTTTATTCTTATAATATTGTGTTTTGAATTCTCTAAACGTTTCTTTTTGAGATTTTCAACAATCTAAGGATCTGTAATTTGTAGCTTTGTGTTTTTAAAGTATATTTGTTTGCACGTTGTGGATATTAAAACCATCCGACCAGTGTGTGGACGAAATTATTTTCAGTAATTGCTCATAAATTTATATGGTAATGTTATGAATATTGAATAAGTTCGTATTTGGGCAGTTATCACGCTTATAAGGCAACTTGGTCGTGGCAACTAGAGGAGTGACGTAACGCCTGTTCAATAAATATAGTGCGCGGAAGAGTACTTGTTTTTAATAGTTAAGGTTTCTGTATAGAGAAATATTTTTGAAACCTTGAAAACTTTGTTTTCATAGTTTGAAAAGCACGAGTTTAAAAAGTATATAAATGGTGATAAGAGTTATTGTTCTATTGATCTGCTATATTGGAATGATTTACTCAATCCAATTAAGTTGCATAATATTTTGGTATTAATTTGGAAACAATTTTTTAGAAATTTCAAAAATTATAGCAAAATTTTTGGAATAGAAGGAGCAAATTTGATGAGTAGAATACATATAGTGGGCAAAAAGCAATTTGCTAGAAAACCGGTCTACACTACTTGGGCACTTAAATATATGATTTAGATACCAAAAACCTTGTGTTAGATTTTGCAAAAAGAGTCAGTAATCGTCGTAGTAAAGTTGTATAGTAGCAAAGCTAAACCCAACAATTTTTGAAAGCAAACTATATGTACACTTGTAAATAAACTATCATATCAGTATCACGACTTTAAATGTAACAAACTTTGAAAACAATCTTGTTTGAGCTACAGGTTAGAAATTATGATGTTACTATATAATATAATTTCTTAGTAAAGTAAGAAATCGAGTGAATGCAATTTGTGTGCAAGATTTAATAAAATTAACACCTGCTGGACGTACTCGGCACGGGCAGCTCGGTGCGCGCATATTTATTAACATTCTTCCCCGTCTGACAGAAAAATATATATGACGTTATGTTTAGTAGGAAACGTCTACATTATATGTTGCAAAGAGCTGATGTTACTTTAGACACAGCTAAAATATAATTAATAATTTTGTCTCTAGGTGAATGAATACATTAATTTCACTGGTCAAGTTCACTCATCCCGGGAATTCTCATACATTTCACGGCTCGGCCGGCTGTTCCTCATGTACCTACCTTCTCACCACTTCACACCCACCGACGCTCGGCTAGTCACTCACTCAGTCACGCTTGGGCGGAGAACTCGATACCACTTTACACTACGGGAAAAATAATACCGATGCCGTTGTTTTTTTCACACTTTAATATAAGCGGAATAAGTGAGCTTTGCAGGAACCGCGACGCGAAAGGGAGCAGCAAAAAAGGCGTTAATATCGTAAATACTTCTTGTCGACGACTGGTTACCTGTTTTCAAAATATAATTGTCATCTAATCGCTTTTTAATACGAGTCGTCACATATCGCAAAAAGGTCGACATACCGTGGAAGACGGGTTCTGTTAAATAAATTTCAGTTAACTAGCCTCCGACACTCGTTACATTTTATATTGAAGCGCGCAGCCAATTTACGGTATTTATAATAAGCTGGCATTTATTATATATAAATACCCCATAGATACATATTAACAGCGTTTTATAAGAAGATTAACTAAATTGGAAATTGATTTGAGCATACCGTGTGTGGTCTCACTGTAAATATAAATATAAATCTAAATCCAATATCTACGATCTGTGATGTGTGCCTCAGATTTCTATTAAGAAAAGAATTTCAATAACGCCAGCATCTACGCACGTGATATGTAAATATCGAATTCGAATTTGTATCATCTTATGTAGATGCTTGATTTCATCATGATAGCGGATGGTGGATGTTGGGTGCCAAAATGTTTCGACCGGCTTGAAGGTTTGGACCCTTTTAATTTATAAATGTGGGCCATTTTGTGGGCGATAAAGATAAAATAATAATTAAGTTAATTGATGAATTAAGCCGAGGTATTCGTATAGGTAGCCCGAGCACAAGAGCACAATCGCGAGAGGCGAGGCGAAGCGCCAAAAAGAATGTTTTGTAGTGAGAAATGGTAAGAAAACATGGGGTCGGGCGCCAGGGGGTGTCTGGTCGGCTCAGGACGGTCGGAAAGGTAGAGGATCGCCTCTAAGATGCCGCTTTGTCCACCAAAACACAAGATTTCAATTAAAACGACACGCTTAGTAATGAGATTACAGATTTATAGCCACTGCTGATTATTATGCCAACACGCCGACACGTAACAATTCTATACACCATTTCTGTTTATATGCAGTGTGCTTCTCATCAAAGTCTTAATTACACTAAAATAAAAGCGCCTCCGTCACGCGAATACGACAATTCAATCACGCAACATAATCACTCCATAATCATAACTTTATTGTCAGGAACACCTGACAATTAGTTTTACGGCCGCCGTAATGACATCGGCGTTCGCGCCCTTACAAAAACCCCGCGCATTTTTATGCAAATCCGCCCAAAAATTCTGCCGTAAAATATCTTATTACTATATCAAATTGCCGCTAATTTAAAATTAAACATAATTACGCGAGGCACCATTAACGTGCGCATTCCGAAAGTGGTTCAATTTGCGAGCGACTCTTCAGCGCCGAGCCATCTGCGCCTTTTGCCATCATTTTCGTCAGTCAGTTTATATCGCGGAATGGCTCAAATCCGCACTGTTTGCGCAACATTTAGCGAATTAACAAGATTTTTACTACGCTCTCAAGAGTTTTAATGGCCGTACCAATTATATATTATTTACTTTGTGACCACCACAACTACACTCGCGACGGCGTCTCACCTAAAAACTTTTCAAAATCATAAGGTCAGCTCTTATTTTGAATACAATTAAACTTAAAGATTCAGTTGTATAATAATTATGTAGACCAAATTTTGCTATTAATAAATCTTAGATATACAAATTTTTATGAAAAAATGCAAGTAAGCTGGATATTCAAAATTCTTTATAGGGTTTAGATGTAAAATATTTTTGGCATTGTAGTACGGGCAAGGATACCTACTAATTTTGCTTCTAATATACAAATTTTTATGAAAGATTGCAAGTAAGCTAGATATTAAAAATTCTTTGTAGGGTTTAGATCTACAGTAAATGATCAATAAGAGTTTAACTTTCCTCCAAACGTAGTTTTCAGAAAAAATCTATAAAAGAAAGATGCTTTAACGTAGATGGACAAAATACTTTTTTTGTAGGTTTAAATAGATTGAAGTCCTTATAGAATATAGTAGATAGATAGATAATCTAATCAAATGAGCTTTCTTCATCTAGAGAAAAACGGTATTGAGTAATTATTTAAGTTATTGATCAATCTTCTAGCACAATTTATATTTTGTTAGCAGTTTGCTTCTAGCTAATTCAAAAAAGTAGTGTTTTTCATCCTGGCACTAAATGATTGATGTAAATAATGTGAGGATAGAGTATTTGTAGTGAGAGCTAATAGCGTGTAATCTGAGTTATTGTGGCGGACGCCACATTAGCATAATATAGATGTTCGCGTGCATTAATGTTTTTTCGCGCGGCTGATTACATCTAAGTGATTTGTTAATATTTATGCCATTAGTAATAAATCGGCGTAATTAGAGTAGTGGAGTACTTAAGGATGTTGGCTAATAAATAACACGATGTGGGGTGTTCGCGGGCGCTAAAAGCGAGTGTTGGCCGAGGCGATAGCAGTGACGGATGAGCACGCAACAGATAAGCCCTAATGGCCAATTACAAATCTGCTCAAATTTTGCTTCCTACCACAACGCCACACCGCTGCATTTTTGTTATCACTTAAAGCAATTTCAGAAATATTACAATTTTAATGGATACGAGGTACACTTTTTTGTATTAATAATATGTGTATCATAAAATTATCATTTCAAGTAAGATAAATGAGGTGATTTAAAACTTGTGCAGTGCAGGAATTTCTTTCTGGGGGATAATAAGCTAATTTAGCAGCTAGTAAAGTCTTCACGTGCAATTATCAAGCGTGCGTTGAAAGGTGTTTTCCGCTTGGAAATGAAATAATATGTGAAAGTTCTCGGCGATAAGTTGAGAAGTTGAGAAACGCGCGAAGATAGCTACTTACTCACTAGTTTAACCGTGACGAGTCAAAGTTGCACAGTATATCATCATGCCTAACTACGTCTTCATAAAACTCCCCGGCGGCGGGAAAATTAATTTGTTTTTAATTATTATTTATACAGGATCATAGTGGCCTGTAATTAATGTAGCGGCGGAGTAATAACACGCATGTGGGCAATGTACACAAAAGGGTGAGCGGTTATTGTGAAAAGGGTGAAAACGTTTGCGGTAATGCCCCGTAATCAAAACACAGATCATTTTTCTCCCCACGACCGAATTAATCGTACATCAGGAAAGAGGAAAAACAAGAAATAATGGATCTGCGTGAGAGTAAAGCGGGTATAAATTGAATAAAATAATTTATGGGGTGTATTTTAACACAAAGAAAGGCAATAACCGTAAGGAGCGCGACAATATCACTAAAATTTATTTACTGTTTTCCGTCAGTTGTAACTAAACGTCATTTTTTATTATAAAGCACCTACTTTACATGCTCGTTCTAAGGGTCTGTTGCGTTTGAATGGAAGCCACCCTCAGTCACTTTTTAACTGAAAGCTTTTCCATAGCCGATTCCGTTCCAATCATTTGCCGTAATGCTCAAATTTAACTAAGGAATATTTTACGTCCTGTAAACACGTAGGAAACGTGGAAAATCCGGATCGGCCAGGAAAGAAAAAAAAAATAACGAAAAACGTGAATTATTGGGGGCATTTACATCGAACTTAGTTACTTGTGACGAATATGGTCGAAATAAATTTAAATCGAGCACCGAATACAATTGAATTGGGACCGCCGTGGCCATAGCCAAAAAATAAAACACTTCATTGTTCCCTTTTAAGAATATTCCTTTTAATAACGTCGGAACAAAGCAATTTCGGGCGATCATCTTTAATAGTGAGCGCCAACCTTATTATTACAAAACACCTTCAATCTACAATCTACATGTGGAAGACGAATAATTTCACCTACAATTTGAACAATTGAATTAGCCGCCGGGGCGATGGCATTTGTTCCGTTTGAAACCAACCAGTGACCCACATGCAAAGTACGAATTATTTATTATAATAATCAATAAAAACATTTTAATTAATCATTACAAATACTATCACAAATATCATTGAGATAAAACATAAAAATTGTCTATTAAATAATTATCCAAAATGATGATAAAACTTCTAAATGATAATAACAATCTTAATTGTTGAAAACCTAGCATTAGAATAGATTATAGGGAAGAAGTCATTTGATTATCTTAATCAGAGCAGGCAAAATTTGTTTATATATTAATTATTTTGAAGATTGCTAATTCAAATTTTTTAAATTCATTCATTTTAAGCATTTGAGTTAGTTGTTAATATTTGAACGAAAGATAAAATATGTCTGGCGTTATTTTTTATAGAAGTGAAATAATTTATTGAGTGCGAAACCGTGTCCACGTGCGTTGGACGCACAAGCACGCGATCGAATCCCGTGCATCGATATCAACGTATTCAGTTAAAAATGAGAACATTACCAGTCCGTGTAAACAATAGAAAAAGAGGAAATTTTAATTTGTATGGCCAACACACTTCATCTAGCGCGCCTTAAGGAGAGATTCATTGAAGAGCTAAGCGCAAGCCCCGATGTATTATTCACTTACTATTTAAGCAATAACAATTGTATAAGTAAGAGGCTCGCTGTAAAGGCTTAATCGGCGTTTTGTATTCCACGTGTTATATTTAAGTCCGTGTAATTAATTAGCGGGACGAAGGGCGGCCTCGTTTCATCCGGTGACGTAGAGGCTAATTTACAAGGAGCGAGTTAACGAGTAAATCTGGGATGCCGTTGAATATATTATAAACAAGATGTTTATATCTTTTTATAAGTGGAGGTGATGATAAAACGGCGTGCCCGCAATTTTGTATTGAGCAGAAAGGGTCGTGACGTGGTGATTAATTTTTTGGGGATTAGCATTTATTGAAAGGAGAGTAATATAATGAAGTGACTTAATCTGTTTTTATGTGTGCATGGGAATGAGGAAGTTTCGTAATTTGAATTTATTTTGTATTTCGCCCCGGTTTTATGTGCAAAGTTTTGTTATCGCGATATTAGGTGTTGTATAAGGTACAAATAACAGCTGTCTATGATTGCCTGCGAGGAGAACTGTAAAATTCGCGTCGCATTTTTATCGGGGGAGTAAAGCGATGGAAAATATAATAAAAGCTAATATTCAAAGACACGACTGCTTTTACGAGCGAAACTACATGATATAGGTTGTAACAATTTACAATGGGCGTACATCGAGAAACGCAACAGTATGTAAAGAGAATAGGGATGTCATGTAGCAGACATAAACCAACCCAAAGTGTAACATGTGGTTTCAAGTGGTGCTCCTCGTAAAGTTGTCAGTGGGCATGTGGTGGTAACGGCCCCTACACGCGACGCATTTCAAATGAGAGGTCGTACTATAATGACAATGTGATGAGCACAACCCCTGCCCCTGTCCCTGTCCGTGTCCCTGTTCCTGGTCCACCGTTTCCCAACCGTTCCAGAATCACGCCCCGTGCACGCCTGAAACCTTGATCACGTAAATTACTTCAAAATCGATTCCCATGTTCTTTATCACACGTATGTGAATACTTTAGATATAGTAATTTAGAATAGGTGGCTTTTATTAAATTTTAAACGTTTAATATATTCAATTCATCCACCTCTTCTGCATATTTGGATACGGCAATAATTCCCGAGGTAGAGGCAGAGGCAAAGAGAGGGTTGCTTCGGCGATATATCAGACGGACGCTATTTGCTCGTGCTGTATTTGGTATGGGCTCCCAAGATGGTCATACCTCTATGAACAACCCCCGATTGTCGGCTTTAACATAAACTTACTTTTTCCTTCATGCAGCTGCGATCATTTTAGATGTTTTTTAGTCGCAAAAAAGCAGTTTCTCCAAGTTAGAGATAAGTCGCTGATCAAGGAGAACGTTAGTCAAGTTTTCTAGTTAACATCAAGCTCGTTGCATGTTCTTTGCTCCCCGTTGAGATCACCATGCCTACTCACAAATTATACCCAGTTAACCGTGTTGGAATTATAAATTATTCATATTAATCATTCCATTTCATCTTCGAAAAAAATAAGTAAAAACGACCGTGATTACATGTTTGTCACCTAGGGACTTAAGTTACAAATTATTCCCGTGTCCAGATTATGAAACCCGATCCTTTAAATTATTATTACAATACGTGTGATATGTTTGAAATACAAACATATAAATATCTTGTTTGATCGCGAGATACGCGGCCCAAAACGCCCCGAACCCCGACTCTCCAATAATGACGGATGCAGCTAAATTGTTGGTTTATTCTAATGGATTTTTACACGCGGCATGTTTAATTCATCGGCGCACCATTAATAATCTAAGCGGGTACCCGATAAATTAGATGTGTGTGGTTTATGGCGTCGATGTTGCAGGAAATTTTTGCGCGCGCGCGAATGCAAATTGCGCGCCTTTTTCCTATTCGGGGACACGTGGTGTGGTCGGCTTGCCTCTTTTATTTGCTTAATTCTGTTTTTATATTGCAGGTATCGGGAGGATGCGTTGTGTTGGACAGACCGGTAAGTCTTTGAAGTCAATTGGAAGTGAGCACGCTGTCGTTCCTATTTAGTAACAGGTACAAACTCGGCCGCGAGCTTTTTAAACTCTCGCATCAACATTACTCAGCCATCAATACCGTTCCATTCATCACGAATTTCACCGTTAACAACAATAATCGAAATATTTTATCATCATTATAATTATTAGAAACGAAAGGAAACCATAAATTATTAACTAGATCGCATGCGCAATTAATTAATGTTAATAATCTTTCACCTATCCTTAAGATATTTAATACATATTTATACTCCTTTAATATTAATGACTTAATAATATCTATAATTTTAATTGATCTCAAACGATAGCAGGTATTAATTTTTTTAGCGTACTCTTGACCTATCCCAATATACGATTCAATGCCCTTTAAGTACTCATAACCTACCCCAATAAAATAATACATTGACCTAGGTCACGAGTACGCTAGTTCAATCGGTAAAGGCGCTCTAGGTTAATACATAGAGTATTGAGGTAGGTCAAGAGTACTAAAGTTTTGGGCATTTTTTTTCCATAATTTTGACGATGTTTTTAGCAGAATGTAAGCTCTTTGTAAGTTACCTACACATAATTTTGATCGTAAAATTTTGGGCATCTTTTCTATATTTTTTGCAACACCACCTTTTTATTGGCAATTCCAATCCAAAGATTGTTTTGCAAATTATAAATTCATCTTAACTAAGAGTATTAAAGATCAAATTGGAATCGAAACGCCTATGACATGAATAATTTTAAAATATAGTCTTAATTTTTTCTAGACTTATCATTAGTTTAATATAATTTTGGAATCTGATAAACTAAAATAAAACCTGCATCATTTCCAAAAATATTCTTTCGTTTTTAAGAAACCTAAAGTTTTCAAGTTATACAAACAAAGTTATCGTGTTTTATTCAATAAACTCAAGGGTATTTTTATTTTACAAAAAAAAATTCTTTTGTCAAAATATTTTTGCTTTTTTACCTGGATACTATCGCGTTCTTATTCTTTTCTTTTAAGAAAATCTAAGAAGTGTAAACTATCGGATCTTCTTTTACTCTAAACCAACTACTTTCTGGCGTTACGATCGCTCAGAGAGGTGTACTGCTCAACATCCAGGCTGTACTCCTTCCCAAGAAGACGGAAAAGAAGCCCTAACCTAAGCCTATTGACCTTGACTGCCTTTTCGAAGAGTGTAATTATGGTTATGCTACCTTGAAGCCTAAAGAGAAGTACAATTTTTGTAAACCTTTTACGGTTGTTACAGGGGAGCCTAAGAGCTACTTTGTCGCTACTTGGCATATTCCTTCACTTGTCATCTTAACATTACAAAACTCAAAATTTTCAATTGAGAAAAATGTGCAATTTACATTATTAATACCAACATAGTTTTGTAGTCTTAGTAAGACTCATTGTTGTAGATTCACGATTCATGTTTTCGTATTTTTAAATTATTATTTAATTTTCTTCAACGAACTGAAGGATTTTAATACATTTTAACTAAATTTTAGTCCATTTTAAAGGACGCTAATTTGTAACCTTCAAGGCGTTAAATTTATATGACAGATATGAGGACGGTAAGAAGAAATACAGTAATTTCTATAGAATCTTTCTAAATATTTGATGAAATTTGATTTTACTGTTAAAGGCGGAGGCTTCTACTTCGTTATACATTATTCTTTACAAATAAAAAACTAAGTTAAAAAGTTAAAATTGTCAAAACTATAGTCACTTAATAAAGTCAGTGTTATACAAACAAAGTTAAAACAGTTTTTTATTTGTGAAATTTGATTTTGTTACAATGAGACTTGTAAGGATAAACATTATGAACAGTAAAGATGATCTTAATTGCTCAGGCTAAAAATAAGAAGAAACTTTTTTCTTATTTTCTTCCCAAATCAAAATTTGATTTTAATTATTTCAAAAATATAGTAACCGCTACATTAAACTATAATAAAAAAGGAAATAGTAGACTCATTAAAGCTAGTTGAAGCATCCCAAGAAACTAGAAAATGTTTTTGCTAAATATATGACAAAAGTATTGTGTCCAAATTTCCTAGTCAAAATGTTACATTGAGTTGCAAAAAAGCTTTTAATAGCTTAGTAAATAAATATTATGAACGGAGTAAAATAAAGTCTAAACATTCCAAAAATCTATAAAATCCTTAGGCTAAATATTAATCATTGGTGTCTTGTTTCGTTTCTCATGCCAAATTTGATTTTAACATTTGCTAAAATTCTTTTAATGCTACTATGAAGCATAGAGATTAAATATTATAAATAGTTGATTCTAAACATCCAAAGAAACTACAGAATGCTTGAGCTAAATATATAATGAAAGTTGTCTTGTTATATTGGTAAGTCAAACTTTGATTAAAACCTTTGAAAAAAGCATAGGCAATTATAAGAATAGAAAGGATTGTCTAAAAATATGTCCAGTTTGACGTACTTATAAATTTCGAACGCAAGAATGTTTTAACTACAACCTTTGCAAACAGCACAAATCTTTCTTAGAGCAGAAATGATGAAGAGAATGGTTGATGTTTAGGGAGCAGGAATTTTAGTAGTAGTGTTTGGCTATTAACCACGTAGTCCTTCCTCCGTGTTTTTGGTGTATTTGTGTGTGTTATTTTCTCCTAGTTCCTTTTCTATAATTAGTCATAGACTTTTCTCTATCATTTTAGTGTATATTTTGAAGCGCACTAATAATAAACATATAATGTTGTTAATGTTGAAGGCTTCTTCTTCGTTATACATGTTGAATAAAAATGAAAAACACTCTGTAACTTTTCAGAACAGGTTTACAAAAACAATATTTATTTATTTATTAACTCTACAAAATCTATTAAAAAATAAACAGAAACATACATACATAAAAATTAAATCACTTCAAAATTTGATGATGCGGAGTTCACGGTTTCATGTGTTCTTCCACTCGACCTATTACTCTTGTTAGCTGGAGATGATGTATATGAGGCGATTATAGCCACTAGGGCAATATTTTGACCATTTCTGGAATATTTAGATTCAATTTTTGAAGAACTTATTTAATGTGCTTATGTTAGTGACTGGTTTCTTGTTTCTTTATTATATGAAACAAAGAGTATAAAAAAGAAAAGAGGAAAGCCAGACAAAAAAGGAGTACAGCAAATAGAAGTGGAGGGAAAGCGATGGAGGAGATGAAAATTATGACTAGAAATGGGAATGAATGGAAAAGATGGCTGAATGAAAACCCATAGCAACCAAATCCGGCGCGCGAAAGGGAAAATGGAAGGGGCGAAAGAAAGAAAGAGAGAAAGTGTGTGTGTGTGTAAATGGGCTTATTACATCAAAGGATCGCCACCGTCACTCTAGAGCGCATCCCAATAGCGAATGTTACTGGTACTCCCGATACAACGTTTCTACAATCTAGCTAACGCTAGTTCGGCCGTTTACATGCTTTTATTTTCTTCTTCTGTCTCTTTTTTGGGAAAAGCTTTTCGAAAATAAATATTAACGTTTTTATTTGTTTTTTTAGGATTCATCTTTTAGTATTAATAGTAGTATTTGGCTATCGATCAATTGGTACTTCCGTCGTGTTGTTGATGTCACTCTAAAACGCACTTGATTACATCCTAATAGCGAAGGATGGTCGTCACCCATCCAATTACTGACCAGGATTAACGCTACTGCACTATCGCTAATTCGGCTACAATCGTATACGCATACCACCTGCGATTTTGATTCTTCTTTTTTGCAACAACTTATTACATTTAAGTTTTAAACAATTCAAAATCCTATTTGGAAAATTTAATTAAGTTCAAATAATTTAAAGTTGAAATAGAATTTGTATTGTTTTCGTATAATCTTCGCTTTTTATTTTTATATATTTTTTTATAATTATTTTTCATAAATTATTTTTGTGGTTGTTGTTTTTGTTAATTTGAATTAGTGTTATTATTTTTTATAATTAATTTTCATATTGGAATATGAAAATATATGTTTTACGAATAAAATTGCAGAGAGATGTGTGTGGTGTACGGGCGGCGGCACGCTGTGTCTAATCCCTTCGGATTCATTAATGGACGCGGTGGTGTTGCACCGCCGCGGCCAAATTTAAGGTCAGTTTAGTTCAGAGCAAGTCGTCAGTCAGGTTTTTGTTTTGTCACAGCCATTATAGGCAGGCATCGATACTTGTCGAAGGTTTTTCTGGTCGGTCGCGATGTATAGACTAATGAGGGTGGCAAATAAAACAAGACTGTTATAAATTATCTCGAAGTCGATTAGCCCAAGTCTATCAACCTTAAATCGAAACCTGTTATGAAATTACCGCACATGATTACTGCGCCAATGTTGGGCAGGCGGATAATTTGACTCAATAAGTGCATCAGTTCACTTGATTAAAGTTCGACAGCAGGCCGACAGCGGCGTACGGAGCGCCGTCCCGTTGATAAGAACACGAGAGACGTAAAAATTATAGGTGGCTACAAATGCACTTGCAAAAAATATATCCATTGTTTGAGGCTTTTACTCCCATATTAGGATGTTGCATAAATTAACATCGGGCGGCGGGCGAATGGGGCAGTCACAATAGAGGCTATGTAACAAACTGATGTACCTTTGATATCTAGTGGAATAAATCTAAAGCGGCCAAACCAGAGATGATTTTTTGTGCGAAAATATACGGTGCTGTTGTATTGTTGACTAGATAGATGCAATATTTATTGTGTCCAGCAGGTTGGCAGAATGTGACGACGGCCGGTGGAGTTGCATTTCCACATTCTCAACATACATGAGTTTTAATGAGCAATCCCTCTAACTCTTGGCCATGTGCCGACCGGACTCCCTGCGCCCATTTTTTCAGCCCAAATGAAAATGAAAATCGGCGACAAGACGCTTCATGAGTTGGAGAGACATGCACGTCGGTAAGATCCGTAAGAGTAAGACCCGCTGCCGCGCAAGTTGTAAAACGGGAGGCCATAAACAAGACGCAGGGCCACGTAAACGATCTTGCTCGAATTATTAAACAGGGAGAGTAATCGTAAAAAACGCCGCTGCACTTCCACCCCACGTACGCCTAACGGACTTTTGATAACGCTCCCTTATTCTTGTTTTAATTTAGCAGCTCTCACGCCCCGCTTCATCCCGACCATGTGCCTGCTCGTAAGTGTGTCCCTCTTATTTTATCAGCAACATATCGCCAGTACGCGTCGAGGAGGTTAACAGATAATCTGCACTAAACACTGGAACAAACGTGTGTTTTCTCCACGGATCCGGTGGCGCCACATTTTCTAGTTTTATTTTGCTCTCGGGGCGCCCAACGGAGGGACGGCGCGCGCGCCAAGGGTTCGTCTCGCATGCGTTTATTAAAAGCAAAGGAAAAAGCTAAAAATCAATGTTATTTCTGAAAACCAATTAGACCATAATTGGTAGTCGCGGATTGTTGAAGGCTACTGACATATAAGGAGTTGTATTTGTTTCAAGAAACGATTGAATACTAGCCGATATGAAACTAACGGCCTGTGGATGAGCGTGCAGGCGTGGGCACGCGAGCAAACGCGCGCTAAATGCTTAGAGACCTGAATGTGATACACAATACTATACAATTGGATAGCGCCTATTAATCTTTTATCCCAATAATGGATGTCAACCTAAAAGTCGGCCGGTCAAGGGGCCGACGTCGTCACCGTCATATCTTTCAGGCATTCGCCGGAGTCTGACCGTGGTCCGTGGTCCGTGGACCGGCACGCGATGACGAATTTCACTTTTTGCCCCAAGTCTGCGGAGCTTTTTTCATCACATATCTCTATGCCCATTTAAAACAAAAGCACACGACCAAATAGCGCCCGCAATTCATTAGCTAATACCGACTAACTGCGGTACTTATCTCCTAATATATCGCTCTATCTACATATATATTAATAAATTTCTTATATGCGAACTTTAATGAAAGTGGGTTTATTCACTACGGAGAAGAATTCACGACGGCTCATCAAATATGACAGCGAGCATTCCGGGGCCGGCCCATGTGCTGTTTATGAGATTTCTAACTGCCCTATAAATCAACACCCTGCTCACAAACGTATGTAATTAAAGGGAGTAGTCAATCCGCATCCACCTGACTCTAAATACGAATTCAAATAGTTATCCGCGTGATAAACGATTTTAGATTATCAATTATGGGCGCAGATCCTCGCCCATCCTCCGTTTATCCGTTCACATGGATGGGCATGGTATGGCATGGTATGGCATGGCTTTTAATCTTCCCGGACAACATATATTAGTACCGCGCTAATAATGCTACTGAAGGCAGAATGCGCCCATTCAAATGTATTTCAAACGGCGCGGCGCAAAAAAGCCCAATACATAAATTAATACCGGAGTAATTGCACGTGTCCTCCGGCCTTTTTGTGTGCGCTTCTTTTGGCCATTACATTACTTATTTTCTTATATTTATGCGTAGAATAATGTAATGCTATCTTCCATCTACATTACATTATGTGATGCGCTATTAATTGGCATACAAGCTAAAACCTTACTTATTAGGACAGTACAATGATATAAACATTTTGCTCTTAAGACTTTGATACTGATACAATAAATTCAATTAGTATTTAAAGATATCCAACATCGATTACACTCTGGATTACTCTTGTATGGATAGCCTTCCCTTGTTTTACAAATTGTTTCGAATTAAACGGGGCTCCGCTCTTCCTTTCATAAAATAAACAGGGCATAATAAATAAGACTTTTCTATATGTACCACAATACAGCCGCATCTAATATATAATATGTGCCGATGCGACTGTCCTACCCTGCGCATATCATAGTAGTATTATCATTGCATTATTTACGCTAGTGGGGGAGCAGACGGTCTAATTTTCTTTAGTGCTTCATATTTTAGCAACAATCCTATACTCCACGTTTTTAGTATTCCTACTTACGCTCCATCTTTTACCACTGTTTATGCAAAATTCAGCGGCGGCGCCGCATCAAAATTTCAACGCAACGGCCCATTCCCACCAATTAACGCATCTTTTATTGCCACCAAAGACGCCAGCCATCAATTTGATTGGCCCCGGAATACCTAACGAGGACGGTGATGCATCAGTCTGATTGCACCGAATTCAAAATTCATTTTACGACCGCAACGACAATGGGTCCTCCGACCGAGCCAAAGAATATCCGCTAAGAGCTCCGCCGCCTCCGTTCATGTTACACACATTTAATAAAGTAGCCCCGACTTTCTTCGGATTATGCACTCCCTTTGCCCATAAACTCGAATGTATTAAGTTTCTTCGGCCTCCGGATGACGATAAAATTATTTCACCGCTTCGCCGCCTCCTGGTTATAATTCAGTTCTGCAAATATACCAAAACTAATAATTCAACAAATAGGAAATAAATAACTTCATATTTTTCGATTAAGTAATGCAGATATTCTTAGCTTGCTCACAGATATTTGTATATAGTTTCCTTCTGTAAGCTTATGATTTTAAGTTACACTATAGAAGATTTGGTACTTAAATAGTGTTTCATTATGGTGTCAAAAAATGATCTTGAATTAAACTTAATGTTAATAGAGGTGCTAGTAGCAGCTTTAACTATAAGATTAAATATTAAACTTATGAATGATATGCACGTAGAAGCTTATGTTTAACAAAGGTATTTCTCATGTATGCAACAAATCTCTGAGAATTCTAGGTTTTAGAAATTTGAAGTGGTTCAGGTGAAAACTCCTTCAAGAAATAGCCAAAATATTCCGAAGATCTTTTAAAGTTGCCACAGCAAAAATTAGCACCTGCAATATCGCTCTAATCGCATGGTCACCTCACAAAAGTACTTGAAATGGTACAAAGCAAATTTTTAAGGTTGATGCACAAAGGGCCTAGTGAGGCCTAGGTGCTCTGGTCAATGATTTTATCACGCTTGGCAAACACGATAAGGTTGATGCCGTTTCGTTTTGGTAATCGCGTCACTGGTTTTAATCACAACGGAATGTTAGCAATAGTGAATATTAAATCATTGGCTGAGAGGAGAACATTTCTGTGGTTCAGGTAAAAACCCTTTCACTGAGATAACCAATATATTCTCAAGAGCTTTTAAAGCTGCCACAGTAAAATTAACACCTGGAATATGCTCCAATCACATCTCTAACTTGAAAAGGTACAAAGCAGATTTTTAAGGTTGATGTCGTTTTGTTTAGGTAATTTCATCACTGGTTTTAATCACAACTGAGAGGAGAGTATTTCTTGACATGTCGTTCCTGTAAAAAATATTTAACGGATTAGTTCAAAATGAAAATAAAATCAAAATAGAAACCATTATTTTGTTTGTACATTGGATTTACTGAAAGTCTTGGAAATCCAAAAAGCGATCAATAATCCGAAAATTTCCATCATCAACTTAAAAAGATGTAAACCTCTCTTTTGTAAAGCAGAACTAATTACTTACTAGTATATAAAAATATTAATTAATTTTGCTCAGAAAACTTTTTGGTAGTACTACTTTATAGCATAAAATAAAATTTAAAACATCTTACAAATAAGAACAACTTTTTGGTTTTCTATCTTAAAATATAACCGAACTCTATTTTTACTAAAATTTAGCTACAAATATTTAGTGAAGTGAAGAATGTGGATAAATTATTAAATTTTAAACTTGGTGGTAAACGTTGTAGCAAGTTGTACAAGGCATTCTTCAATCGGGATTACTTTGTTTGTTTTTTGTAGTAGTGGAGGGGTTGTGTAAGGGATTATATGGATGCCTTAGTTTGATATAGTTAGTTCACTCACCTGTAAGTTTCTTAGAATAGTAGGACGAAAATTTAGAAAAAGGATTGCAGCAGAGTCCGATAGTTAGAACATATCATTTTGTAAATTTTTACTGCTGTATTTATAGATATATCTTTGTTGTTTAAAGAGGAAATAAAGATATACAATATTTTTGAAATGTTCTACCACATAATAAGGGTCGCCACCATCAGTTTCATCTTGTTTGTATGCTAGGTGTCTGAAATGTAATTTTTAGCTTAAGGATTTGGGAATGGACTTTGAAGGAAAGTATAGAATCAAAGGTAATTCCGAGATGCTTACATGTTGTAGATGATGTGATACACGTGTTATATATGGTGATACGGATACATGGTAAAAAGGGACGAAAAGACAAGAGAGAGAGAGATAAACATAGGTACATTAATTCTTTAATTTGTGCTCGGTTATTTTCGCATCCTAAGAAGATGTGATTTAAATCACCAACTTCTCCACATTAACAGTATCTGTCTTCTTTTAGACCTATTTTATACAAATGGGTAGGGAATGATCCATGGTTACATTTAATTCTAAATATTGTTGACGCCAAAAAACGAGATACTGAATTATAGTATTTATGGTCTTGTCTCAGAGTGAGCGTAGGGTGTATATATTTATAATTGGTGTGCGTCGTATTCATCCATTCCTCTTTCCATGATGACTTTATATCTTGTATATTTGTATGTATATTTGCTGTAGTAGTATGTTATGGGGATGGGTATTTCGGAATGGACATCTACTGACTTCACAGCAATTTTAGCCCAAAAGTTTGCTTCTTCATTGCCAGAGATTTTAAAGTGTCCTTTTGTCCAGATGAAGTTAACACTAATATTTTCACTTTTACACTGTTTTTGAGCAATTTTAATTTCGAGGATTGCATAATTTTTATTAAGTTTGTCTGAATTTGAAAGTGCTCTAAGTACCGACTGGGAGTCCATTAGAATGACTTGAATCTAATTTATATAAAACAAAGAAAAAATTGCTTTCTAGCTTAAGTGTCCGGATGATATGAGCTAATGTATGTTATTGATGAAGAGTGAAAGAAGAAAAGATTTATTGGGAATAATGGATATTCTTCATTTCGCAAACCAATGTTGAAGTGTGCCGATCAGCCTCTGAAGTGTTATGATTTTTAGACTTTTTGCTATATTGAATTTTACCATGAATTACCACGTAGTAATCAAATTTTACCACGTTTAAAAACAAACACGCATTGTCGTAACACTTTTGTATGTATCTATTTATCAAAAACAGTTAGTAAAGGTACACGTCAATGTAACAATATTGAATAATTTAAATAATATATATGAGTCTATTGGGTTTTTGTACAAATAAATAAATATACAATTTAGTACTGACTGTTCTTAAAACTTTATTATTTCAAGATTCATGTAGTATTTTAATATTTCCCCAGCTAGCGCTCAGGATTGTAACCTGTACATTAACATTAAGTTATTGTCATTTATTATTATAAAAGTGTAGCAAAAATTATGTAATGATATTAAAGGTTACATTTTTTGTTTAAATTGTGTTTCCTGTAAAATCGTTTAATTTTTTATTGGAAAGTAAGTGGGTGGGGGCGGTACGCGATGAGAATAACGCTTTAAAATTGCATAATGAGAACGAATAAAGTTGTATCGAATTTATTAAGGTAATCAAATGATGATTTGACGGCTCCCCCTCGTGAAGTTTGAATGCGTGCGCGCTTAAACCGGATGGTTTTAAAAAGTTTCCTAGAGGTAAATAGGGTAAGTCTTAAATAGTAATTTAGAATAATCAATCGATGCTATCAGAGGTATTGGGATATAGGACGGTGGGTTTATCAAATGGGACATGGTCGAGGGTGGGGGTATATTAAGATATAGAACTTATTTAGGGTAGCATGCAGTAGGGGATGTGAACGAATAATACGGCCGATGCTGCTCACTTCTTGTTGCGATGTTGTGCGGATTACAGTACCCTCCTGACTTTTGGTTTGTTTCCAGGAAACCTTCCGTCGATGATGTCGGGAATCCGTCATCTGTCAATGCCCGGTAAGTAATGATTTACGAATATTTTTAGAGGATAAGCGTAACAGGTTATCGGGCAAGTTGCGAAACGGTAATAGCGATGACACAAGCACGATTTTGTTTCTTGGGCAAGTCGATTAACATGAGTTATTGTGGCTGTCAGTAATAACGGACGCAATTTTCGTTGACTGGCAGTCAATTATAACACCTACATTTTGCAGGGGAACGGTGGGGGTTAATTATTTTAACGGTAGTCGATTTTTTTCCGAAATGTAATAAAGTATCTACGTGGTGAACGAGGTAAAGCGGTGTTTTTTCGGTGGAAGCGCTGGGGTACGCTAGTCACGGGGAAGCGACGCCTGACGTCAGTCTGTAGGTCATTGGAAACAGAGGATTGTGGTATGGCTACAGCTGTGTCACGTCTGCATACGTGTTTCGGTTGTTATTGGTCTCCAGAGTAAGGCCGATAAAGACGTGGAGAATATTTGTTCCACGATTTCCATTTTTCATATCGTGTGGAAGAATTATTGAATAATGTCTCTCTGTAATTACCGGTCTGAGGGGGTTAATATATCGCGCGTTAATTTTAAACGAGTTCATTGAATCCCGCGTTTTGACAGTAAATATAATTTTGAAGCGCTGCCCAGGCCGAGGCGATGCCTGGGTCAGTAATCTCTCGTAATGAATGATGTATGTTTGGTACCCGTGGTGCGACGCGAAGGCCGTAGATCTATCGCTCAAGGTGGTCTCTCCGTAGACTAAGAGGGGCCGCAACACATACTCTCCACACCGCGAACTGAACACGATCTCTAATCCAAATGACCGATTACATAACGATACAAATTACGAACACTTCACGGGATGTACCGACTAATAACAGTACAATACTAATTGTAATTTACATAATTAACTCCGGAGAAATTCGAGTCAAGATTTCAAGTGAATTTGATACTTCCAGACATCTTGATGAGCAGTTTGAATTTGGGTGGCTAAAGAAGTTTAGAAAATTTGTGGAATTTTGATGCAGGCATTGTAGTAATAGGTGAGGAGAGTCTCGGTTATTTATGAATGTTTTGTTGGTCAGTTATTTTTCTTCGCGTACATCATCTCGTTTCTTTGATCTGGTTCTGAAGCACCCATATGTGATGTTTTGTTGTTATGGGATCGTTAAAGTAATTTATTTGCGTTCTGTCGATAAAATATCATTAAATAAATATTTGCGCTATGAGTTTTGATCAATGCGGTATCGTAGTTGGTTGTAGAATGTGGTGGCGTGGCATTATGCCGTGCTTTTTTGCTTAGTAAATTAGTTTTTGTCAGTCTGTCCACTTTCGAACCGATGGTAAGAATGTAGCGCGATGCAGTTATCTGACAATAGGATTGCGTATTGGGAAAGCATTATTGCATGTAGGTGGTTTTTCATGCAATTTTATATAGAAACTGGTTCCTTGAATATGTATCGTGTCGGACGTCGGTGTATCCTATCGATCGATATTAGATGGGCATCTATATTCGCCACACACACGGCTTACTGCCTAGGTCAGGGCTGGAAAGTCCATCATGCATGCTGAACGCTGAGCACTAAACGTACGGACTCCTCTTCACCCGTAACGGGATCTTATCTGTCGGAACCGCAACTGGTTACCTATAGCTCGGAGAAACAAGAGGTATCCATAGGCACCTTCAACCCACTACCGCGATGCGCTCATGTCTAGAATTAGTGCACTTCCCCTAGCTCCGGGCGGCCTATCGCCCACTTATCTAAACTCGCACCAGAAGTCTTCTTATATTGATATACAGATCCGTAAGATCAGGCTAACGGAGTTCCTAGTGCACTGGGAAATGGAACAGAAGATTGAAAACGCATTTGGCACGACATAAACGTGAACGATCCGGCTTTGTGTTAGCAGCAATTCGTATTCATCTGGGTCATAATACTCAATTGGCTGTTTTAAATTTGTAATTCTGCCGGATCTCTGCGGTTGACCATCGACCGCACCGCAGCCGACGCCGCCGTCGCCGCAGCCCCTGACCATTGTCCGCGCCGTCTAAACTATTGCCCGGATCAACCGGGAATTAAACCACCCCAACTCCGCATGATTGGAAACCGCTACTGAACATTAAAAACTAAATCTCGCACTAAGACCCATGACCAATGCTTGGATTAATGGGGAATATTGTGCGTGCATGTTTCTATATATCGAATTTCCTCGCGCCCCGTTGTCAAATCCGGTTTAATTTAAGTGGGATTGTAGGGGGTCAAGTGGACGCGGGCCAGTTTAGGGTCTCTGCCTTACTTATTATTCCAAAGCCAATCATAAAATATCTCCGTACTCCGTATCGATGACACTTCCATGCATTCTAAATGTATTACCATCACCCCTACAGATTGATCCTTGCATTACGCCGCTTCTCGGCATTAATACATCATATGTCACTATATTTACTTTCATACTTAATAAACTTACCGCATGCCGCATTACTACTACACAATATAATACAAAATTTATTCTACATATGTAAAATTTATCAGCCTTATTAAGACTACAAAACAAATCACTTCCGTATCTAATACCACTTGAATATTGAATTTTACTAAAGCAATTTGCTCAGTTTTTATCATTTATTACGATAAATTCACCATAAATTAACTTCTTTTTCATATTTGATCGATTATTGAAGACATTACTTTGCCATACATCTTGATTGTGAAGTATGTTATAGGAATTAAACTTTGCTAGTATTACGAATATTTCACTTTTTTATTGTGACTAGTTTTGTCTCTTTCGGAAATTCTTAAAGGGCTTCAAATTAGTCACAATAAAAAAGCTAATAATTCATGTTTTAATTGATTATTTCATATTTAACTAAATCCCTTTTCAACGTATTTTTTTAAAAGCTTATTTGACAAAAATAAATGCGTTGGATGCTTGAAGCCATAACTTTGTGATACATATTTTATCAGACGATAAATAAAACGATACTTTGTTAATAATTAAATAAAAATAAATTTATAGTTGTATTATTTTTAGAACGCAAATTAGTTTTATTAACCAGGGAATTAGTTCTTTCAGTAAGTGATTTGATTTGTAGTCTTGATAAGACTAAATCGTTTAGAATTTTTAAATTATTGGTTAAATTTCTTAATTGAAACACATTTATAGTCTGTCCGTTGGATCTTCCGTCCTACGTCACAAACTATCGCTTCAAAAAACGACGAAAGTTTTACAGTGCGTTCTTTTTCTAACGCATTTGGTTTACTTTATCAGACTGAATGTTTTTGTGTCGTTTCTCGAAGCGATATTCTGTGACGTAGGACGGAAGATCCAACGGATGGACTATATATTCCTTTCTTCACTTTTTATTTTTCTACTGCTAAATGTACATTTCGGGTACAAGGTAGCTATTATCAAAAGCTCAAGGAACTACATTAAGGTTAAATTTCTGACTAATATTATCAAATAACAAAGTTTGCATCATTAACATTATATTATAAACGTTAGTTCGTTATTCTTAATTAAGTTCGCACAGCCTTTTAACATTCTTATTTGAATTTGTTTATTATGTAACATTTTTTTCTAAAAACTTTTCATTAATAAAACATTTTTTAAAGATTATTTCATTTTTATAGAAATGCGTGCAAAGTATATCTTTGTATTTTATATAATCATAAAAAGTGTTTTAAGAAGTAATTGCTAAATGGGATAATAATGAAATGTATTTTAATCATGTAGGCAATGAATTGTCAATGAAACAATAATAAAAAACGGAATGATTTATGAAATATTTAACGTATGAATAATCTTTTTCGATGGCATAAAGGTGATAAATATCCGGGAAGCGGGAGGAACGTATGAAAAACAGGCCCCGGAAGGTTTGAAAGTAGTTGTGAATAATTGATCAAAGAGTCAGATTGTCAGATTTGGCGTTCGCATATTCGGAGGAGCGCGGTTGTTCCAATATCATAGCGAATAGCTTTGTGATTTATGGTGTTATCTATCAATTTCTGGGGGAGGAATATGGGACGTAAATGTATTGTAAATAAACGGCTACGAGATGGGTAGGTAATGCCAAATTGGCAGTTGTCTTATTTCCAATTCTCGGGCGGGTCGGTGCGGGCGTTGTTCGCGCCGAATAAATTCCGGCGCAATAAAGGGGCAGATATTGTAGTTAGCGGTGGATTCTTTGATGACCAAAATTACAATTGGAAATTGAAAAGGAGCCATAAGTTTAGTCTTATTGCCGGTGTTATAGGGCATTTAGAAGTTGATAGCTGCGGTAGTAGGAACTGGAGATGATCTGGCAGCGACCCCGTGAATAAGGTAATAGCTGATAAATGATTCAGTATTGGCCAGCCAGGCACTTTTACGACTTACACCAATGCTATGTTACTTACTATAATACTTGATACATTCCACTTTTAAATTTACCTTAATACCTCGGCAATTCCACTTTTATATGGGGCATTACTTCAATAAAAAAAGTTCCTTATAAATATTACATATAAATATGTAAGGGTTTGCTTTCTTTTAATAAAATAATAAAAATAAAATAAAGCAGGCTGCGTGTTACGCCTGATATGCGGTTCCTAGGGGCAGAGGGCATTATTGAAGAATAGATTACAGCTTTGGGACACTTATATGGTGAAATAAAAGGGACACAGGCCGCTCACTGTCCGGCTAAACGATGGTCATTATGTAAACAAGAAGACGCGTGGTGAGGGCAGACGAACCAAAGGTCGTCGAAGGTGAACTTATTGAATCAACTCACCAGCTGCTAGCTATGGAACGTTATGGATGTTATGGGATATCCAACCAAGATACTATCATTTAAGCCGAATATGACTATTACTCTTACTGTTAGTGCGATCCGTACCGTGCCTCCCAGCCGGAATTCGAAATTGGAAGGGCGCTCCCGTTTAAATCTTTAATTAGTTTTTGAAAAGGTGGGGACCGGGCAATTGAATAAATATTGTAAGTTGTAAAGGTGCAGTTAAAGGCGGCGAATCAGCATTTAACATTTATTCAGGAGAGCAATAAATATCTTTCCATGTAGTTAAATTTGATAATGAAAAAAGCCCCTCTATAAAAATGGCGATGCCGTATTTCTCCAGCCGCCAACATTTTTAATTATCTCGCGTTGATGTTGCGTTTTATCATCTGTAAATTCTGTTAATGAAAGTGTTTGTTTTTTCCCTCTCCTTAGTACGGTATGGAAATGCCACATCAGTTCAGCCCCAATTCATTGCCGCACTAATTAAAAAAACTTATGCCTTTTTTTTTACTAGTGCTAGTGTAGTGCAATTTATCCTTCGCGTTGGAGGTTGGAGGTTGTAGGTTGGAAATTCACGCAGCGTCGCCGCTATTTATTTTTGTTCAACATATTTTACTCTTTAATTTTAGCAGTCCCCGTTTTATTCTCTTCCCGGCCTTCTCTTAAACTCTACAAATTACGCCCCGACTTTCCATTCCGATCTAACTCACCCAATGTCGTGTTAAATGTTTTAGAAATAACTACAAACACAAAAAACCCACCAGCTACGTTAAATATGCAAAATACCTCGAGTGCCCTTTCATTACTTGTGTCATTCCTTTTTATTGTCGCCGATTCTTACTCTCGAACGGGCGCATAAGTGCAGCGCCCCAATCTAATCAATTCTAATAGCGACTGGAGATAATTCAGATAATTCGAAAATTTTAAAATTACTAGCGGCTGCCTGAATAATTTTAGTTGCTCTACTTGATTGCGACTTCGGAAGCCATAAGAAAATCAAGTCCCACGAGTGTTTGTCTTAATTATTGGCGGGGCGAGAGACAAGCTACTCATTAAAATAGAGTCCCGGCGGGCAAGCCACTCTGCATCTCATCAGACACCTAATCCTGTCGTTTGTATCCTGTGCCAGGGACTTGCCAATAAGACTACTACACTTGACAGCGCATTTGTCTAAACACCGCTGCACTTTCCAATAAAGCCATTGCAAGATTAATCGTCAACTATTAAGTATTAACTTCTATACTTCTATTCCCTCGCCTGATTTATGCCCTCGTATGACATTGCTGGAATACTAGGGTTTTCATATAAATAAGTCCTCTTCATTTGTAAACTAATTAACAACCGCTCAAATTGTCCCATTTTCTTTTCTCGCTTTCATTCCCATGCATCCGTCTTCTTGGTAATCTTGGTAATTCGTCGCCTCACATGCTTTATTTAGACAATTTACCGCGCCTTCTCTCACCTCCGTCGCAAAATATCATAACTTCGGGGCCGTAAAATTCTCCGCTTCCCCGCTTCATTAGTGACTAATGCAGGACATGTCACCCTCGGTGGTACGGCGGCGCAGCGGCTGGGGCAGGGAACTAATATAATATGAACATAAAATGGCTAATTAGCATAATTGCGAGCAAGGGTAATGCGTGTTACTCCATTTACGGCTCTTGCTAGAGCAACTGGCCCGCTTCTTTTTAAGACACCCACCTAAGCACTACATATTTCGCAATCTGCAATCAAATAAAATTACGACCGGAGATAATCTACAATTACAACCGTCATTTCCTCCTCTTCGTCCTGCTGCAGTTAGCACATTTTCGCAGCTTATCGTAAGGCCCCAATAACAAGAGCGACTATATCCTTATTTAAGGTTATTTCTTTCACCACTGGATGTAACTATATCAATAACTTCACATCTTCTTAATTTCACACTAATTAAATTTATACTACAAATTCAAGAATAATAATTAATCTTTAAAAATTAATACAAATGAATAATCTAATTCTCTTAGATTTATTTTTAATGAAAGTAACTTTCTATAACCTTAAGCCATCTGATGAATATCATCTAGGAAAAATGTCACGTCTTTGAACATGATGAAGTCGTTAGTCCGTTTTTGGATCTCATCCACTGATTGGAAATGCATATCGGACAAGGAGTGTTGCTTCGATCGGAAGAAGTGGTAATCGGATGGAGTAATGTTTCAATAGTATAATTTCACTGGACGTTCTGCTTTGACAGTATACGGCGGTATTGGTTGTAATTCTTGACTCAGGCGGATTAATTGACGTTGGTAGAAGTTCGCTTGCAACAACTCGTAAATCATCAAAATCTTTAACAAAACTCAAACGCTTGGGATTGCATTTGGTAGGATATAAAGGGCGTGCTTTCCTTTATATCCTACCAAATACAGAAAAGTACATTTTTTTCAAAACTTTTGGGTTTTCCTACCGATTGGGATTGTCCGGATCATTCTTATTTCATGCAAGCGTTTGGAAATCAATTTCTTGCTGAATCTTCAGCGATGATCCTCTCAAACTCACCGTTGTCGCACATTCTAGGGCATTCAGGGCGTTGACAGAAGTTACCACTTTTGAACAGCTTAAATATCTAATATCATTTAGTATTCATTTTGAATTAAATTATTGTTTTCCTGCGAGCAATAGCTACAGACTGATTTTGACCTGTTTTGGTCTTGGTCAGTGCAGCACAGTTAAAGACAAGGAGACGAAATGTTAGTACGGAGTTTATAAACCTCCAGATCACCATTAAAGTGACGACTATAGTTAAAACGTTGCATTATAAGCAAAATTTTGAAGGAACAGACATCGCAGGTTTTTTAAAGCTCAATTTTGGCTATACATTTAGTTTATACCTTAAACACTCTGATTGATAATAAAATAATTATTCTACCCCCAAATTCTTACGCTACATTATTTGTTATATTTTTTATAATCTTAGACTATATACATATATATTTTTAGAAAAATGTTGTTTCCTTTTGGATTTTTATGGAAAATATTAGTTTAGATTCTATAGATTTCTTCTAAAAATGTTTTTAAATTTCGAAAGCGAAAATAAGTTCCTGAATTTTTTTATTGGAGATAATATTTAGAAGTAATTTTGTGTTCTACTGTTATTGACTAATGGTTTTAATAGGAGATTGGCGAGGATTTCTGGATGGGCCTGGGATAGCCGGGGTAGATGAGGATGATGGTTGTTAATAAGCTGACAGGTGACGTGCGTGACATCACCTCCACAATCTGCGGGCGGCTCCTGTGAAGAGGTTCGCCTTTCCCACGGCAAGATTGCGTCACGTGGGGTCATGCATTACGACCTTGCACTGCTCGACATACGATGCCACGAGCCGCCGCTGGAAGATAACTAACCTCTTCCTTATTATGGCATTCTTAAGAATATATCTAGGCTCATTAATCCAGCCGGCGATAAAACTTAGTCACCAGGCGACTGTTTATTTACACATCTTGGTCCATTTTCATCGGGCTAATAGCTCGCGCGGTAGCCAGACAGGAAATTCCTAGATATTGCCGGCCATCACGATATTCAATCAATGCAACACGCATTTCTGATTGTAAACAAGTCGTTAAGATTTAATAGAGTGAAGATAGCAGTAAACTATCCGAACGAAAGAGGAAGCTGCGGAGTTCACGAACGCGGAGGCTTCTTCACTAAATTGATGTCATTTTATGTATAAGCAGTATTGTACGTTTCCCACAATAAATTTCTTAAATAGCACGAATTTATGTGGGTATAAAAATAAAGACGTAAGTACTTCTGCTGTAAAGGTACTCCGATGGCGCAGATAAATTTGTGATAGGGCATGAGAACACCGGAATACGAGAGAGTCGAGTGCGTCCGTCCTGCCACCATCCAACTACTCCAACTACACCAACTACACCCACCGTGCCCGTACCCATACCCATGCACATTTAATTAAATCCTTTAATAAAGATAACCGCGCGATTCCCCAAGAAGGCAAACAAATAAAGAAAAAGGAAACGTTGCATCATACTTTCAACCGCGATGTCAGAGCAATACATTTCCACTGTATGTTTACATTCTTTTCGCCGTAAGTGAGTGTGTATATTTCTCGGTATAATTAATATGTTTAATACTTACATTTAATTACATACCTAATACTTTACATACTCTCCCATATATTACATGAGGCGCACCAAACTACTTGCGCCCAAGAATATACTGTAAATCATTGTCAAACTGTAAGTTATAACCACAATTTTAATTTACGCTATGAATATTTTACGTCGCGCATGCAGATGCTATTATGCTGATATGCATTTTACTCCTTGATATCATTCACATAAATTATCTAATTCCGGCAATCGATTTAGCCATCGTCATTTCGCCAGGCCATAAATTAATTTACTCGATATAATTTATTACAAATTCATCACTAGCGATATCTAAAGAGTACGAAGATGAAGGCTTCGATACTCAAATTTAATTGATGATATTACAATAAGCTTGATATATGCATCTTTTTTTTTTCTTAAAATATCTTGTTCAAAAATGATTCAATTGATAGGTAAACAAATTCCAAACAAAGCAAATGCGAAGAAAGAACTTTTTTATTTTAAAAACAACATTTAGATAGTTTTGAACAATCAAAGCCTTAGCAAAAAATGCTTGTCATCTTAGAATGAAAAGAACTTACAAGTAAAGACGTCACAGGGTAGGCCAGGATAACTATTTAACATACCTAACTTAGAATGGTTCCAAGGGAAGTTCATCATTTTGATAAAACCTGTTAACCTAAAAGCAATCTAAAGTCACCGTTGATGTCAAATCATTTATAGCATTAAATAGAAAGACAATTTACTTACCAATATTCTTGAGAAGTTTCTGAATTCCCAGATCGAATTAATAAGAGTTAAAAAAAGCCGCGCATTAACCAATAAGGCGTCGTCTGGGAAAATAAAAACCAATCGCAAATTAATACCCAGCGCTTGCGTAATAATTACGATGCGGCAAAAATCGTCTTTATCTAATGGAGTATGTAATTTCATCCCGGCAAGTGTCGGCTGGGCCTTGTGCAAGGCGGCGGCGTTAATGTCTGGTGTGCGTTCTTTGTGGGTTCGCGAGTTAATAACCAATCTTAATCTAATTACAAGAGGAATTTACGCACAACACCTACGCATAAACCATGCGAGACGTGTTGATGCTTAATCACATGCCCGTGCTTTATCGTATAATTATAAGTTAGGCGGGCATGTGTGCATATGTAATAAATTGCGCATAATATTATTATTATGTGGGAATGTTTACTCATGCTAATTTAATTATAATAATTCCACACAATTACTCCCATAATCGTTTCTAAGTTTTCTATTTACATAAATATATAGATCTAATGGATTATTGCATTTCTGGAAAAAACGGCGACAAGGTTTTATATAAATGTATGTGAAATTTACATTATAATCATATTAGAATGATCATTTTCATGTAGGATGCCACTAAATTGTTACGTCATTAAGTTTAAGATCGTTAAATAGATTCAGCTTATCTTAAGCATCTCATCATCAATAAGTTGGATAGAAATGTATGATGGTGTAATAATTTTGTACATACATTTATCCTCACCACAAGTCAGCTTTTTTGAAAAGAGCCCACACTATTCTTAAGATATTTAATCATCTTCCTAAAAAAAGTAAGAGAAGCCCAAACATCTTTACACTTCTACTCTAAAATTTTGACCGAACGAAACACGTTTGTTGCACAGATTTAATCAGTGTTTCAACAATAAATCTGTGTAACTCAAAAACTAACGTGTTTCATTTTATAAAGTTTATAATAGGGTTTCAGTATCAGACCGATCAATCCAATATTATCTAAAGTTTCCTTTGCAGAAGACCCTAATCTCTGTAATCTCTGATGCATCGATGCAAATTGCGTTGCAATATATTGATTGGACAATGGTTCAGTATTAAATTTGATTATATTATTCATTGGTGCAAATTGTGTTGCAAGATATTAATTAGACAATAAAATTTCATTATATTATTTTATATTATTCTAAAAAATTATTTGAATGAAATAGCATTTCGCCATCCTTAACCACTGTCCCATTTCTGAGCAGACTGTTGATATTCCCAAAGCGCGCGTATTTATTTTATAAATCATTTAATTACTAAAAGCCCCCCATCGGAGCGGATTGTTTAGTTTTTTTTAGAGACAGCTGGCGTAGAACGAGTACATTGAGCACCGCACCGGAGAACAATGCATTAACGACATTCTTGCGAAGGATAGCAAATATTGGCGGATCTCCTCGAAACCATGCTTAATCTAGTACTCGAAATCGCCAACAATCAACAATACCGAAAACACTTAACCTGCTATGTACACAGGTGATGTCGAGTATGCGAGAGCCGTGCAATCCGAAATGTAGAGCTTCGACAAGATTTGCATTGATGAGAATTTTTAATGGTAATCATATTTCAGTAAAAAATCTTTAAAATATTTATTTGGAATGCAAGATTATATTTAAAGGGGTAAACGAATTATCACATAGTAACGGTCGTTACCATCATTTTCATTAAGATTATAGTTTTTATATAAAATTTAAAAAAAATGGTTTATAAGTAGCTTAACAAGTTAAAAAGTTAAAAGTTTAGAATTCGAAGGGAATATTCTTCTCGTTTCTGGAGTTTATTTATTATCCTTTGTGGTGATTAAAAACAAGTACGTTATAGGGAGTCCGATGTGATTCAGAAAAACCTCCTTCTAGAATATTGCCAATGGTTTATTGGGGAAGTTCAATTACGCATTACTCAGATTGCAAATTTTGAAATGTATTAGGATCATGTAAAACGTTTGCTTACATGTTTTGTGTCTAGTATTCCTATTGCGTTCTTTGAAGATATTGCGAAAGAAAGATGTCTAAAATCAAAAATATGTCACGATTATAATATTTTTGATACGTTAGTTTATTTTTGTTTTAGAATTCTTTATTTCGCAATTTCTTCAAATTTTATAGCTTGGCTTCAACAGGCAAAAATTAAAATCCCTTTACGCTATCCTTACCTTCTTGAGCTAATCTTATTAAGAGGGAACTTTAAATGAAAATACACTTCGTTGATATCACACACAGGATATATTTTCATTTAAAGTTCCTGATTCAAGATGTATCACAAAGTGATGGCTTCAAGCATTAAACATAATCTTATTATTATCAAACAAAATTTTAGTTTAGACTGCTCGTAAATTAATAGCAGCATTTAAAGCTCCTATGGAAAAAGTAAAAAGTATTCTATTCCTCAATCAGAGTTTCATATATACAGTTAAATAAAATCATAGGATATATTTTAGTTGGAGAAGTAGAAAACTATTTCTGACCAGTTTTCAGTTTACAATTGTATAAGTTTTAAGTCTGAATATATTTATTCGTTTATGAATGTAGTCGTTGAGTTGGATTCTGGAGGTAGATACGGGTGTAAACGGTTAGTTAAGCGTTAAAACAGTGGCTCCTGTAATGAAGACATCCATAAATCAAAACTACAAACAAACTCCTACGCAGAGCGCGCCACGTCATCCGCGGCTGACCTCAATTAACTAAATTAGATAAATAATCTTTATTAAACAGGTCACAGTGTGACCATTACCTAAGACAAACACCGCGTCCTGGCGTTGAACTTGGTCGGGCAGGAGCTTTTTTTTTTCTCCTAATTGTGATTTTATTAATCGCCCGACGCCCCTGGATTATAATTAAGACAAATTGATATTCGGCCCCTCTGGGCCGAAAGGAGGCGAAAGTTAATTGTGCCTTAATCACTTCACCTCGCCACATCCGACTATTACACGGTGTTTTTATCAGTGTTATTTTTTTGTGATATCATAATGCTCAATATGATAAATAATATTTGTAAATTGTCTTAACGGGAGTGTGTGAATTTATGAAGGAGCCGTGCTCAATCTGTCGCTAGCAATAAGCTACGTTTCTGGGAAGTTAGTGGGACTAGAAGGCGAGATTTACAGCCGCGAAATACCCCTGTTGCTTTCTTAGCGACTAATAACTGCCCCCTGAAATTGCACATTATAGTATATATAGTGGTAACTTTCATATCTTCTGCTGTATATTGGCCCTACTTTTATTAATACTCGAATGTAGCGGGTGGATCAATTTAGCAGTAGATTATTGCCGTGAAGATGGATGTGCGGAGTGTTAAAGGGTCAAATTTATATTGTAATTAGTTTTGCATTAGCAGGAATTGTTCGTTTTCTGTAATATTTATGAGTTATAATCTATAATATATTTATACAGCGCGGGCCGCGTTCGGGCGCATCATTAATTTCGTAATTAAATGTTATACTTTATCGTTGTTAATTAAGAACATTAATGCTTTCTTGTGATGCGGATGGCAGTGATGAAGTGAACTTTGAAGGCGGCTATGAATCATCTTTGATAGTCAGAGAGCTAATACTAACACGTTGTTATTTATGGGACCCGAGTATGTTTCGTGGCTCGGGGCTGTTTACAAACCTCAGTCCTCGTCACAAAATCCTTTCAACGCCCTCTCATATTGACCTCAAATATAGAATAATCACGCTATATTAGATACCGCAAATAATCCGAGAGCGCCGTTGACTAAATGAAATGAAATCGCAATAGTTATTTCCTGGGCAAATAAACAGATATCGGCTTGATGTTTGCTCCCATCAAAATGGATATTTAACGAAATTGAATTCCAGGTACGTATTTTTTTATTTTTATTCCAAACATGCATGAAATGAAGTGCTTTATCCAGCGTGAGCGACTTGATTGTTATAGTTCTATGTGGGTATTCCGAAAGGATTTTTTCCGAGTAACAATTTCAGCCAGTCATTGGCTGCCTCTATTTTTTCGTGCCGATATCACATTTTCGGGCGTAAAATTTATCTTTCGTTTATGACAGTCATAAGGTAATATCTGGGTGTAATAGGTTTTTTGTGCGAGTGACAATTAGTATCGCGACGGCGAGGCGTTCGAGTACCCGAGCAGGTACTAGCAGGATGTAGCCCTTGCGTGGTCATATATTAGAATGAGGGACTAAAACCCCCCACACCCAGGTCTTGTATGTGTCCGCTAAGAGATGCTGAGTGCAAACTCTTGTTAAGATCCGGAGTTATTTCTCGGGCTTATAATCCGCGCCGGGGGCGGCTCGACGCGCCCCATTTCCTTAACTCCCAGCAGGTTAACTCGCTAATCTTAACTGCAACAACATGCCATATTTATACAGCGGATCTGATTATGCCGCGCTCACACCTCTAACTATATGGCATTTTAAGCATTAAAAGTTTAGAACTTGAAGTGTTAGGTGATACTTAGCTACTCTGGGGGCTTGAACTAAGATGCTATCGTCGCTGTGAATCCCACTCGTAAAAAGAAGCCACTAACAACACTTACGCGAGGGTCGGCCGTCATTTGGTAATGACATTCCGCAGTTCCGGTCTTAAAAAGTTATTAGCGCGCCTCGTAATGGTCCTACCCAGACTCCCCGGAGGATACGTTATTTGATTAGTCCTCCCCCAGGTGTGGAGGAGCGGTAGTGGGTTAGTGTATCACTACGAGTCCCCAGTATAGGTCTAGGATCCGACCCCGCTCTGGAATTCAAGATCACGACCACCCAGGGAATCGAGCCAACACGATTTCCGATTTATTGTGGCATATCCGCTATTTATGAACACTCGTGAAATTGCAATGATACATATGTCTGGTTGTGTGTTGCCGCAGCCGGTTTGGATTTATTGATTCAGTCAAGGAATAAAGCAGGTATAACACTTGACAAATGTTATCAGTACACGGCTTCCTCATGCCGCACCACCTCCATCTGCCAATATTTCCACTCCGCCGCTTTCGCATACTTCATTCCTCAATTAAACGGTCAACTGCAATCTCGTTTAATGGTGTGGATGCGTCCGGGTATTCATGAATTTTCAGGACAGATTACACCCAAATAAGGCAATTTCGGTAATGACAACAAATTGGTCTCCGAACAATCGTAATATCCAGCGTAAACCCTAAGTATAGTTTTGATTGATTAGAGCTTGATGAGGTCGGCTCGGCCGGACTCTATCGGCCGCATCTAACCGAAGATACAACTGTCACCCAATAGTCACTGGTCAAAATCCAATTTCGGTTGCTGCCTATTTTGGTTTATGACTCTAAATTATACGGTTCACATGTGTAATTTTGGTCAGCGAGAGTAGCGGCCCGCGGCATGATTACACACCAGGGCCAGAGCGTAGCCCTGAGATCGGATGCGCGCCTTTCCGCAATATAGGGGCCGGCACTCGGTGGTCGAACTCAACTGGGCTCAACCCTGCTGCCTGCTGCCTCCTGCCTGCCGCCCCCCGCCCGGCAATATGTTAGTCGCTATAAATCATTGTTAGGATGACTAACAGCCTTCGAAGACGCGCTTCGCAAACCCCTACACTCCAGAAATATGATGTAATTTATATGGAAATGCATCGAAATCTTTGTCATTTGGAGATATGAATGAAAAATTCAGTGTCCTTCTGCGGCCGGCAGGCCTCTGAGCATCAGAGCATGTGTTGAGAAGATAGTAACCGCCCCTTGATTTGTCAGCTTATCTGTCCCTGTTGTTGATTTTGCATCCCATGATTTATATGACAAATCTCTTTCGATTCTCATCCGCAATAAATTCGTCCTCTGCGACCGCCGACAGGTATTCGGGTCACGGCACTCTGATTCTAATATTCTCCACCAACATTTGATCCCATTATAATTGCCACACTCTTATATAACATCATCAACATATTAATAACTGTAAGTGATGTATCATCTTTATTATTACAGGTCGGTCCTTGCACGTCCGATAATTGGAAAACGAGACGCGGGGCTCGAGGTTGAGGTTCAGCTCGGCGGAGCGCCCTTACACCCCCCCCGCCAGTGCCTTTTAGTTACACGTATTTTGTATCACGAATCTGCCGAAGACATTGCCGCCTTGGCTTATACATATTGCAATTTGCATGTTAACTAGTTCCTATCTTCAAATATCGACAGAAGGGGGATATTGCTCGTCTTTGACAAATCCACGTGTACAGCATTATACTGTTCACATATACATAATGCCGTCAACTATCTTAATAACTTTAACCCATCAACATGGAAATCCTAACAAAACAATTCCGCTTCCCCGTCCAAATATTTACCCCGCCCGTAACCCCCGCGCGCAAATTGCCTCGCATTTATTACACCACATTTCACTTAATCTTTACGTTGCCCAATTTAATTATACACAATTTCACAATAAATACAATAAAAATTATTTAAATATATATATATATTTTTTTCTTGACTACTTTCGATTTTTGCAGCATTTTCAAGTCTTTTTTGGTAATTTACCCTTAAAAAAGCTGTAAAAAACTAAAATATATAATCACTGAAATAAACAAATTGTTATTTTCTCATATTATGGTTTACTATGAGGTTTCCAAGTACCTCATTATCAGGGAAATTAAGTTGGGCATTACAACTTAACCGCTAGAAAAATTCAGCACTGCAAAGAATTCTTTAGTCCTTGGATGTACTTAATTGGTTACTAATAATTAGAAAAAACATGAAAATATTTCGTAAAATCTACAACAAATGAGTCTTGTTAAGACTACAAGAAACAAATCACTTTTGAAACAACTACTTCTCTAGCTAATACTTCGACAGACATTGAATGATACAAAAGTAATTTGCGTGTTACAAAATAGCAAGGCTATCAAAGCAACACTAGTTTGAACGTATTTCTTTCTGTAAAATGAACTAAAAATGATTGAATGTACGTTAAATAGTTTATGAGTGACTATACTATGGTAAATTTGGAATAAGAATTGAATTTAGGTTGATGAATTCAGGTTGTTTATTAATTGGTTACCACTGATTTAGTAGATTTAAACCTTACTAAATCAACTCCTTGATGATTGATTTAATGTAGTCATTAATATTATTTTTAAATAATTTAGAAAATTATAAATAAGACATTTTCTTCTTCTTTTTTCTTATTTTCTTTTCTTTTCTTTTCTTAATATCCCAAGATTTTTTATTTTTCGACTATAAATGCACTGTTAGGTTTTGTAACATAAACACAAACTTTCAAAGAGTATTGTTGCTTTTATTTAATGCTACAATACTCTTTGAAAGTTTATGTTTAAGATACAAAACCTAACAGTGCATTTAAAATGAACTTTCAACAATTAACAGCCAATACAATCAAAGTATTAGCGACTATAGTTTCGATCAAGTGATGATCGATTATTTTGTGTATAATTTTTAAAATGTAAAACGAAGTAATTACCTCCAGTGTCAACCAATTAAGTTAGAAAAGATATGTCATTATGGAGACTGTCACTTTATGATCAATTTCTAAATTTTGTTAATATTACACACTTCTTTCTTTGTGACTATAGTTTCGACCCAAATTAGCTGGTCAATATCAAACTAGAAGTACTAGCTAAATTGTGTCATAACTGTAGTCACAAAAAATGAATATACTAAACGATATTTACAATTATTTTAAAAAGAATGAGTTCAATACTTTAATAACTTTAAAATCTTGCTTTAACTTTGTTGGTATAATAAAAAATCTAATTACCGTTCCGAAATTATGGTAATAAATTCGGAATTAGTGAGTGGAGCTGTAATAAAATGCGCGCTGATTGCGCGAAGTAAATTTGACGTAAAGTGTTAATTTCATTGAGTACCTAACTACATCTCACTCGTAGCCGTCGAAATGAGGGGTGTGTGTGTGTGTAGTAACTTGAAATGACTAAATGAGTAATTGCCAACATATTGCACGGTAGGCAAGTTCGACATCGAGGCTCATCAATGCGTGCGCGGATGATATAGGGGCCCTTTGTGCCATTAGAATGAGTGACTGGGGTGGGCGATGAATGCAAATTATTATTGAAAAGCAAAACCGTGTTAATGCGAATATATTTAAAATTATTAGATCTATTAAGCGGCAGTGTCCCTCGCTCTATTAAGGATTCAAATCTCCGCAAACGGGGGCGACTTGGCTTAACACTCTTACCGTGTACGGTCTCCTGCCGTGACACTTTATTACAACCACTGTAGTAAAATTTTACAATTATGATACAATCTGCAAAGTTTTTTTTTATTGTAAAGTTAAATTACGTTCTGAAAAGTTCATCGCAGTTTTTAACCGCATCGTATAATACAAATTAGGTAAAATTGAAACTTCAACTTCGTCACGCTGAAAAGTGATTGATCAACAAATATCGTTACGCAAAAAGTCTTTAATCGGATTATTGCAAAGCCATGTTCACCAAATGCAAGTCTAAACTGGTAGTTATGCAATTTTAGACGTTACCATTGTCCCACCAATGCAAAATTTGGGTCACGAATGAATGTCTGCAATGGTATTCGTTATTTTGGTGCGTTTAAATTACAAAACCGAACTGATTTCTTTTTTAACTTAACAACATTAAATTAATTTAGCTTATACAATAATTCTAGCCTAAAGAAAAATGTAATCTCACCGCGCATCATTACACCTGTCGCCACTAGATGGGTTCGAAACAGGTCCATAGCTAGTAGTCATGGGTCGGAAGGCTTAACCATAATTATTAGTTTATGCTATTATTGTTATTATTGCGTGTACACTGCGTCTCATATAAAAACATCATAAAAATCTATAAAGCATATAATCTCCTGTCCAGTAAAACACGGCCCCGGGTGGCAATCCAGCGCCCTCCAGTGAAAGCTCCTGATCCGATATGGAAATTAAATTTACATACGTATAAAGACCCTAAACATACAAGTATGGCCAAAGCAAATTATATTATTCTACTGAGAGCGAAATTCCGCCCTGCAGCACAAATAAGCGCATGCACTACGAGCCGAATCAGCCGCGATTCAACTTGAGATAAGTCTCGAATAAAATGTGAAATTTTATGTCTACTGCTCAAATTTAAATAATACTTTATATTATTTTCCCATATATAATAACTGGTTATGGGATATAGTATTAGGTTGTTAGGAAAATAATTACGTTTTCTTTTTTTGATGAAAATGAAAGATGATTTTGTAATAGCTAATAAATATTTTATTAAATTATCCTGATTCAATAAATTTTGACCAACTTGGTTACAGGTTACATTACCTCATAAAACTTTTAATTTTTGCTGACGAAAAAACTGACCTAGGTGATATTTGCCATCTTCATTTGAAGTAAAAAAATGTAGGAACTGGAATAAAAAAGTGATCCACTTGATTTTTGACCTTATCATTTGAAGTAAAGGGTTACCGTTCAAAAAAAATTGTAGAGAAATAAATAATTAGAAAATTCCAGATTTGGAAAGAATTATTATTCTGTTGAAGCTGTAAAAGCTGCTAAACTCGGCTTGTACGAAATCTCACATTTTCTTTGTGGAACTCTACGTCTTTTCTATTGATCAATTCTGGACTTTTCTGTCTAAGTAAATCATTTAAGATAACAGTATTCTTCGAAATTAATCGTTGTGCTAAAAAAAGATTCCTTTGAAATCCCACCAAACAGATAGCATTACCAGTTTTTTTTTTATGAATATCTACTTTTGAAGTGCTTTGAGCCCTTCCTCTTTTTTACTCCATGAATATTGTCAACAATCCATTTCACGTCTCCAGGGATGATGCGTTTCAATTTATAATTTTCTAATCGTTTAAGAAACAAATCACGGATATTAACGTGATGACATAAATTCCTTTCCGTTCGAACATGTGGACCTCATATGTCGAGCTTTTAGATTAAACCTAGGCATTTCAAATAATCCCAAACGGTAGAATTCGATAAATTTAATCTCACCAGTTTGCATCAAAGAATACCTTTATTGTGTCTTCAAAACGTAGAAATTGCCGAATTGAAAAAAGACAGTTCATCTAAGAGGCAAAAGCCTAGGAAAACCTAGAAGCCAAGAAATTAAGCCAAAGAAAAATATTAGTTTTATTTAGTTTATCTTTATTTAAAAAGAATTTAAAGAGTGCTATAACTGTGATTATTATGCACTACATAATACTTTTAGATAGAACGTTTGATTAAACTAAAAATATATCTTTGTTTTATTGCTTCGTACGGATTTCAATGAAAAAAAAAAAAAACTGTCACTGATATTACCAAGTTTTGCAAAATTTGCTGTACAAAATCTCTTTAGCAAACTTAAAAGACTGGCTTTTTAAAAAGAACTCTATCATGTTCCTCGTTTTTGCTATCCAACATATTAACAGATCAATTTATTATTTTTGTAGAAAAAATGACTATTAAAAAAGCTTAAGATTATTAAAAAAATATAGATTAAAAATTCTCATTATATTAAACACATGTTTATCATAATATTTCTTTCAGTTTTGATACCTTGAACAAAAAACAAATGAAACTGAGCGAAAGAATCAATCGCGTTATGTAATTTAGGGTATTTTTTATACTAAAAACCAATCTATTAAATCTTTCAAAATGTCTACTATTTTTTCAGAAGAAAAATTATAATATTTAAAACAGAGAATCCAAAAAATTATTAATTAATTTATAAATTTTCTGCAGAAAAATTAGAATATTCAAAACAGAGAATATTAATCAAGTATGAGAAATAAAGTAAATTAATTGGATGAGTTACGTGAAGATAAACTCGATTATAAAATAAAGTACTAAAAACCTTTCTTCACACAGTTTATTTGAAATACCAAATACATATTTCGGACACAAAGTGACTATTATTTTATAATGAAAAATTAAAATCTGGAATTTACAGTAACATAAAATCACAAAAACCACGGCATCAATAGCCAAATTCTATTGAAGTAAAAATTAGATAATTAATTACACAAATAACTATTAGCTGTAATAAGTAATATGCACTTTCTATGTGTAATTTTCAAAATCTTGACATTCGATTCATTTGCGCGGCGCGCTCCGGGCGTAGTACACGTGTCGCCCCCCGGCGGTCGTTTGCCGAACCGGCGCGGTTCGGCCGTGCGCCGCCAGGTGTCGCCGCGGTGGCCTGTCGAGCTTTTTCAGGCGGAAACGTTCCGGAATCGCGTGCCGTCCGCCGCACGCACCGCTCGCTTCGAATGTGTTAATGGGGATATTAATGTGTATAATTTTATTTCGTCATGTTGGTAATTTAACGCGATCGTTTAGTGATGATTCCGTTTTTTTTTTTTTTACGACCGCTATCTGTCACTTTTTACACGCCCGGCCGACCCGTGTAATTCAGCCATTAGCGAGCTTTTTAATTTATTCTTAATCGCTTATTCTTTTCACACGGATTATCATCCACAGCTCATCGACTGATTTTATAGTCAAGATTATCACCAATCATCAAATAAATTAATTCATGATTAGATTATGATTAAAACAGGTTTAGTTTCATGATTTCAGGCTCTAACTATAATTTCTTAAGCTTGAAAGCTTTTAATTTATTTATTTAGATCTTTGTTTCATGATTTCTGGTTCTAACTATAATTTCTTAAGCTTGAAAGCTTTTAATTTATTAATTTAGATTTTCTATCGTGATTAATGGTTCTAACTATAATTTCTTAAGCTTGAAAGCTTTTAATTTATACATTTAGATCGTTGGTCTTCTATCTTAAAAAATATATGTCAAAACAAATTATTTACAAAAAAAAATGGCGAAATAAATGTTATAATTATTTAGAGAAAATGATAAAGTACTTTTGGCATGCATAAGTAAGGCTTAACTTAGTCATAAAATACTTTAAACGGAAAAGTTTAAATAATAAGTAATTTTGGAAGCTTTCACGTCATGATAGACTTTGAGAATAAACTTAGGAAACAAACACTAACACTTTCTTCACAATTTAGTTTATTTCGCTAGATGTAATGTACTTATTATCAAAAGCTTTATAAGTGTATAAAATATATCTTTACGTAACTAAAGAAAAAATTTCTATATGATAATAAACTTTTACTGTATCACTTCTTTAAAGAAGTACTTTTTGTTCCCAAAATTAAACAAATTTAGATTTTAATTGTAAGATGAACAAAAATGTATTTTGGAACCATTTCACCAATGGGGTACAATTGATGGCTCTCTAAAGGATGGGAACAATTTTTGAAGCTACCTTCATAAATGATTCATATTTCAGTTTTTATTGTATTTCTCTAAGATGCGTTATGCCTATTGCGATATCAGAAGGATCGCGCCAACTTAAGCGAATTACGTAACGACCAGAGACATCCGCCACCACGGCCATATATTTAATCATTTTACAGCCTCGCATCGCCTTCTTGGACGTAGCACACGCAGACATGCCTTTCCTTTAATCAACAAAATCTAATCCCGTTTTTTTTTCTGAAATTCCCGAGCCGGCGATGCGTTTTTCACCTGCGCCTTGTTTTTATTGCGCAACCGGCTCGTGCTTTTCGCATAACAGGAAATATGCAAACCGTTACATGCCAATGCTGGTCTCCTCAAATCAATGATGACAAGTTATCGCGGCGGACGTGCAACTATGATGCATGCCTCGCCATAATCGATTAGACATCCTCAAAAAGTCCACGCAGTGGCTACGGGATAATATTAAGTCCACAACACCGCGCAAAACACGCGACGCGGTTGATTTTGTTATTGGAATTTAACCTAATTTATAATGTGCAAATATATTCAAAACACTGAACAAAAATTAAACTTAAACAAAAACGTTTACTTTTGTAGTAATTTTCCAAGATATATCACGCAGTTAACGCCTCAACCATTAATCAATTAAGAATTAAACTTCATTATTACTTCTGGCCTATCTTTTGGTCATCTTTCTGGCAGTAGCATGATTTTTATTCTCTGCCTGCAAAAAGCTGATCCAAATCATTTTGATATTTTTATTGGAAGTTGGAGTTTTATCCCCAAAATATTTTTGTAAAAACCATGATTCATTGCAATCAGAAGGTACCAGATCTGGAGATATGGCGGATGTGGAAGTGTATCCTAACAAGCTATAACAATTGCTATCGATTTATGAGGGCTTGTATTATCTTGCACCTTTTCTATTAATCAGTAGCCTTTTCAGTTTGTCCAGGTGATGATAGTCGTTGTATTGTTCGATAGACGCTCAAAAAAAACAATTGTTTTGGAATCCAATCAAACAGATAATATTACCTTTTTTGATGAATTTCGGCTGGTTCATCTTCTTTACACTATGATCTTCAGCGTTTAACAACCCCTTTCTCGTCTCCGGTGATGATGCGCTTCAAAAATGTATCATTATCTAATCGTTTGAGAAGCAAATCATAGACATCAAAGAAGCGGCACAAATTCCTTTCCATGTGAATACGTGGAACCCAAATGTTGAGCTTTGGCATTAAACTTAGGTGTATCAAATGATCATGAACAGTCGAGTTTGAAAAATTTAATCTATCTGTTGCTATTCGCTCATTTTCATCAATTAATACCTTCATCAGCATCAACATTTCAAAATGTTCAACATATAACTTGCGTTTTCTCAATACATTTTCTCATGCACAAAGTATATATTTTTTTTGTTTGACTGCGTCCGTTGGAGTTCTTCTAAATCTTTAGGCACCTATTTATGAGAAAGATAATATCGCAAATGTATTATTTTATTTCAAACGATTATTTGTATGAAGAATAGGATGTTGAATATTTTATGAAGCAGTTTTTCGGAGATCTTGTTGTAAACTTTGGTGAGCTAAGTTTAGTTTATCGTCGGCATTTCCTTTCGCATCTCTGAAATAAAAGCCTGAAGACATATGTAAAAATTATTGGGTTTTGGGGATGTATGCTGCAGGAGGCGAGAGTATCCGTGTTTTTATGCGCCCTCTGATCGGAATTCGTGAAGTGCGTCAGGTGAATAGGTCTGGCTACGAGCCGATTCCGAGTTTATGATGTACAGTCAATCCCGGTGATCCCGGCATGCTTATTTCGACAATTCGAGACGAGAGGCAAATCTGCGCAGATTTAGTTTTATTGCCGTATTTACATTTTAGCGTGCGGTACAGTTCTTTTCGGTGCTTTGTGGGCAGAATCCACACTTTATGGCGTTCTTAAGCGGCCGGAATCAGCTACCGATCCTCCGGTGCCCAATAAGCATACATATTTAAAGCGCGCCCCCGCGCCGTGCTCCTCAGGGGGCTGGGGGCGAGCCGTTATTTTTAAAACCGCCGGTAATTTGAAAGTACCGCGAAAAATTGCACGTCGGAGGCGAATAAAACGGCTACCCTTTCGGATTTCTTACGTTCGGGCGTTATTGTGTGTGAAATTAAAACGTAAATTCAACCCTTTTAAAATGCAACTAAATGCATCCATTTAGAGTTAATTTTACATCTTGTTATACTTGTACTTGATGCAAAGACATTTGTTATCAGAATGATTGGGGTCACGCAGCATTTAAATGACAAGGGGCGAGGGGCGGCTGAGCCAACCCTCCGTCATTTCACTACATGAATGCCGTCTTGTGTCAGACGCCAATTCTGAATACCCAGATCAGGGCAGATTCATATTATTACCGGTTACTACACATACCATACGGAGACAAATCGTCCCCCGCATCATCTGAACTATTTATTCACACATAACGGTTTTTAGTTACAACACGGAAATTGCCTTCAGCCGTCCTACCCCATTTAGTTCAAAGCTAATTAATTACAAATTACGATTACGTTCCACTAATGCATATCAATTACCTCCTGATAAATCACATAGCTTATAGATACATGCACGTATCATTCAACGTTGGACGTAGGCAACGCCAAGAATAGTTTAACATAGAATTATAGGGAAAATAAAGACGTCTTCAGATTTCCAAAGTAGTTCAAATGCCACCGCTCTATTCTAGGTTATACTTGTCTTACATATGCAGTAGGATATATGCCTATATTTCTCGTGTATTGAGGATACGTGCACGAGTCCAACAGTATGTGTAAAATGTAGGACAGTCTAGCATACTTTCTTGTCTAACACATTGGAGAAGCTTACTTACCTAAGAACACGCATGTTCTTATTCTGATTTATTGGTACACAACCGAACGTTCCATGTTGCTTACATATATTAATTACCTTGTAGTTAATCAATCCTTATGTAACATGTGCTTATTTGTTTTATTTCTTACACATCACAATTTATTTATCTACGAGATAGAAACAAATTAGAAGAAATTTATCTACAGTGTCTTTATTTCGTTTCTGGAAATGAAGCTTATATAAATATTTTTGTTGCGATGGTTCTTTCTAATAAACCTTATTTCAAAATCCAGCAATTAATATATGGGAAGACATTACAAAATTAATTGTAAAAATTCAACTTCGGACAATCCCTGAAAAAGCATTAATACGCTAATCAAACACTTCTGTAGGAAGGTACGAACCGAAATAAAAAATGCGCCCGTGGCAGAAAAAAAAAGAAGGACGAAATCTGGAGCATGTGCCGTGCGGAGGGGTTTATTTTCGTACAATAAATGTACGACATGTATGAGGGGGTTTAAATGGGGTGGCATAAGCAGAATTCGCCATAAAGCCTCCACCACTCGATTTAACGTCGCACCTTCCTGGTGATCAATCTAAAACCAAACGCTGGCGCAAAACATAAATCCAATAAATTTTCATATTTGTCACGAATATGAAAACATATTGCCTATGTACTTTTTCTTCGTATTGACGATAATATATATGGCTTTCTAATATCGTATCATAAATAACTTATATAATAATGGCAAGTTTTTTTTAAATTTCTACGAAAATGTTTTTTTAATAGTTAGGTTATTTGAGGTTGGAATAGAGGAGGGGTGAGTGTTTTCGTAGAAATTTCGCGTTTTGGTTTAGAAAAAACTCTAATATCAATTGTGTCGATGTAGTTAAAAAAATAGAATCGTTGTAATAGTTTAAGATTCCGTGTATATATGGGGTGGATTGGTGGTTACTATGCTACGCTAATATTAATAAAAACAAAATATTAGATACATTTAAAATTACATCGATTTTCTTGAAGCTTTTTTTTTAAACTTTTAAATTTTTGGAATTCTTCAACTTTTTCCCGTTTTCCCAGATTAGTAACGTTTTCTAGTATTTTTATTAGACTATTTTAACAAAGTCTTTTGATCTATATTTATAGGTTTTTGCAGCGTTTTTCTTATTTCAAAAGTTTTCTAGCAATTTTTATTGTTTAAGATGTTTATAATTTTTTTGAACAATTTCTCGTTTTCATGTCTTAATTTTCAAAAAATGTCTATAATTTCTTAGCTATTTTTACATCCACATTAGTAGAGAGAGACAAACATCTTTATTTATTATTGAATACATTTGTTTTGTACAATACAATCGTAATTTAATTTTATTACGGCTATCGACACATGGTCTTTCTGCCAACATTAGTAGAATTTTCCAAAATTCTTTGATTTTTCATTAGCCTCATTAATTTTTCGAGATTTTTACAGATATTTTTCATCTAGATTTTTAGGACTACTACTAAACATCTTTATTCACAGAAAGAAAAAAAATATAATACATGTAATGGATAAATTAAAATAAATTCTGAAATAATTGGTATTCTGCTCAACGGCTATCGACCGGTGGTCTGTCAGACCGTATTTTTAGGATTTTGTAGCAAAAATCAATTGCTTTTTGTACAAAATATCTGGAAATGGCATTTTAGAAACCATCAAAATCTTCAAACCTTTTGCCATTTAGAAAATGTTGTATCGATCGAAATCAATCCAATTTTGGATGAGTATGGTGGACGATAAAATACCTCCCATTAATTAATTAGAATTTTTGCATAATAATGCCTTTTGTATTGACAATCATTGACAATAGAGGAACTAAAGAGCATGTCTAAAAGACTGTATGAGGGAAATGACAAAAAACACAAAATAACTAAAAGAAGAGATCAGAAATCTAAAGAGAAGAGAAGTTTGAGCTCGAAAAGCAAGAGATCTTAAAAATAATCAATAACATGGAGAACAGAGCGAAAAAGGAAGAAAAGTAATGAATAAAAAACAATATTTTAACAATTTGGTTGATTGAGTTACTTGAAGATAATAATAACTTTGATTAAAACACTTAAAACCTTGGTTTGATACCAATCAAACATTGATAATGGATACTTTGTGTCCAAAATGTGCATCTGGATAAAAATAAAATATTTAAGAAAGGTTCTAAGTGTTTTAATCAAAATAAATATTTTAACATTCATCACACTTTGACAGACTTAGCAGCAGGTTTTGTAAACCAAGAACGAAAGGATTTGCAATTTCAAATTAAAACACTTGTTTAGTTTCATATTGTAATATTCAGTTTCCTGACACGTGCTTCTGTCAATAAGGAATTACAAAAATAACTTATTTTTATAATTCCTTTGAGAATAGTCAAAAATTACAAATATAACTTTAGTTATTTTTGTAATTCCTTTGAAAATGGTCGTTATTGACCGAAACACGTGTCAGGAAACCGAATATTACAATATGAAACTAAACAAGTGTTTTAATTTGAAATTACCTAATATTATAATGTTTCACCAAGTGAAAAATGAGAATCAAATACAAGATATATTATAATTTCGTTTCATCAAGAGTGCAGTGAAGAAAGTATATACCAAAAGGATTTGCATTCAAATTTATCTAGGTTTAAGCACTTCAACATGAACGAACCCACGAATACTCAACGAAACACACAGAAACCTTTTATGGATGTAAACCTGAAGAGAGCAACTGTCTTTAGCGCTTTAGATTATCATTATTATTATTTTTTTATTCTTTCAAGGAATCAAGTAATCAAAACATGTTTCTATGTTAGGAAGTTGAAGCAATATGTTACATGTAGATCGGTTAACTTTGTTTTCTTAAAAACCCAAACACCTGCTCTGCTTACATTTAAAATCTTCTGCAAATGTTTCAGGATGGCCGACCAAGGTTGATTAAGAGTGTTTGATCGTTTGATGATGAATTTGCTCCTACTTTTGCCCTTAAATATTAAAATCCAAAGCGCGATTTTTAGTCTCATATTGATCAGGAAGACCAACAACTTTAGACAATGACATGCTTTGTCTAAAGTTGTTGGTCTTCCTGATCAATATGAGTCTAAACGTTGCGCTTTGGATTTTAATATTTTTCATCTCCAATGAGAAGGCGATCAAAACTTGTTTTTTACCTGCTCTAATAACTTTCAAAATATGTTGCAAATGTTCCTGTAAGTTCGGCCAAAGTTGGTTATCTGATTATATGATATTAATTTGCTTCTACTTTCATGACCAAGGTTGGTTAAAAATGTTTGATCGTCTGATATGCATTTGCACCTACTTTCTCCATTGCATGTCAAAGTCTAAATTTGTTGATCTTTCTAATGGATAAAAGAAGGAAAAATCAAAATTACCAGACCTAAACTTAAAAAACACGCATTTACGAACGTATAATGATGTAGTAACTTAATGTAGTTACTTTTTAATTAAGTGATGTAGTAACTGCTACGTTACTACCTTTGTGGTGTTCAGCCTGTTCATTTTCAATGTTGGAACGATTAATTGCGTTTTGCACAAAATATCTGAAGGCGGCATTTTCGACATCATAAAAACTTTGAAACATTTTGCTATTTAGAAAATGTTGCAGAATTGGAATAAACGAAAATCTGTGACATTTTCGCAATCATCAAAATCTTTAAACCTTTTGCCATTTAGAAAATGTTGTAACGACCGGAATAAATGAAAATCCTATGGCAAAATTTCTGACGAGTTGGGCGAAATCCCCAGGGTTTGTTTTGCGAATTTTCTTTTGGCAATCTTTCCACTTTTCAATTAAAGATTGATTTACTCGATATAATTGTTTCACAGTGAGAGTCTGCATTCACAGTTTGTGCAGATTTCAGCACCGCAAAATAAACGCAACCGTGAATATCTCAAGCAAACCTGGAGAGTGGGTCTGCATTTTGCGCTTTGGATTATTATAAAGAACCCATTTTTCACCTTTGGTGATCAAAACATAATTTACATTTATTGTTAACAGTTACGGACCGGTTTCGACCTATTCGGGTTTTATCAGGGCAGTGCAGTTGAAGACAAGGAGTTTATATTTATAAACCTCCCGTTACGGATAGAAACAACATTTATTTTCTAAACGTTGCATTCAATTTTCCAAAATGAGTGGACAAACGACCTACAATTAGAAAACAGCGAAAATTAACGCTAAGTGTTGTAGGTTTGTTTACTCAATTAAGGAAATCAGTACAATGTTTAAGTAATAGAAGGCACTTTAATAGAGTCTATCAAAAATATCTTTCTCTACTGAACCCCTGAAGTAATAATGGTGGATCGATTAGCTCTGACAGGTTATGTAGAATCTAAACACCTTATGTTCCTGGATGATCGACCAAGGTTGGTTTAGAGTGTAACGCAAATTTGTTCTACTGCCTGGCCTGACTAAAATTGTTGGTCTTCTTAAATTGAAGAATATCTACACAACATGTTTGTCGCCTTACTAGAGATCTCCTGTATATTAGACAAATAGAGGCATTTTGATACTAATTATGGGCAATTCTGATCTACAATGGATTACCATGGCTCAGGGGTGAGGAGTACAACTGGATTTAAATGGATGAATAACTTAATTGTATTTGTTTTAATTGTAACAGTAATTATTTGTATAGAAGAGTTATGTTACTCACCTTGATTTGGATTTAGAACCTCCTACTTTAGTTCGAGAAGAACGTCCATCTAAAAAATAAAAGAAAAGAAGTTTAGACCTTAGCAAGGAAATCAAATTGCGTTTTAGATAATAAATAATTCGCCAAACAGATGATGTGGTCTTGTGAGTAAAAAGAAAATTTTTAATGAGGGTTATGTAGAAGTGTGCGAAGCTCGCATAAGGGGAATTAATCCGTTGATTGGAGTGCGCGATAAAGGCGAGGTTCCGTTGTAAATAAAGACATAAATAAGTGCATAAGTCAGGGGAACAGGTAGCAGAAACATCTCCATAATTATGATTTTTGACAAGGTTGTAAACAAGCGGTCTGATCTTGTATCTGCGTCTGCCCGTTAGCGTCGGTTAGTCTGCGTGGCCTGTAATCTAATAGAGGTTGAAAGTTCTTGGGGGTTTCTTGTCGCAGTGCGGCTTTCACCCGACACCCCTAGACTTTTATACAGGCGAAGAATAATAATTAATATCGGAAGGGCGATCCGGCGGAAATCCACGGGCAATGTTGAAAAAGTTGAAATGGCACGTAAGGAGATAAACGGGCGCGGGCGCAAATAATAAAGTAACTTATCATACGAAAAGTACTAAATTTCCGAGAATAATGTTTTTATTTAAATGGGCAAATAGGTAGATAACAATCGGTCGTTAAAATGAGAAAGTAACGGAGTAAGAGATATATTGTGACAAGCGGGGTACGGTGCGTTATGAATTTTACCCTCTTACCCTTAAAACACGGTACCTGAAACTACCCTGTGTGATGCATATAGACATTATAACTGTCAAAAGGTGTTATCTGATAAGGAATTGAATATTTCTACTGAAATCCTCAACCTCGCTTAATTTATTTACATCTTTGTCTTCTGCCAACTTTATTTATCACTAACCCGGGAGACTGAAATGCGATATATTTCGCAATTTATTTTAGATCTGAAAAGCTTAACACCTCACTCTGATCGTATCAACATCTAACCACAATAAATATCCTTACGTAACGGTTGCTTTGTAAATCCACTCCTCTGGATAATGCACTTTAATTAAATTCATGCAATCATTCATAGAATTTAATTAAGCATGTGTAATTAGTAAGTTAAAGCTCCGAAGGTATCGTAAACTAGAAGCTCTGTGTCGTTTATTAACTGATTTGCATGTTATAGCAATATAAGTTAAATTCATATGAGATTATACGGAAATGTTGTGTTTTGCTTACTTTAATTACCCATCTCGTACCTTCACCGCATTTAATCGCCCCTACCCCTATACGAGCCGGCCCGTTCCCTACCCCTAATTGCTGCACCTGAAAAATGCATGTGGGCCAACCCAACAATTACCACATCCTCGAGCCGGGCCTGGGATTCGTAATGTGAATATTAATGCCCCGCCCGGGCCGATATATATCTTCGAGATTGTTATATTGGTACACATGGAATTGCTACGTAAAATATGTGTGTGGCAATGAATCTTGTTCCCTCGTTTCTATAAAAGACACAACAGACGTTAGCGCTGGATTTGTCTTACTCCGCGGCCCGGCCCCGGCCCGGTAATAAACCGAACGATTTAATGGACCCCGGGGACGTTTTGCTTTGATAATTTAAAACGCATCATTTTTAAAATGAAATTTTACAGTAGATATTCCCCGTCACATACTTGTTACGTTTTATTGTTACACATTGGTTATTTTCATATGCAAATAGTATTTTTATTCTCCTATTTATCATCCACCCAATTACGACTTTAATCTCGCGCATTCCTTACTTCTACTCCGAGAAAATATCCTCCCCCTGAAAAAATGAACCACACACACGCACATACTAGCTACACTTGATATATTATCGCCACTTAATCAAACGTTTACCCTATGCAGATTTAAATAAGGCAGAAAGATTAGTGAAGTCGTCACAATCAAATAAAAACATTTTAATAGTTACTGAGTTTATTTAGTAATATTTGATTAAATAGTTGTATAATTTAATATTACAAATTAATTACTAGGAATTAAACAATCCACATATAATTGTTCAAACAAAATCTAAATTTTTTGATGACTTGTACATAAATATATATTTATTATGAGTTAAATTCTTTAGCAATAATTTTGTGCAAGGAATCAAGCACTATCAAAACAGACACTATAAGAGAAAAGTTTTAAAATAAATTCTTTAGAATTCTAATGAATATCTAATCAGATTCAATTTTGAAGATGTATTATGTATTAAAATAGATTATATAATTCTATTCAATTGATTGCATATGTTGTTTATTATGTATAAACGATGTAGCTAAGAATAGAAGAGGAAAAGTAATATAATTTGGATGGAGAGTGACTGGTTTTCGCTTTCATTTTCGGTAACGTGATTATGTGATGTTAAAAAGACAAGCGAAACGTTCTCAGTATTTCCTCCGTCATATTACGGGCGCCGATCAATCACCCCCCGGCGTCCCTGTGTAAGAATTCCGCCAATTTTTCTTTAATTCAGTGCATGTTTCGTTTCGATTATATTGGCTATTTCACAGTGCATTGGGTCGGCGCTAAGGGATGCATATTCCGACGATTGTATATATTTTAACGCTTTTCCCCAGATACTTTAAAAATCTGTTAGGGTCGCTTTAAATTCACAATTACATACGGGATATGTGATTTTACGGCGAATTTATTCCGCGAAATAAACATGGCGAATTGTCTCGGGCCGACGAGGGGGCGTTCGCACGGATCTGCATTTAGATGGGCTAGGCATTCATCAAAAAGGGTATTGTAGGTGCGGAACGTTTATGTATTTTCCATGAAAATTTAATCGATGGGCAACGTGTTATCGGTCAAGCGTTGTCCATCAATTTTATGAGATTGACAGTGTTTACAGTTGAGCGGGCGGGAAATAACGGGGTCCACCTAAATTTACCCCTCTGTAAGAGAATTCAAAGTGGCTATTAATTGTTTTCTTCTTTTCAGTAATTCCTGTGATGAGTGGTTGACGGGCGACTCCGCAGGAATTCCCAAGTAATGAAATTATTTATAATTCAGTGATCGCATTTGGTTAATTAGGGCGGCTGTGGAATGGGTTGTGTGTAGTCGGCGTAAGGGTGCACCCCGTATAACGGAATCCGGGTAAAATAAAGGAAAAAGCGTTATAACTGACGTAGAGCTACTGCGCAAAAGTTATCTGTTTCAGAAAACACGACAAGAATATTTATACTACACCGGAGGGTTTGCGTTTAACTACTATCACTACTCCTCCGATGATAATAAAAATGAATTAACAAAAGTCGAGATATTAATGTACTTTTATAATGAATTTGTTTGCTACTTTACACTACCCCAGAGAATAGGGCGTATATCATTCCTTTCCGTTTTGACGTTTAGATTTAAGAGACACCCTCGTGAAAACCTTTTTACGACTCCTTTTTACCTCCGCACATTACAATCAGAGAAAGCGAATTTATCTCGCGCATTTACCCTGTGTATAACGTTAAATGGTACACTGGCGTAAATAACTATATAAATTTAATTTTCGGGCATAATTAAAGATAGCGATAAGTGAAAAGTAAGAAATATGAACTCAGAAACGGAAGGAGGAAAATTAGCACCAAATACGGGTCTGTTTGTTGGGGGATGAAAACCTTACCGCTTATTGCGTATCTACATGTTCCCGATAAAATATTGCCCCGGGTAAAAAAGGCGTCTCTTTATCAAGTGCATGTATTAACTTGACAATTTACAGGCACGCAAGAAAAATAACCATTAGGGCCCTTGCTTTTTTTAATAAAACGCCCTTCTTCATTTTCGACCGGTTTAGATCAATTTATCACTTTGCTAGTCTCATCTTACGTTTGTGATGCAGATTACAAATGATTCTGCAAAGGAATGCGAAGTGCCGAAAGAAGGGACGCGCGTGCATCGGAATAAGGGAGCAAGGGATGTGACCGTGTCGGCGACGGTCAGTGAAGGCGAAGGCCCGGCGAGCCCTGCAGGCGAGAAACTGTCTCTGGGGGCCAAACATTCAATACTGCTCGCTCGCTCACTTGCCCAGGAAACCTAATCAGCCGCTATTGACTCAGAGATATGGAATTAATGTTTCCAATTTGGTAGCACTAATAAGACTCATTGTCCATTTATTTATTAGACATTCTAAACTCCCGCCAGGCTCGTAACGCGGCGACGCCGAGAAATATCGGAGCTTTCAGGAGCTTTCGGCCGGCAAGGTCATCCCGGTCGTGATTCATATCTGGCTAATGGTGTCCCAACCTAATCTGCTTTCATTGCCCCGGACGACACACGGAATATTATTAATATTACTCCGTCGCCCCCTTATTGCACCTACGTTTTCTTTTGCCCTGGCCCTTTATAACAACACACAACTCTATTCCTACCATCAGCTTTACAAATAAGTTAAAACCATTTTTATTCTTAATCATAAATTTACTCATTACAACAAATTTGCATTGCTGATGATAATAATAATAATATATAACAATAATAATTTCAAGCATAAAAAGACGCAATTAACTAAAATCTAAGCTACAAAATGTGTATATACTAATTTGTAACTATAGTTTATATAAGTTACAAAATGTCTGTAACTATAATTTAAACTAAACTTTATTAATAACATATTTTATTTTTTATTATTTTTTTAAATTTTATTAACGTTAACTTTTAAAATCTTTCTCTATCCAAACAGGTACTACTTTCCGAGTGGTCCTCGTATATACAAAAAAAATGTAATTCGTAGAAATTAACATAAAAATCGAAATTATTTAAGTTTTTGTGTTAATTTCTATGAATTATATTTTTTTTTAAATACGAGGACCATACGAAAAGTAGTAAATGTATGTATAATCGTAAAATATATTTGGTTTATAAAAAAATAAATAATGATTTGGCTTAAAGCCAAAAGTATAAAATTATCTTCACTGGTTTACCAAATTTTATGTTAAAGCCAAAATTTTGAATATATTTCAACATACCACATTTTTTATTGATTTAGTTTTTAACCATTCAGTCACGACAATTTTTCTCTTTTGTTTTAGTTGTTTTATATAGTTATTTATGGTGGTTTATTAGGGGATATTTACTTAAATTTTTATTTTTGCATCTATTAATAGTTTTAACAAAGCTTGGTGTAATTCGGGTTTATTCAAGGATATAATGTGCATTATGTTAAGGCGTAGATTACATTTTTTATATGTTAATATATTTATTTTCTAGTTCAAAGTAGTAACCTCTTAAATACTACAAATTCTAATCATTAATTTCTGAATAGTATCATCTAAAGTTTAGCGTTTAGATTCTAAACGCTAAACTAAAATCTTCGGAATTACGCTCACATTTTAGAATATATAATAGATGGAAGTTAAAAGCTTAAAGCAATCTTGCAATGGTTAAAATAATGAGGAACGGTAATGAGGATTTGATGAGAATTTATATTCTTTGCAAAATAGTTGTGGTTGTGATAAAACTTAGTTGACTTTTTCTAATTTTAATCAGAAAATGTTCTTCGTCCTGATTATCTAAATAGATTTTAACTTTAAGCTTTGTATTTCTAAAACTAAAATGGTTAAAATAACTTAGAACAATAATTAACATTCAAATTCTTTATAAAATTGTAGTGATTTTGATAAACTTTAATTAGATTTTTTCTAATGTTAATCAAAATCATTGCGATTTTACGAACACTTCTCTAAAGCAGATCTTTAAGCTTTGTGTTTTTCTAGAGCTGAAGTGAAGCTTAAAGCAGTTCCGTAATGGGCAAAAAAATAATTAACATCTGAGGAGATATAAAATTCTATACAAAATTGTTGTGGTTTTGTAAAATTTAATTTGCTTTTTCTAATCTTACAAAACCAGTGCTGTTTCTTCGCCCTGATTTTCCGAAAACTTATCTCTAAATTAAATCGTTACCTAATTTAAAACAATAATTAACATTTGAGGAGATTTCATATTCTTTGCAAAATCATTGTGGTTTTCATAAACCTTAGTTGGCTTTCTAATTTTAATCAGAACAAGTTCACGGTTTCTTCGCCCTGATAATCTGAAGTAGATTTTAACTTTAAACTTTGTTTTTTCTAAAACTAAAGCTTAAAGCAGTTCTAAAGTGGTTGAAATAATTTGGAACAATAATTAACATTTGGGAAAGTTTCAAAGTCTTTATAAAATTGTTGCGATTTTGATAAACTTTATTTAGGTTTTTTCTAATATAAATCAAAATCAGTGCGATTTTACGAACACTATACTAAAGCAGATCTTTAAGCTTTGTGTTTTTCTAGAGCTGAAGTGAAGCTTAGAGCAGTTCCGTAATGGTCAAAATAATGAAGAACAATAATTAATTGATGATTGATTGTTGCATTTAAATTAAAGGATTTTTTCTAATATTAATCAAAATCAGTGCGATTTTACGAACACTACACTAAAGCAGATCTTTAAGATTTGTTTTTTTCTAGAGCTGAAGTGAAGCTTAGAGCAGTTCCGTAATGGTCAAAATAATGAAGAACAATAATTAATTGATTTTAATTGTTGAAAATCCATTCATTATTTAGATAACAAAACTGTTTGATTTTCAAATTGGTTTTATTGTAAACACTACATATGTTTCGCCACACTGTGGCTTCTTCAGTTTTGTTATCTAAATAACAATAATTAACATTTGAAGAGATATCAAATTCCATACAAAATTGTGCTTAATCAAAACCAGTGCTGTTTCTACGCCCTGATTTTGTGATTGTAATGGTTAAAATATTGAGGAACAATAATTTACATCTGAGGAGATATAAAATTCTATACGAAATTGTTGTGGTTTTGCAAAATTTCATTGGATTTTCCAAATCTTAAAACCGGTGCTGTTTCTTCGCTCTAATTTTGCAAAAACTTATCTAAATTAAATCTTTACCTAATTTGGAACAATAATTAACATTTAAGGAGATTTCATATTCTTTGCAAAATTGTTGTGGTTTTCATAAACCTTAGCTGGTTTTCTAATTTTAATCAGAACAAGTTAAGGGTTTCTTCGCCCTCACAATCTGAAGTAGATTTTAACTTTAAGCTTTATTTTTCTAAAACTAAAACTTAAAGCAGTTCCAACGTGGTTGAAATGATTTCGAATAAATAAAGATTTCAAATTCTTTATAAAGTTGTTGTAATTTTGATAAACTTTATTTAGATTTTTTCTAAAATAAATCAAAATCAGTGCGACTTTACGAACACTACACTTAAGCAGATCTTTAAGCTTTGTGTTTTTCTAGAGCTGAAGTGAAGCTTAGAGAAGTTTCGTAATGGTCAAAATGATAAAGAATTATTGTTCTTTATCATTTTGACCATTTTAACATTTGAAGAGATATCAAATTCCATACAAAATTGTGCTTAATCAAAACCAGTGCTGTTTCTACGCCTTAATTTTGCGAAAACTTATCTAAATTAAATCTTTACCTAATTTGGAACAATAATTAACATTTCAGGAGATTTCAAATTTCTTTACAGAATTTTTGTAGTTTTGTTAAACTTCTGATTTTCTAATCTTAATCAGAATCAACAATTTGCGAACACGTATCTAGAGTAGATCTTCACGTTAAACGATAAGATTGGAAAATCAGAAATTTAACAAAACCACAACAGTTCTGTAAAGAAATTTGAAATCTCTTGAAATGTTAATTATTGTTCCAAATTAGGTAAAGATTTAATTCAGATTTCCGCAAAATCAGGGCGAAGAAACAGCATTAAGAAAAAGCAAATAAAAATTTACAAAATCACAACAATTTTGTATAGAATTTGATACCTCATCAAATGTTGTGGTTTTGTTAAACTTCTGTTTTTCTAATCTTAATCAGAACCAGTGATTTTGCGAACACTTCTCTAGAGCAGATCTTCACTTTAGGCATTGTATTTCTAAAGCTAAAGCTTAAAAATAATTATCACTTGAGGAGACTTCAAATTCTTTACAAAATTGGTATTGATAAACTTGATTTGGGTTTTTCTACGAAGGCCATTTGGAAGTAGTAGTAGTAAGTTTGGAAATATTAAAAAAAAACTAGTATATATTAAGACATATTAACGTTTTATTTTTAAAGAACCTACCTTGAACTTCTCTACATAATCACCTCGCAAATTTAAGCTTGTATCCCAGCTTCATATTCTTCCACTGTCAGTGTATTGAGATACGTGATCACAGCTTCTTTCAGTTATTCATCTCTTTCAAATTTGGAACTTTAAATGAAAATACACTTCGTTGATATCACACACATGATTTATTACGTGACTATAGTTTCAACCTTTAAAAGGCCATTTTAAACGTAAAGTTCCTGATTCAAGATGTATCACAAAGTGATGGCTTCAAGCATTAAACATATCTTTCAAATTTATTTCCTGCCAAAAAGTCCTTTAGTTATATAAACAGATGGTAATTCAGGACTATAGTTTGGATGGTTGTAAGTTCGTCCGTAATGATTGAACGCTCATCATCATGGGTGTTCTCTCTTCCTTGAAATTGTTGAAATTCCGACATCAACGGCGAACAGACGACTCATCCATAAAATTTTCTCCATACGCATCCTTCAATTGACGATAAATATTGCACAGTGGTACATTTCTTGCGTTGAGAAATCTAATCACAGCCCTTACTTCACAACTGGCGGCTTTCTTTATTTTCTTGAAGATTATAAACACAGCAACAGTCAATACAAGCGAAACGTAACTTTGCACACAATCGGCGGCTACTCTATTCGCCAGCGCTCCGCACGGTGCAAACGGGTACTACTTTCCTTTTTTCAGGAAATTTGTGGTATTTGCAACAATCTCTCTAGAAACGTTTTATAATATTTCTTTCAGATTCCTACTATCCCTCGTGATTTTAATGATTTTGACAACACTTACCTAAAGTAAATCTTTACTTTACGCTTTGTTTTCCTTACAAAAGGACAATGTGTGAAGTCAGCCTTTCAAAATACTTAGAAATCTTTGAAATATAAGCAAATGATCGAAAGAGAGTTCCCAACTAAGAATAATAAGTTTTGAAAATGTCAAATAAAGCAAAGTAAATATAAATCGAACAGAAAAAGAAGAGGTTTTTTTTTATAAAATACTTTAGATTTTTAAACACTTGCAAGTTTTAATAAAACTGTCTCTCTTTTCAGTTTGTATATATTTATTATTAAGATTCTAGTTTAATCAATAATTAAGTTAGAAGTTTTGATATTGCGAATTTAGTTTATTTGATGGATGTTGTGGGCGAAAAAAATTGTTGAGTAAATTTATTCGAGTCAATCAGGCGATTTTATCCGGTGCATTTACACATCTATCCGGCGTGCAGGATGCAGGGAAAAATGAAGTGAACGCCAAATGATCTATTACGAATTCAGCCTGTGTATGTGTACATATACATCTGTGCATGTGTGCGTGTGCGGCGAGGGTGGCTAGTTATAAAGACCCTCGCCGAATTCCCCCAACCAAGTCAACCAAAGTATCTAGGTAAATACCGAGTAATCATGAAGTTCATCAGGCCAGTTCGGTCCCGCAAATCGCACTCACGCACCCCGGCCTACCCGCCAAATTAAGGGAAGGCGCAAACAGAAGACACCCCAATAAATAACACCAAATTCGAAAAGAAAATAAACCTGATTTATTACACCAAATTAAGTCTAATCAAAAAAATAATAATGCGATCATTTGCCATGCGACGGTGGATCTGTGTGATTTCAACACAAACATGTCCAAAATTCTAGAAGTCTATTTAAGTAACAGGAATATTTATGTAGATTTAAACTAGTGTTGCTCTGATGGTGCAAATTACTTTTGTAAACTTGAAGTTTATTTAAATATCAGAAATAAATATGTATATTTAAACTAGTGTTGTTCTGATGGTGCAAATCACTTTTGTAAACTTGTTGGTATTTTATTGTTCTATAGTTCTTATTGTATATTTATAGAATAATGGAATGTATTAAGTAAATGCATAGCGTATTCATGTGGTCTTCTCGTGAATTCCATTCCGATGAGTGTAATGAGATTAGTCACTTGTTAACGTGAATAATTTTCATTGTACGATCGGCGTAGTGATTTTAATTTCAATCTGCACCCCCTTCTTTGTTTATCTGCCCAAGAATGCATGCATAACAAATAGGGCGATCGGGCCTAATCGAATAAGGCGAGATATGGAACGTCTTAATACACATAATAATACCTTGCAATTTCCGCCCAACGCAATCCGAAAGGGCGTCTTGGGCGGGGAAGCCCCGGCCTCGCTTCCTTTGCGACATAACTCAAAGGGGTTCGTGCCCGGCCCATTCACCCAAGAATATAACAAGTGCTTTCGTACAGATCTTAATTATTTCTCCAGTTAATACTCCCGACGGCTGGTAATTCTTGGGTAAATATTCCGGCGGATCGTATTTTTCCCTGAATGTTGTTTATATAGTTATTCAGGGGGTTATTCTGTCGATGGATGGTATTTATAACGCGGTATGATATTTTTAAGCATTGATTATTGAAATATATCGTATAAAATAATGTTGTGTTTTAACAATTGCTACGGACTGATTTCTATAAATTCGGGTCTCATCAGTGCAGCGCAGTTAAATAGGTAGAAAACTGTTGTTGACAAGGAAACAATAATTTAGTGTTTAACATTGTTATTTTTAATTGACTGGTGGATTGTCTAGTCATTAAATATCACCTTAATCGTATCTCTCCTTAATGTTGTGTTTAATTTTTTAAACAATGTAGCTTTTTAATGAATTCGAATCAATAATTTTATATTATTAATAACTTGACTCACTTTATATTTAGTCAAATTGATCATGACCTTAATACAAAGGGCTCAATGCATTTTCTTTGCAGCATTTAAAAAATTAAATTTTTAATTTGATTTAACAAAACATGTTCGTTATTTCGAAGACGCTCCGCCATTTTGAATTGTGCTTACGTATGTACTGCACGCGTCCATTGCCTCTCTAATAAATAACGTAACTAAAACATTAGCGTGGTGCAATTTGTATTTTACGTGAAGTCAATTTTCATCACATATGAAGTAAACAGTTGCAAATCTTGGCAAATCATATTGATGGCCAGAAGTAGAAATGTTACAGTGGGTACGAATTTTGATATTCAATAACATCATAAATACGTAAACTATGATGAAATTTCTCAAATTTGAAGATTTTTGGAAAATGTTCTTCATAAGCTTATATTTTAGTTTTTAAGAAATTAAATTATTTGTTTGGTTAAATTTGATGAAAAGGTTCAAATTTTAAAATTACTTCTTCAAACGCTTGTTTACCAAACTTAATATTTTAGAGGAACTTCAAAAGTTGCAAAAGTATATTATTGTTTCCCTATCAATAAGTTTTTGTAAATACGATCAAAAAATTATTAGGATAGTAAGATTATATAATTGCAACAAATCTTATTCGTGCATAATATTTATTTCAATATAAATTCAATTAAATAAAATTATTAGAAAGATAATTTTAGACTTACTTAAGATCATGGGAAAAAATTATAAATACTGAATATTCTTCTGCTGGTGTGAATTATCTTATGATGGATTTTTAATAAACATAAAAATAAATCGAAACGCTGGTGCAGAGGAAGTTTCGCCGCGAACAACGAGGAGTGATCTTTTTTGTTTGCCGAACTTCTGCCCACGCCAGTATAAATTCGGGTTTAAGCATAATCAAGGATCCAATTTGTATTGTTAAACAGACAAACAGTATTATGTCCGTGTAGCGTGTTTTAGTGTAGGCAATAAATGTAAATATTTGTGATTTAACAAGATTAGAATGGATACCCGGCGGATCGGATGGAAATTTTATTAAAAATGATAATTTATTCACGGCTAATTGCAAAGTAAATGTTGCGACTCGCCGGAGCAGTTTCAGAAATGAAGTTAATTAGATTAAAAGAAGAGGAAACGTGAACGGGAGAGTTTACGATGTAAATGCAACAGTGGGGAACAATAAGTTCGATGAAGCACCGCAGACGTCCCGGAAAAAGTGTCGAGCAGGGATCATGCTAATCAGCTCCCTGCAACTTTTATATTGTCTCGGTGACACGGATAATTGCCAGGACAAATGCAATTATGATCGTTTTGGGGGAGCGGCGGCGCCCTAAAAAGTGTTCAAGCCCTAATTATCCAGATTTGATTAGGCCGCATTTTTTTTAAACTTCCTTCACGTGCCGACGGTCGGAATTATCAATGTTTAGCACTAAAAACAAATGTTCATAAACATAATAAAGTGGGGAGGCTAATTGTAAGTGCTTTTACTGCAGGATTTTGCTCGGCATCGCGTTACGTTATCTCACGTATCAACATAATTATCATTGTACTAATCATTTTAAATAATAAAAACACACACGAGTGTGCATACTAAGCAAACTAGCGTCGGCAATTTGAGATTAGGCGTCCCTTTTCAGTCCAACGGAGCAGGAGCGTGTTCCTGGCAAAAATGCCCGTTGCCATTTTTATCAAAAACATATGCCGATGGTAGACTTGAAATGCAATTTCTCGGCTTAATGTGAATAAGCACAACCCCAACATTAAGAACGGAGGGCTACAGAAACAAATGTGAATAATATTACGTATTCATTCTTGCGGATCAGATGCGATAAAAATACACTTCTTCTCCTCTGCCCTCTAACCAGAAACTCAATATCACATTTATGTTATTGCCATGTGATTATTTGCAATTTTTTACTTTCACTCATCTTCCGATTACATCTCAATTTCCATATTTTAATCTTATATACATGTCATTCAAGCAGCCATTAAAGTATTGCGGAAAAAGGATTTATCTAGAATTAGATTTGGCAAAACTAGGCACTAGCGGTGATATATAGAACGATAATGTAGATAATTGTAGATAAATTTAGTTTATGCTTTTAAATAATTTATATAAAGGTAGCGGAGGTTTGTTTAGGGGTGGCGTAATATAATGACTCTCTCCCCGGATATGTGGGTGTGTGTTAGGACGCTCTATATATGTGTGTGAAGGGACTAAAGGAATTTGCAGTGAGTAAGACCCATAAGAGAGATGCGATCTAAACTATAAACTGTGCGCTGGAGAATTGATAAGGTTATCTGAGGACCACTAATTGAAAGCTAATTGGGCAACTCAGGCAGTTAGGAGAAAATGAGCGGCACCCCGCCGGCATAATGCAGATTTAGAGCCGTGTGTGTCGCAACTTAGTGCCCCGGGCGGTTGATAAACGACTGCCACCAATCCGAACAATCCGAATTACAACTGCAAACCAATTGTCTGAAGATTTAACCGCTTCACAGATTACCCGCTTTTTGCTATTAGCCGAATTCCGAACCAATTTGTATTGGATTTGACTCCAGGCCTCATTTATATTACCTCCGCCACCCACTCGATTTTAACGTTTATCACATTATTACAATAATTGCCCCGATAACGCCATACATCAGATCTTCCATCTCTTTGCTTTCCGAGTATCCGAGCAATAACTCGTTTATTACTTCGATCTCGTCTTATTGCGACTTGCGAATTGAAGGGGTAAATATCTGCGAGGGACCCTATTGAGGGTGCATGACGGAACCCGACCGGCCCGACTATCGATTAGCCCAATACGTATCGACGTATTGAATAGGATTCGTTAGAGCCAATTTAAGGTCACTATTTTCTCGGTAAATAATAACAAGTTCCAAAAGGGAAGCGGCCCGCAATTGTGTCTTTCCCTATATTTTCGCCCGCTGCTTAATTGCATTCCCGCTTCCCTCGCCGGGAAGAAAAAAAAAAAAAGAAACTAACGTCCACTGCACGGCGCACCTCCTACATACTTTATGGTAATGCGATAGATTAAATTAAGGATCACCGCTGTCATTAAAATATACGGGGTGGCTTTGCCGAAGACAGGAAATACATTTACTAAATAAGACCCCCGGATTTCCTCTGCACACAATCACGAAAATATTAATTTCGCAAGGATTTTCTTCCTACCTACCCGACCTGTATTACTTTTAATTAAAGACATATTTACTTTATCATTTACAATATTATTCCATTTCAAATTATTAGTCACTATATAAATTCCTCCATCACCAAGACCAAACCTTATTCACCTCTTTATGTTCATAACCATAGTAGGTAACAAAGAAAAAAAACATCCAAAGCTACTTAAGGGTAAACCTAATACACCTTCGTACCAAAATGTTGAAAAGGATACAGGAAAAAGTTTCATTTTTTGAAGCATAATGTTTTATGAAGTGAAGTAAGCTAATTTTGAAAGTCTTAACAATAACAATTAATCTTATTTGGAAAATTGTTTATTTTTAGTTGTGTAAAATACTATTAATAGTTTTATTTCCTTCCATTAAACTCTGTCGTATGTTTTACTGATTGGAGGGTGGGTTAGAGGCCACCCACCCACCCTACATACACGTTTATATCTAAACCACAATAGTTGGTTTTGTTTTTGTGAAATAGGTCTGTAATTTTAGTTTTAATATCAAGAAATTTAAAGGTAAATTGGTGATTTGACTCCAAGGAAAATCAGGAACTTTATCAAATGATAAATAAAACTTACTTTGTTAATATCACACACGGAATTTATTTCGTAACTATAGTTTCAACCTTACAAGGCCATTATCAAACGTACTGTACGTTCCTGATTCAATATGTATCACAAAGTTATGGCTTCAAGCATCCAACATATTATCCAAGGAAAATAGTTGTTTTCACGTATGGCTTTTATAATAGAAACCATTAGAGAATACCACAATCAAATTTCTAACAGAAGAATTCAAAAATCATCAGATTACAGAATGCTTCCTATAGAAACCAGAAGCTTTTTTATTGGGATCTCCTTGAAAGGATAAATAGCTGCTTAAGCTTGTAAAGCAAATTTTATGAAGTGTAATTATCGTTCAAATGTATTTTTTGAAAGATTTGAAATCTGCACCATTACTCCATCATTTCAAAGCAGAACAAGTTAAAAAAAAGATTTCATAAACGATATTCTATTAATGTATTGGATGTACAAACAATTAATCCATTTTTTAAGTTATATTCAAGGTTTATTTGAAGAGAAAGTAAATTAAATTATTAAATCAAAGTATTCGCCGTTGCTTTCTATGAAATTAAGCCTACTTTCATCGGAAAAATGTTACGTGTACGATAAAAAAGTCGTCAAGGAATTTTCGGATCTTATCCACTGATTGGAAATACATATCAGACAAAACATGTTTCATCGACGGGAATAAAGGCTAACAGGATGGAGTAAAGTTTGGAGAATATGCCCAGTGCTGCAAGACTTATTATGATGTCTTTTGTATTGGATACAATGTGTGGCCTGGCGCTGTCATGCAACAATTTCACCCGAGAGAGGAAAACTCTTTTGCCAGTATAAGGCCGTTTTCGCTAATTAATTAACGTTGGGAGCAGTCCGTGGTAACTATTTCACCTGCTTGCAATTCATAATAAAGATCAAATGCAGAGAAAAACCTTTTTCTCAAAGCGATTGGGTTTTCTGACCGTTTGTGATGAATATCAGAGAAGACATGTTTCATCGACGGGAATAAAGGCTAACAGGATGGAGTAAAGTCTGTAAAGAATCAAGACTTATTAAAATATCTTTTGTATTGGAAACAATGTATGACCTGGCGTTGTCATGCAACAATTTCACCTGAGAAAGGAAAACTCTCTTGTCAATATAAGGCCGTTTTCGCTCCAATTCCTGACTCGAGCAGATTAATCAACGTTGGGAGCAGTCCGTAGTAACTATTACACCTGCTTGCAACTCATAATTAAGACCAAATCCAGAGAAGAACCTTCTTCTAAAAGCGATTGGGTTTTCCTACAGTGTGTGATGATTTGCCGGGATCTATTCATGGGGATGGATTGTCAAATGAGTATCCGTTTCTCATCGAAAGACTTTTAAGGCTGTCAACACGCTGCCACTCGTTGATATTTGTTGGTTTCAGTGAGTTTATATTTGTATTTTATGTATATTTTTTTAATACATCTTGTAAAGCAAATAAACTATCATAAACTAACCCATTTTCCTTCTTTCAGGATTTTTCCTAACTCATATAGGCGTTTAAAAATCACTTAATGGGTTACTCCCAGCTGTTTTGCGTTTGTGTTAAGTTTTCAGCAATTCATAGTTGTCGCACTTTTTAGACCTCCATGACGTTGTTTGTCATTCAGACAGAAACCACAGCTTTTAAACCGCTTAAACCAAAATGCGCGCACATCGCACGATACAACACATTCATCGAGAAAGAAACAATTTGATTGGCACGCTCTTGCAGCATTTTTTCCTTTCGCAAAGAATGCAGTGTTGGATACGCACCTTATCTGTTGCCATTTTCGACTGACTGTACTGAACTTGAATACTTTTAAAGGTTATGTTAGTCTTACCGGCATACGAACTATCATTTTTAATCACTATATGCCAACACTATATAATTGCAAAGGAACTGGAAACATTAATTTTTGAAATTAATTTCTTGACGACTTCAAATAATTTGGAAAGCCTAATATGTGCAGAAGTGCAAGATGGGAGGCAAAGGGCCAATTGGGAGGGTGCTGTCGAAGAAGACGCAAAAAAAACGAAGTTAGCGAAGAGTGTCGATGGGCCGTAGATAATGGAGGAATAAATTAAGGGAGGCCAGGATCTAAATCAGGGCTGTAAAGCCATTGAATTGAATATGTTGAGGAATATGCATTGCTTCCTTACTCGAGTTAACAGAACTTGTTCGCCTCAATACAAATAATTATCTAGGTATACTAGCTGAACGATGTATTTTTAAGGCAATTCTGATAATATTAAACAACCGATAGGCCAGAATCGTTACATAATGATTCCAACAAAGACCAGAATCTTCACCGAATAGTTAAATGACTTGTTTGATGTAGTCATTTGAGATGAATTTCTTTTTATTTAAATTTATAAAACAGCCGATTTACTATGAGGTAATTGATATGATTCTTTGTGGAGTTAAAAGAACTTGATAATCGATTATCTAGACATTTTTGACAGCTAGATGATATATTTGAAGACATCAAGGTAAATATTAGACAAGGTAGACCAAAATGCTTCTAACAAACACCAATTTTTTTTTGGGATAATTAATTTAATTGTTCGATCGTAGATCGAATTGGTTGATGTAGTGGCTCGACTTATATTCATTATGTTTTATTTGAATTTTTAAAACAACTAATTTTCCATAAAGTAATGTTGAATGATGAGTTTCGTGAAGATGATGAAATATAAAATAACTTGTCTGTTCTAACTTCTCCACAGATTATTATAATAAACTGTGGAGAAGGTGATTACAAGTTATTTTACATTCCATATTTATATATTCAACTCAGTTGAACTACTTTGTTTTCATTGATTTACATGTTTTTTTCTCTAATATTTTTAATACACATATTAGATGTAGATAGCAATGATGAAATTTAATAGTAATTTTCACGTCATCTCCTGAGTAAGTTATTCGTCCGTAGTGGAGAATAATAAATACGTAGAAAGGAAGTGTGCGCACGGGTCTGTAGTTCCAGTGATCCGTGCCACTAGATAGAGGGTAGAAAAAAAAAAACTAGTTCTTATCTAGGGGATCTAGGAGAAATTCTGGGGAGGCGATAATTTAAGCAATTTGCATGTTTTTGTGATTACCCGGCTAGGAGGAAAAATATTATCTCTCGTCTTCACGGAATTTTTCAACAAATTTATAACACGCCCTAATGCCCTAATGTGTGTCCCCGAGCCCCACAGTAGCCACGGCAACATTTGTAACCATATTTATTGGATACCCTTTGTAAAGGTTAATGGTTTACCAGAAGCACTAATGATGTTGTTGGATAATCACCTGCACACTTTAAATTTTGAACGGATTTAAAAACTCGATCAAAATCTGTTCTAATTATGATGAAGAAAACCAACCAATTAAAAAAAAACAATTGTTATTTGGAAAATCTTTGATAGTTAAGTAATTTGTCACGTGAAAAACATATTACATCGAACGTATAGATTTGATGTTATTATTTAATTTTCCCGTTTTCCCCGAGGCAACAACCGGCCCATTATTTATAATCAATTTTCACGAAACTGCGTCGTTGTATATCTTCGCAAAACGTGTCATACATAACTTATTGTAGGGTTGAGAGTTTATTGCCTGTCGGGCATACGTATACAATCATGCTTCCAGTAATTGTTTGGCGTCAATACCACACCCTTAATTATTCACTGCTTCGATTCGCCTGGAAAACACTTTCCAGTCTATAAATAAACGATTTTGCAACAAAAGAACTTTCGCCCATTCGAAGAAAAAAAAATACCTATTGCTTTCAAAGTTTTCAATTGATGAATAATTACATAAACTAAATCAATTCGCAGACTCTATAGAAATCAAATCACTTCAAAATGAAATCCGGGATGTGCGAGAGTTGAGCAATTGCTGGAAATAGATGCACTGCAATTAATATCTATTGCGATGGCACGTTTCCAAAAATAGGTGTATTCTTGTAAACAGCCGTGCCGGGAATTCATGAATCGGTTTTAATAACATTTTATCTATTAGCATACTTTAAAATTGCAAATTTGCTGCTACTGCGAAAAGAAAGAAAACACCGACGAGATGCAAATTTATGTACTGATGGATTTGCCGTGAGATCATTTTTTTTTGATGAAGACGTGAGGGTAAAACCAAGTACTGGAACTGTTTCCCATGAGTTCAACAGATTAGAAGTACTTCGGAATAACGGTGCTTAAAGCTGAATATATTTTGGGCGGTGATTTATTCAAAGCAATAAGCAATTGTAGTATTTGTTTATTGTGTTTGCTTAAAATATATAACAACATATTTTTTTCTAAGGAAGATATCCATAACACCCTACCTAGAAAGGCTATGCATTATAAAGACACATATTTATGATTTGATATGATGCGGTGATAAATCTCTCTTCCAACACAAGTCCATATAAATTCAGATTTCCCTTCTAAATATTTAATAATTCGGATGTCCAAGCGCGGAAAATAAACATTACGACATCCTCGTAACCATACAAAGGACCATAAAACCGGGACGGCGGCTCGCCTTTTTTTTGTGCCGCTGCGGAAAAAGTGTTGGCGCAGAAGGGTTGCTTCGCAGCGGACCCTTTTTGTTATCTTTATACTGTTTCAGAAATTAATAAGCAGTAGCCAGAGCGAAGAGTATTTAGGATAACGATGCTGTAAATGAATTATAAGTCATAGATTACGCTAAAGCGGAGGGTCAAGCCGATATCTGCGGCCCGACATAGATACAAATTAAGATATTCTAATTGTGCGCCTGCCAAGGACCCCTCCTCGCCATGTTCTTTGCGCGATACGCTCGGCGGTGTATGTCATAGCCTCACGGCCTACCCTTCCGTCGATTTGTGCCGTTTCCCAGATAGCAGATCTCTGATTTCATTCCGGTTTTCATTAACATTAAACATTCATTTGTAAGGCGTAATTAAATGATTTTACTTGTGCGCATAAGCCTCCAAAGCTGGCGCCAGATCGCAATCGGCCGCATGTCCCGAAGCCTACTCCCTTTCGCATGTGATAAATTGATCTCGGAAAATTTTTGCACAATCCATCAATCATTTTTACATACGCCGATTACAATTATCATCCTTTCATATTTGATTTAAATTTTCTAGTAGCATATCCAATAATACTATCTTCTTCTTCTTCTTATTTGTAACAATTGATAGTATTTCCATAAAAATAGCTATACTATGATGTTTCTTGAATAACTTTTTCACTCTTGGTGAATGTAATGATGTTTCCAATGCCTTAGAGAAGATTATTACGAGTATCTTTAATTGATTTAAATGTTGGACCAGTTTATACTTACCTAGAGAGGGACAAACATTTTCATAATTTACATAACTTCTGCTGTCTTTCTGTCTGGCTTTATTAAGTCGTCGTATTATGCTGTTGAAAATGAAAATGAATCATGAAGAGATGCTGTGAATTTGAATATTGTAAAACATGGATGTTTAAGTCTAGGAGTATGTGAAGACATAAGTGTTTCAAGATGTTTTGTATATCTTTGTAGCAGGGTATGCAAGGCGATCTTCAATCTGCATTACTTGGAGTTTTTGGTAGAGTAATGTATTTGAACAGTTGTGTATATTTATCTAAAAAAATGATTTTTACGATAATATTAAATTCAATTTTATAAATGCACCTGCTGATAAAAAGCCTTAAAAGTCTGATTTTTTTCACTTAAGAAAGTTCCTTTGATTTAAAATCTAAATATTGTTTTAAAACATCATGCTGGGTATTGTTTTTTTTTAACCAAAATCTTACAGATGTAGGATCAAGTAGAAGCTCAACAATTTTATTGTTTAACCCAAGCCTGTTACTTTTCAGAAATTCTTGTGAAATAATCAATGAGTAAATAATAAAAACTGTTAATCGTCCAGAAATTAAAAGATTAAGTGAACCAATGGATTCATTTTAGCTGAATAGTTTATAAAAATATAAAATCGTACTTACTTGGAATTTGTTTGATGAAGTTTAGCTTTCACGCAAAAATGCGCATCAAATGATAAAACTTCAAATTTAAAAGATGTAACTTTTTATCTTCACTCATCCCATATTGTTTCTTTCCTTGATCCTTTTCAACAGGTTTCGGTTTTTTGTGTGATTTGCTAATGATATATATCTTTTCAAGATTAATACTGACTATTTTGCCTGAATTGGCAGTTGATTTATGTAATTATTCTTGGTTCTACGTTTTGTCTGAATTTTAGTTCCAAAAATTTGAGTTGCTACATTTCATTAATGTCTTCAAACAAATTATCTTGAATACTCAGACTTCTATGTTTTGTATTTTTTTTTAAATTTGTAGTTCCAAAAATTAGAAATGCTACATTTCATTTATGTAATTATTCTTGGTCTTCAAACAAATTATCTTCAATCTTTCGACTTCTACGTTTTGTCTGAATTTGTAGTTCCAAAAATTAAAGTTGCTACAATTTATTTATGTCCCCAAACAAATTATCTTCAATCCTCTTCTATGTTTTATATTTTCTTTTTTGAATTTGTAGTTTCAAAAATTAGAAATGCTACATTTTATTCATGTAATTTTTCTTGACCTTCAAACAAATTATCTCCAATCCTTCAACGTTTGGTCCGAATTTTTAATTCCAAAAATTAGAGTCGCTACAATTCATTCATGCCTTCAAACAAATTATCTCCAATCCTATGACATTTTGCTCAACTTGCTTGCTTGCTTTTTGAAACTATATTCCTATATTGCAAATTCCCTTATGTTATTATTTTTGGTCCTCTTGACAAAATTTTCTTCATTTCTTTCATTTCTTTGACATGTTTATCACCTGTTCCCTAAGCTACTTATGAGGTCACAAAAAATGTTTATCAACTGTTCTTTTTTAATACTGTATTACATCCTTTCATATTATGTCTTAAATAATTGTGTATACTTTTATGTTGATATTTTATTTATTGCCTTCAATCCTCTAACCTCTAAGAAACAGTTGAAATAATCAACTGATTCTTTTAAATACTACATTATCTGTTTATATTCTGTTGGATTTAAAAGAAACGAAAATCGTATAGTTATAAAGATAAACAATGAAACCATAAGCGAAATGTAGGAGAATTAAGTTGTTCTTTCGTATTTTTTTTGCAGCCAACTTCACACTTAAGCCGTAAAATTATTTATTATTCTGGCAGCTGATATAGAAATCCTTAGTTGCGAAAAAAAATCATCGACTTTAAACTGTGTAAATTCTCAAAGCCGAAGAGTTTTATTTATCACCTCTCTTTTTTGAAGATAGTAATTACGGTATACAATTATAACAATAATTATTATGATGGGCCTTCTTCTTCTTCATGGCTATCGACGGTAGGTTTTCAGCCTATTTATATTAGAAATCTTCTATCGATATAGAAAAACTACTTATAATAACCAAAATTGAAAATAATTTTGTGAAATGCATTTAAAAATAATTCATCATTTAATTTGATTGAATACCACAATATATTCTAGAGGTATTAACGATTATTATTAAAATAAAATTGTTTGAGAGTAGTTGGTGTTGAAAAAAATTGGTAAAAACGATGGTCATTAATTGTTCCCGCGTTGGGCGCCAATTTATGATTTATCGATAGAGACATAATTATGATAACGAAAATGGAGAATAAACGTGTAAAATACATTTGGTTGAAAAAACATTATTTAAACTATCTATCTGAGTAAGTTAACCTTCTAGATTTTATGTTATGAGCTTTTTGAATGAGTTGAGACTTGAGTTTTAAGTTTATCCTTGTTTTTTGATGTTAGTAAGTGATTAGAGTTAGGATATAGTATTGACCCGGAAAAAATGTAGTGAAAACATCTGGGCCCGGTGAAATATTTATAGTTCGTTTGGAGGCGGCAGATATATTAATAAAATTTAGCGTTCGCGCGCCGGGAGTAAATATTGTGGGCCGGCTAGTGAATACGCGATGGGGTTAAAAGGGTTGAAATTGAAAGAGGAACGGCGGTTATGGATTTATTGGAGATATTAATGGTATTTATGATGGTGGAGATTTTTGGATGGCCTAATTTCGGTCCGTGTAGAACGACGCGCGAACGTGTTAGCGGAAGTAGGTGATAATATGACGCATAGCATCGGTGGTGTATTGGCTACTTGTTGATGTAATGTGCGGGGGCGTACAGTTCAGCGAATGGCCTCACGAAGAAACGCGAACTTTAGGTGCGCTAACATGCGCTGCGTAGCTGCGGCCAACCAGTTGATCTGAGGCAATTCTGAATCCGCCCATTTCACCCAACTTGCTTTACTTGAAAACCGGCACGGCTCTACGACCCACGACCGAGCGACTCGTCTACGACACGGCGGGCAGACACCGCGTTTCTTACGCCGTAACACGAAACACCGCATTCACACTTTACGAGTGATAACTATAACAATACTAATACTCTACCAACGAATCTGTAGTCGCGAGTGCAGGTGCAGTGCCCATAAACGTGCACCATGTTACCTTATCAGGCGGTTGCCATGGACTACGCAGTGTCCTCCAGCTTCCAGAGACAAGCACCCATTGGACTCGGTGTCAACATCAACCCAGCCTTCACGCACTCCTGGTTCGTACCGGCGGATCTCTGTGTCCCCTACAAACAGACTCCTCTCCTCGAACCAGGGCATGTTAAACTTATTATCTCTGCTTTTACTGTGACAACCCCAACCTCCCCGTAGTGGCAAATTTTTATACACGCAGCACACGCCGCCAATATCTCATCCGCAACCGCGAAACAATACAATAAAAATTTGCCACTATCCCACCCCTAACATATGTAGCACGTGTTACGCATTTGTTCATAACAAGCAAGATGTTTGCTTTGGACATTTAGACATTGCATGCACTAAATCACTAACACCCATCCCTCAAGCGCACCATCCTGCCTGCTTGTGTGACAATGATGATTACAAAAAAAACAAGTGTGTCATAGCTGATATGTTATTTATGGTCAGCAATCACACCTTATATAATACCGTTTTACAACCCTTTTTTACGGCCCGAACAATACCACCAGCCCTCCGGAGGGGCGCCGTTCTTATTTTAAAGCCTTTTTTATATCCCATTCTAATCGTTACCGGCGTAAAAAGGCGATCCGCGATCAGTGTCCTTCGGCGCGCGACTTTATTTATTTATCCATTCATTTATTTACTTCTTGTCACACCGAAATCCAATCTAATATTAATTCATTCTGCATACTCCGGTAAACAACTGTGTCAAGAAACATTTTTGCTAGTGTGTGCCTGTGTTATCCAACAAAACAATATCGTTTATTAACAAATCCAACTATATTACCTCACCAACCAGTCCAGTTTTTTTTTTCTTTACGCCGATAAATTTCAATCTTACATATCAACTAAATTAAATATGGCGGACGCCGCCATTACAGCAGCTGATCGTTAGCCATATTAAATTTTTCCGTATTTACAATCCGAATTTTCATTTAATTTAATCTGGAACAAAACACTAATATTAAATTAATACATACATTTAAAACATTATAAATATTATTTAACTTACCTTGTACAGTATTTTATTCGTTTGATAAATGCACGGAAAATTTTGCAAAAATCATTTGATAATTTTTGATTAAATTAAAAGTTTAAATCAAAATTAACTCAGAGAGTGGTTACGACCGTTACTATGTGGTAATCCATACTTACGCTGAGTTGAATTACTATGTTTTAGCAACTGATAATTACTGTAAAAATTAATTTTTAATTGTAATTCAGTGTCAAAATTAAGTACTAAATAATTATTTGTGATTTTCAATTCAGTGTAAGTATTAATTACCACGTAGTAACGGTCGCAACCATTATTTTCATCAAAATTAAGTATTTACTTATTTTTTGTAATCTTTCAATTTTTTAAATATATACATCATTATTAAAATATTACTAAAATTAAAATACGTACAAAATTCATTGATGATAAATGTGTAACGAAAGTCAATTCATTAAATTACCAAATATTTCCTAAAGTAGGCACAAATTGTTTCACGAAAATATTTCGTAAAATCTACAACAAATGAGTCTTATTTCTGTAATTTGCAGATTTTTTATATAAATTGTATTGTACAGAAAGTTTTTAATTAATATTTAAAATACACTTGACTTCAATCACAAAAAAATGATTGTTAAAATATCGCGTTGTCTTCTTTAGATTATATAACTGTCTTAACACCTTATATAACATTTCTACAGTCATTATTTATCAATTAACTATAAGTATGGATTACCGCGAAGTAACGGTCGTAAACATTTCCTTCTAATTGAAGTAAAATGCATGTTTCCTCGACAATTTCATTTTTCAATGCATTGAAGTAATCAAAAATTTAATCAAATTGAAGAACACTAAATGTAAATTTCTTTTTTTAATTAATTTGATAGTTAGACTACTCTAGTTTATATAATTCTACAGGATTCGTTTCTGAATATTCTGAAATTTCGTATTGATGAACAATAAAATTGGCGCCCAACATGGGGCAAATTTAACACTTAACAAATAAAAATTAAAACTTGGATCTTAAGGGCATCCACTTCGTGGTACATTTCGATTTTAAGAATAAAGAAATAATACTTTTACTTTTTATAACACTTTAAAGTGGTATAAAAAGTAAAAGTGTTTTGTTTATTCTTAAAAATTAAAACTACGATTTTTAGATGATTTTATATTTTTAAATAGCGTATCTTGACAGTTTTTTGATTTTGTCTCAACAAAATCGAATATTGATCATAAACTATACTAAATTTGTTTTCAACGATGATGAATACGAAGCAAAATCATTTTTTACGCCTAAAATTGTTTATTAATCATTTCAGCAGTAACGAATATTGTTTTAGTTGTAATTAAAACACGATAACTTTGTTTTACCATTATATTTTTTAAAATTACACAGTGACTATAGTTTCGAATATAAGCTAGCCATTATCAAACTAGAAGTATATAGTCGAAACTATACTCACTGTTTAATTTAAAAAAAATATAGTGGTGGAACAAAGTTGTCGTGTTTTAATTACAATTCATTCAAGATGTACCACGAAGTAAACAATAATAAATATTTGATGGTAGAGGCCAACAAATATTTATTATTGTTTTATTGCATAAAACTTCTACAACTAAGAATAAAAATTCTTATTAAAAAAATCAAAACGAAAACTTCTTCAAGGAGATAATTCACTTGGAAAGTCTTAAAATAGATAAGTATTTTTTTTAGTGTAGAACAAATTAATCTACTAATAAGTGTAAAAATTTTATTGGCAAAAAAATATATTTACAAATGAAAAAAAGTCATTCTTAAATATTTCATTTTTTACAGCCAGTGTAATTGTTAATCTCAAAAAAACCTTTTCTACGTGTTGTGGTTTGACCAATGAAATTAATTTTTCAGACGCAGTATTATACTTTTTTATATTTATTTTAATAATTCGACTAGTATAATTCTTCGTGATTAGTTTTTAAAGATTATGAAATTTTGTAATGACAAGAATCAAATTTCAATGTGGGAATTTGCGACCGTCGCTTCGTGCCAAATTTTTCAGCACCACTCTTATAATTTTACTGAAGAAAAATCACAAATTCCTCTGAAATATATTAAATTGCTCAATGAAATTTAAAAAAAAACATGAAATCATTACACACAAAAAAATTCTAGTTTTATAAAATTGTTTTATTCCACCTTATATAATTCCTCGTGATTATTAACTAAAGATTTTGAAAATTTGTGCCTTCAGTTATTGCATATATAATTCTGCATGATTCATTTTTTAAGACTGTAATTTTGTATTTATGAACAAACAAAATTTACGTCACAAATTGGTGCCCAACACGTGGGGCGAGTTTGCGACCGTCGCTTTGTGCCACATTTTTCAACCCCTTGCAATTTTTTGGAACACATTAATAATAATAATAATGCTTTATTGGTGTTATAACAGCGTTTACACAGGACAAAGTATAGTTTAAGTTTAAATAAGTACTAATACTACAATGAGATATTCAATCAAATTAAAGAATATTAAATTTCTGCCCATATTTAAATAATTCTGAATTATTTTCTTGAACGCATTTTTAAAACTATTTCGATAATTAGATTTACTCCAGCTTATATAATTCCTCTTGGCTTATTTTTGAACATTCTGAAATTTTATATTGTTGAACAAACAAAATTTACATCACAAATTGGGGCCCAATATGGGACGAATTTTCTGCAAAATTTTTCAACACCAACAAAATGATTCAAGGCAATTTAATTAAGGGCAGAAATTTGATGTTTCTTAATTTCATGGAATATTTTAATTGTGATTTTGTGATATCAAAATAATTTTAAAAAACGTCCAATAATTACAATTTTTTTTCAAAAATGAATCGCGAATAATTGAATTAGCAAGAATAAAAGATTCGTGTCAATACAAAATTTCAGAATCTTCAAAAATTCACCGGGAAAACCAAGAAAGATTATATAACCTGCAACAAATTTTGCGCCCAAAAAAATAATTCAAGGGCAGAGATTTGATGTTTCTTAATTTCATTGAATATTTCAATGTATTTCAGGAAATTTTGCGGTTTTGTGATATCAAAATAATTACAAAAAAATGCGTCCATTAATTACAAAATTTCTTCAAAAAATAATTAGAAAGAATAAAAGATTAATGTCAATACAAAATTTCAGAATCTTCAAAAATGCACCAAGAAAACCAAAAAAGATTATATAACCTGCAATAAATTTTGCGTCCAAAAAAATAATTCAAGGCAATTTAAATAAGGGCAGAATTTGATGTTTCTTAATTTCATGGAATATTTCAATGTTATTTCAGGGAAATTTGTGATTTTTCTTTAGTAAAATTATAATCGTCAGATATTGCAATTTTACTAAAGAAAAATCATAAATTTTCCTGAAATACATTGAAATATTCCATCAAATTAAGAATAATCAAATCTCTGCTCTTATTTAATTGAATTGCATTGAATTATTTTTGTGGACGCAAAATATATTGTAGGTTATACAATTCTTCTTGCTTTTCTTAGTAAATTTTTGAAGATTCTGATGTTTTGTATTGACAAGTTCATTTTTGAAGATTCCGAAATTTTCTATTTTTTTATTTTGATAGACATTGGTTCTAGGTTATATAATTCTTCTTGGTTATTTTTTATAGTTCTGAAATTTTTTATTGTCACAAACCGTTTATTCTAACTAATTCATTTTTGAAGATTCCGTAATTTTCAAATTTTTGGACGTATATTTTTAAAATTATTTTGATAGATACTGATTCTAGGTTATATAATTCTACTTGGTTAATTTTGATAGTTACTTATTTTTTAGATTCCGAAATTTTGTATATTTTTTTTGCGCAAAATTTCGTTTCTTTATTTATTCTGATAGTTAGACATTTATTCTAGGTGACTCTTCAAGGATTCCGAAATTTTGTGCGCAAAATTTCTTTTCTTTAATTATTTTGATAGTTAATTTATTCTAGGTTATCCTTCTTGATAAATCTTCAAAGATTCCGAAATTTTGTATATTTTTTTGGGCGCAAAATTTCTTTTCATTCTTGAATCGGCGTTAACTTGGTGGTACATTTTAATAAAATAATTAAAATATATAGTTTCGAACAATCACTGTTCATTATCAAACATAAAGTACTTTATAATTTTATAATGAACAGTGAATGTTCAAAACTATAGTCACAGCAATAAATATTTTTGTGGTAAAACAAAGTTAAAGTGTTTTAATTAAATTTCTTTTCTTTAATTATTTTAACAGTTAGACATTTATTCTAGGTTATCCTTCTTGATGAATCTTCAGAGCTTCCAAAATTTTGTATTGACAACAATTTGTTTTTCAAGCCTATATAAATCTTCGCGAATGCTTTTTACAGATTCTAAAATTTTCTGATCACAACAATCAAATGTTGCCCCTAACATGGAGCAAATTTGCCACCGCCGTATTGTGCCAAATCTTTAACAACTCCTCCTCTTAAAATTGTATTAAAGAAATATCCCCAATTCCCCCGGAGTATACAATACAATACAATATCTTTATCATGTGTTTGCTATACACACATTGTACAGATACATTCGTCAAAAGAAAAATTACAAAATTGCTCCAAATAATAAGGGATAACAATAATAACATTTTTATGAAGTTTACATTTAGATAGGTGTTTTTATTTTGCTCGCAGAGACGAAACAAATTCTCAAAAATGTAATAAGGTCCTTTACGTTGTAGAAAATAACTAATATTTAGAAAAATCACGAAAACATTTCGTAAATCTACAAAAAATGTTTTCAGGTTTTTTCTTATTATTAAAACAAATTTTTTTCTAAAATTAGCATTGACTTCAGTTTCTTATTTAAACAATTTGAATTAAGTTGTTTTAAGTCTTCCGGAATCATATTATATATTGAGGTATTCCATCAAATTAAAGACAATTATTGAAATTGTCCTGAATTATTTCTTGGACACACAATGATTATTCTTTTAGTAATTAGATTTTAGCGTATATAATTTTCTGTGATTGAGGATTTCTTAAATTGTATATTGTCACTAATCAAATTTCGCGTGACAAATTGGCGCCCAACATTGGACTGTCGTTTTGTGCCAAAATTTTTGACGCTCTCCCTCATAAAATATTAATAAAGAAAAATCACAACCTCCTCTAGTATACTACCCTATCGTATTCTAGAGGATGTTGTAAAATTAAAGAACATCAATCTTCTAATTTAGCTTTTCATGATTTAAACTTCTCGTTTTCTATTAATTAGTTTGTTCGAGTACGTGAAAATGTTGATATGAGTAAACGACTACAAATTTGGCAGTTTTTTCAATTATTTAATAAAATGCCAAATTTGTTGTCGTTTACTTGTCCTTTTCTATATCAATCAAAACCGATATATCTCAGTATAACATTGATGCTGTCTTCGTTAAATTAGTCGAAATTTTGTTGATTACTTCTTGATTTTATCCCAAGTGCTAATCTGATACATAAAGATGTACAAACATTTTGATCACAATAAAACTGGATGGGGTTCATTATTGGCGTTCTTCCAAGGCATCTTCGGCCTGCATCACTACATTTTGGGTTGAGTGTGAAATGTAATATTATGATATTACATCCCACACTCAACCTAAAATTTAGTGATTCAGGAGGAAAAGGAAAAACATGTATAATATTGTAATAATAAGTGAAGCAAGGAATTTCCATTTCGTTCATCATATCTTCTGTTATTTGAACCAAACCTTATAAACCCTTAGGCAGATTTGTGGCGCTACTTACTGAATAAATTTTCTTAAACTGATTTGAACAAATTAGGAGAAGTGAAACTCTTGCTATGTTCCATTTCTTTAATTTCAGATAACTGACACGTGTTTCGGTCTCTGCGGATCATTATCAAAGGACCGAAACACGTGTCAGTTATCTGAAAATAAAGAAATGGAAGATAACAAGAGTTTTACTTCTCCTAATTTGAAAATTTGGTTCCATCAAGAGAGTAGCAGAACAAGTATTGATTTGAACAAAATCACAAGATATTTTAGAACGCTAACATTGAATTAATTCTTTACCAGCATCTGCCTGATGAAGTCACTTTGTGGCAAAACAATTGTCTGCATTAAAAACCTGTGAAAGTTCTCAAGCCGCATGTTTTATTTTCTACATATATCAATACTTTTTTAAAATATCAAGACAAGCATCGTTTGACTATCTTAATACCTTATTATTTAATCATACCAATAGAAACAAGAGACACGTTTCATTGTTCTAGTCATAAATTTACTATCAGTTACTTCCAACAACTTTTCATTATTCTATTCATTTCTATTTATTCATAAATTTACTATCAGTTACTTTTAGTATTCTAAAGATTTTGATGCAACTGATGACTAAAGCTTCATCATAAAATTTACCATGGATTCTTCAAAAAAAAAACTATATTATGAACACTGCAATTAATATACTTGTAACCACAAACATAAGATAGAAGTTGTAAGCTACTTATACTTACATATAGTCCGCCAAAAATTGTTTCCAGTGATATAACAACTCTCTTTAGTTAAAATAGCGTGATCATTTGTTTAAATCATTTTTATGGAACGCAAAGATCTTAAACACAGATGATAACTAAATAAATACTCTAAATCTTTCTATAATCATTAGGCAGCTTGCTTCTAAAAGTTATTGCATCTATGATCTATAAAATAATCTAAAGATTTTGGTAATAACTAATTAATTACTCTAAATATTTCTATAAACATGAGTATACTTACTTCTAAAAGTTATTGTATTTATGATCTATAGAATAATCTTAAGATTTTGATGATAACTAATTAATTTCTTTAAATATTTTTATAAAATGAGGGTACTTACTTCTAAAAGTATTTGTATTTATGCTCTACAGAATAATCTGAAGATTTTGGTAATAACTAATTAATTACTCTAAATATTTCTATAAATATGAGGATACTTACCTCCAAAAACAATTGTATCTATGATCTATAGAATAATCTAAAAATTTTGGTAAAAATGTAAGCGTGATCTACATAATATTCTAAAACTATTAGTGCCAGTAAAGAAAAAATGTTTCAAGGATACACATGTATCAAAATCTCTATTACCAATCTCTAATGATTGTTGTACTCACTTTATCGTAATTCAATTTTTTTTAAACTCTAACATATTTCTGCAGGATTTTTCAAGCGTGTATACAGAAATTTCACAATTTTGATCAAAAATTTTAAGAATTTGCACATAATTTAAATATCCTAAGTCTGATCTTATATATGAAGGTTTAGTTTTCAGAATTTTGTTTGATATTAACTAGGTTTTAACTAATAATCACTTCAAATGGTTAGTTTAACGATTATCTGTAAAACAAAGTGATTTATAGTTATCACTTTGTTTTACACATTTTCGTTGAACGAACCAAGCGATTTCAAGTGATTTTTTTTAGTTAAAACCTACTTAATTTAAAACGTTCCACCACGGGTGAAGTGAGCAGTTAGTTAAATATATATTTTGATATTTAAAATAATAATTCTTCTGAACTGAATTTTTGATCAATGTTTAGTTTACATTTTGACATTTGTTTTACAGATTAATTTTGATCCAAATTATTGCACGAAGGAAACAATTTTCTTTGCGGCATTGAGACGCATCAGAAGTACCAAAATCCTAGATTTTTAAATGCGGTCGCGACAAAAACAGGGTATTTAATTTGAACCAGTCCTGCGGTTTTCCGAGTTGTTCTGCTACGCCAACCCAAAACGCCGGCTTTCGTAGTCGAAACACTCGAATATTTTAAACGGCCGTGAAATTGCGAATTATCAAAAACAAAACAAAAAAACGTGAGAAGCAACTCATTTGACCGATTTATCTGTGGATATAATTTCACAGTTACGGTGGTTAAAATGACCTTGGAGTCAATTTTCGTTTTAAACAATAAATTGTAATAGTTAAAAAAAATTTAATAGATAAAAAAAAATCTAATGTGAAAACGATGAAATTTTAATAGTTAAAAAAATTCTAATAGTTAAAGAAAAATTCTAATGTGAAAACAATGAAATTAAAATCTACTAATTATTAGTCGCAACTAAAGTCACTTTTGAATGTTTAATTTCATCATATTCAAGATCACACCACAATCAAATATTTAATGTGAAAATATTGCTTCCCTATTAAAGTTTATTTCGACAGATCTCTAATTTTCCTCATCATAAAATTATATGAAAATAACACTACAGTTTATTCCTTACTGTGAAGTGAAGTAAGGAATAAACTGTAGTGTTATTTTCATTTTCAAAACACTTCACGTAAACTCAAACCATAGACAGTGATAAAATAATATGATTAAACACTTAAATTAATGATCAAACATCCGTGTTTTATTAATTAAGTGGATTATGGAGTTTCGCCCCATCAATTCAATATTATAACAATATAGGCTAATAAAGAAAGTACCTAAGAATATATTTATCTTAAGTACTTTCTTTATTAGTCTATATCGTGAATTATGATTATTCTTAAACCTCCCTGGGCTAATTTTTATTTCGTACGATGAATGGCAAATTCCGTGGCCTTTATATTACTTGTGATGTACATTTGACATACCAAAAACGTTTTTTGTTGTTATCATAGATAAGAACATCCATAAAAATATGAGTTCTGTTTATCATTTTTTTTTTTTATACTGTAAGCGTGTTCATTGTATAATTATTTATTAATAATGGTGATATAATGAACTTCGTAAATAGTTTCTTAAAATATCTCTGATATTTGCTATTTGATAACGGCGTGTGTACGAGACGAGCGTTGAATAGTTTGTGTTTGTGCGTGCTTATTGGAATGTAACAACGTTTCAATCAGGGTCCGAGTTTAAAGCATAAAATGGTGTTAAGTTTGCACGTCGAACGGTAGAACCGATTAGTGGTTTGTGTGTGCGAAAAAAAGGCGATCGGTTTTGTGTGGAAATAATTAGTGTATTAACCGACGGATTACGAACTAATTTTACGGCGCTAATGCGAGCCGTAGCGTAGAACAATATTTAAAAAAAAGAGCGTCCGGATAAGTGGTGTTAAGAATAGATTGCATTCTATTGACATGCACCGCGTGGTAGTTGTAGGTGATGATAAAAAGCGATGATTAATTTGGCACGGTGCTATAGGTTAGTAATGGAGCGTGACTAGTGAGTGGATCGGGGCTTAAGGCTTAACACCATTCAACTTATTCAGATGCGTGAAATGATTCATATACTGAAGAGTAAAATACCGAAATCCGTGATTGAAATGGCCTCTCGGGGCCCCGCAAATGCCACTATGAATATAGAATGTACAAATCCCGAAAGCGACAATTGGACTTGTTTTCATTTTATTTTAGTGCTCCCCTATAAAATGTTATTCCGAATATAATCGTATTATCGTATAGTGCCCTTCTTTAGTCCGGCGGAAAAAAGAAGGAAGAAGTATCGGAGGTGATCATAACGCGGCCGCAATAATAGAAACAGTAGAGGAGCTGTAACGAAGCGGAGCCCTGCTGGGCCCTCGGACGCTAGGGACCGCTGGACAATAATTGGCCAAAAGAATTGTTTCTGTCGGCATCGCGTTTGCTCAATTTACGGTACTTGCGAAGGGCAGCGTGTGAAAACAGAATTAAGCCGAACTTTTGGCAAAATTGGTTGAAATTGGTTGGAATTGGCCTATGCTACTTCAACCGTCATCCCGGTCCGCAGAGACTTACCCCTCGCTGCCGATTATTAGGTTAACATCTCAGCTCGCACCGTACCTGGCGACACCTCCGATACTCCCCCGAGACACGATACGACGGACAGCTCCTTTTATCTTCTCATATGTGCATTGTAAGTGTATTCCATCCCCTGTACATTACATCTAGTTCGGGAATGACCCACGTACCACCGTACCGGTAGTCGTAGCACTTCCAGCACTTCCAGCGGTAGCGGTAAAAGCAAGCCACCACTATAGGAGTGCTGACTGGCAGCTGAGGATGCGGATGCCCGGTTTATGACCCATCGTACGTGTGCTATGTGTCACACTAATGACTCTGTTCCCGCGGGACCCTCCCTGGACGACGCTACTCAATATTACTTACTTTTACTGTTAGAATAAGATACCTCTGGCCCCGGAATGCTCCTCAATTAAATTCCCCGACCCGTGCGCCCGTAAAATTCACCGAATGACCACACATTAAAACACCACTTACACAAACTACATTCGCTAAAATATGCACAAATTGGTTAATGCAATGAAATTTATACGAACCTTATCCTCTCTGAGGTGAACACAATAACACGTAATTATTCTTCAACACTTCCGAAACTAATAGATAAAAATAGACTGGCGGGGAACGGCTTAATTTCATCATTACGCACTTGCGGGCGCGCAAATTAGGCGACATCTATTGCCTAATAACTTACGTTGCAATTAACCATTGACAATGAATAATATATAGATTATGCACACCGCCGGCACATTTCGATATCGCGGAAAACAGGTAAACAATCGTACACGTTGACATTATAATTATCATAATTAAAATCCGTTGACTATTCACGTTAATTAACAACTGAACTTGATTAGGAAAATGTGTGAAATACTTCAGATTTCATTGCACATTATTACATATTCTATTATATATTCAATTGTTGAAGCTGTCACTTGGCGAAATTCCATAATATGTAAGTAATAAAACACTTTCAATACTCAAAATGTGCCACAATTAAACACATTAGTTAAGAATTTTCAGATTTTTTAATCTCGAACACTGCCACATTGGCTTAATCAGTTTTCAACATTAAAAAACCTCAATGAAAGTAATTTAATTTCTCATTCTATTGCTGTCATTTTATTAAGTACAATTTCTTAAGGGAAATGGGAAATATTTTATTAGTACTTTCTTAGTTTTATTATTTTATTTTTCAGTAATTATATTACCATCTTCAGCGAAAGACTACAACAGGTATGCTTTATTAAATAAAATAACTTTCTCCATAGTTATTAAAAGTTATTTTATTTAACATTATTATATCTCCACGTAACTCATCGATCAATATTAGCTTTGCTTTCCATTATTACAACAACATAAAACTAAATAAAGTGATTATTTTTTCTCTAATTTCATTAATTTTATCAAAAACTAATAGGTTATGACAAAAAACTTATATCATAATTATTTGTTATATAAATTTATACTTTCTCTACCTTCATTACACAATAAATAATAATATACAAATGTACACAGACTGATTTTCCATTACACAACATCGATCTACAGTTTATATTCATCTTACAATTGAATATCTGAGTATTTTCATCTCTATTTTTCGAGAATTTTCCGCCACTCTTTGCTCTATTTTTACGGTTTTGTTTCAACAATTTGTCTTCTAGATTTCTAGAATCATTCATCAAAGGAATCTACAGTTTACATTAATCTTACGATTAAATATTTAGTGTTGTATTTTTATCTCTATTTTTTGAGAATTTTCCGCCACTTTTTGCTCTATTTTAACGGTTTTGTATCAACAATCTATCTTCTAGATTTCTAAAATCATCCATCAAGGGAATTCTAAAATGTACAGATTTTTTTCTACGCTAATATTAATTTTTAGGAATTTGTACCAATTTTCTGGAACTTCTACTAATTTATTAATAGTTGAGTCGTTCACTTCGTAATACATCTTGAATATTTAAATAAAGTCGAAAACTCACTTTGTTGATTTCACACTATTAAACTTTAAATTTGAAAATGATCAAAACTCAAATCACTTTTTTAAATAAATAGTGTGATATCAACAAAGTGAGTTTTTTGTTTTATTTAAATATTCAAGAACTTCGATTTTGGAAAATTCGAAGCTTTCGTTTGGCCCGAATTGAATAACATGTTGGATTGTTTTCTTCGTTTATTTATTTATTATCTTTTTAAAATTTTCTAATAGTATTTTCAGTATAATTGATACTGGTAGAGCTACACTCTTGATGGAACATCATATGTAAATTCAATGGGGTAAAACACTTGTTCCATAATATTTTTAATTTCAGTTGCCTGACACGTGTTTCGATCATTCCTCAGGCAACTGAAAATAAAAATATTATGGAACTTAACAAGTGTTTTACCCCACCGAATTTGTATTTTCAGTGGTTTTAAATAATATGTTGGATTTTTTCTTCCTTTATTAAAAATTTTCTAATAATATTTTCTGTAGTTTTATCTCCTAAAATAAGTATGGCAATGTATTGTGTAAGAAATTTTCACGTTAATTAGCACAAATGAAGATTAATTTATAGCATTTCTCAGCTTTTTTCCATTTCACTATTCTTTCTTGGAAATTCGCATTTTTTTTCCTTTCAGTTCTATTTGTCAAAAAGTCTCTTTATCTTTATCCCATCAGAATTGTAGAAATTTTTATTACAAATTTTTAAAGTTTTCCACCAACTTGTGTCCTATTTTTAAACAATTTGAACTTTTGAATTCTTTCCTTAAAATTCATTTCCAAGTAAATTTTAGAATACGACGAACACAAACACTTCTAAACTCTTATAATCCTTGATCGGAACGCAGTTTTAAGGAAATGATAATTTTTTGTAGTGATTTTCTTTCTCTATTTCCATCACTTTTTGCATTATTTTAACCGTATTCTTCAACAATTTATGGATTTTTAGAATGATTCATCAACTTCTCTCCCAAAGAATTTTAAAATTTATATTTCTACCCCTGTTTGCTTTATTTTACCGGAATTTTTCAACAATATATCTTCTTTTACTTTTAGTTTGATAATGTATTTATTTATTTCTCAACAGGTAACTAACGTAATTACAGAGAAATACTTAAGAAACTAAGCTATAATTAACTAAATTATAACTATTATGACTAGCTTATAATCAAAACTTTCAATCATCTTGATTTTTTTCTTGTAACTCAGATTGTAAATTTTCGACCATTTCAGATTGTAAGAGAATTTCTAAATATCCTTTTGGTTTTGATGTTTCTTCAAACTTCATCCTTTCCGTAATTTCTCTCTTAAACTTTTTTTCACTAGTTTTCTTCTTTAAATTTGCCGCGATCTTTTTCATTTTCTCAAACTGCTCTTTATTTTTCTTTTCTAGCATTCTAGCTAAATTTCCAAATGATTCAGAATTATTTTCAAATTGCTTTTGCATGTTTAAACACTTATTTTTTAGTTCTTGGCATTGTGTATGGAATGTTTGTTCTTTTTCTAGAACCAATTTCTCTAGTTTCTGATTAGTCTCTTCTGTGTAATTTTACAATATAGTGGCAAAACAAAGTTATTGTGTTTCAATTTCAAAATATCTTTTAGATTTCTAGAGAGATCCACAAAGTTCTAGAAATTCGGTGTTAAATTATGAAAACTTTCCATGAGATAAGATAAATCATTGCGTAAAAAGTATTGTAAATTTTAGAATTCCCTGGAAGAAATTCTAAAATTTACAATATTTTTCATGCAATTATTTATCTTATCTTATGTAAAGTTTTCATAAATTAAAACCAAATTTCTAGAATTTTTCAGCATCTTCGATTTTGGAAAACTCAAAAATTTTCCTTGGCTCGAATGGAATTCTACAATTTTTTGGAATATCTTCTTCAATTTGTCGATTTTTCTTATCAGAATTTTCAGGAAATCTTTTCAATAGTTTAGACTCTTAAAAATAAGTATGATCTCATGTAAAGTTTTCATAAATTAAAACCAAATTTCTATAACTTTTCAGCATCTTAGATTTTGGAAAACTCAAAAATTTTCCTTGGCTCGAATAGAATTCTAAAATTTTTTGGAATATCTTCTTCAATTTTTTTATTTTTCTTATCAGAATTTTTATCTTTTCAATAGTTTTAACTCTTAATATAAGTATGACAATGTATGACTTGCATAAAATATGTTTATGTTAATTAGCACAAATAAAAGTTTGTTTATAAAAGTTCCTAACTTTTTTCTAGAGAGAAAGAAAGAGATAGATAAACATCTTTATAAAGAAAAAATAGTCTTACATCTGATAATAGGACAATTATTATGCTTCTTCTCTTCTTGTTTTTCCATTGGGTCTATACTGTTTTTATATTTTTTGGAAATTCGAAATTTTCCCTTATTTTAATTTTAGAGCTTTTCTTCGAATTTGAAAAAATGAAAAACCGAATCCCCTGGAATATTTTTTTAAATTTTTTGCCATTTTTTGGTTTACCTTTTCAAAATTTTCAGGAAATCTTTTCAGTAGTTTTAGAACTAGTGTTACATCTGATAATAGGACAATTATTATGCTTCTTCTGTTCTTGTTTTTCCATTGGGTTTGTACTGTTTTTCTATTTTTTTTTTGGATATTCGAAATTTTTCCTTGTTTTAGATTTAGAACTTTTCTTCGAATTCATCAGATATTTTTATGTTATCTAGCATAAATAAAGATTAATAGATTAATAATAGAATTATTGTTTCTGCTGGGAAATAAATCTATTATTATTATTATTATTAGTATTTGCTTATAGAATTTATTTATTTTTTCATGTTTTGGAAATTCGAAATTTAACCCTGTTTTGGTTTTATTATTCAAGAATTTTCCATATTTTTACTTTCCCTATATAGTATATATAGGGGAAGTATTGTTTTCGTGCGAGAAAATGTCTGTGGGCGCTGTATCTCAAAAACGAATGATCCGATTGAGATGAAACTTTAAACTTAAGGTTTTATCGTTAAGAACTGGAACTGAAAAGCTTTTGGTGAATATTCAAAAACCGGAAGTGGATGTTTACTCGAGGCCGTTTTTTGTTTTTACGTGATATTTTTCTAAATATGAAAAATTTTAAAAAACGGTTCAAACAAAAGTTGAAGGGAATGAAAAACTGAATAAATTTTATTCGAATATATTTTTCATAAAATTCTTAACTTTTGAGAAAAAAAATAAAAATTAAAAATTTTGACATTTTTTGTCAATTGCTAATAAAGTGTTGGAGTTACATAAAATTTATATAACAAATAATTGTAGAGAATTCAAAAGTGCACAAATTATTAAGAATAACATTTTTTCGTAAACTTCATAGTTTTCGAGAAAAATATAGGGAAAGTACTATGATGGCCACATCACCATTTTATTCCTTTATCTTAATGGATTTTCTAGAGCTTTTCAATAACTACCATTTTAGAAATTTCGAAACTTTTCTTTAGTTTGTATGGAATTTTAAATTTTCTTCTTCAATTTTTTTGCAATTTCTTGGTTTGTCTTACCAAAATTTCCCAGTAATTTTTTGAGTAGTTTCAACTTCTAAAATAAGTATGAATTGTCTTAATTAGAACAAACAGAAATTTATTTATAGGATTTATTAACTGATTGAGGTTGTAGGCACTTACTTTGTGATACATTTAGGATTTATTAAAAATTTTTCCTTATTTAATTTAATTTTACAAGAACTTCCCAGCATTCCAGATTTTTAGAATTTTCAATTCTATTCTAAGTATTTCAGCATCATTTTTTACATTTTTGAAGAGTTCGAAATTGTTCGTCTAGTCCAAATGCAATTTTAAAGGAAATTCTAGAATAATATTTTTTTTCTTTGTTTTAGTCCTATTTTTTCAAAAAATTCGAGAGAAAATTCCTTCCAACAAATTACGCTCTATTTGAACTCTTTCTTTCATGTAAAAAAACAATTTCTTACTTTTACGATCTGATGGGATCCAACGAAATTTTAGAACCCTTCAAAGGAATTATAAAATTTTCGTGTTTTTATTTCTTCTACTCCAAATGCAATTTTAAAGGAAATTCAAGAATTTTCGAATAATAATTTTTTCCTTTGTTTTAGTCCCATTTTTCCAAAAATTCGAGAGAAAATTCTTTCCAATAAATTACGTTCTATTTGAACTCTTTCTGTAGTTCATGTAAAAAAAAGAATTTCCTGCTTTCCCGATCTCATTAGATTCAAGGAAATTTTATTAGAACCCTACAAGGAAATTATAAAATGTTCGTGTTTTTTCTTCTATTTCAACAATTTTTCGATTTATTTTAATGCAATTTTCTAACCTGTCTAGATTCCTAGAATGATCCATAAACTTTTATTTCGGGTAATTCTAAAATTTACAGATATTTTCTCCGTTATTACTTATTTTATCTTATCAAAATTTTTCAACAATTTCTAAATCTCTTCGGAAAATTTGATTTTGGAAAATACTAAATTTTTGTTTCACTCGAATAGAACTCCAAGAGAATTTTTTAGAATTTTTTCCTTAATTCTTAAAGAAATACACGAATTTTTTAATATTTAAAATTCCTTCCAGGATTTAATTCTTCTCTTTCAAGAATTTCTCAGCAATTTTCACTTTATCTTATCGGATTTTCTGGCAAGTTTTCTTCTAGAGTTATAGAACTTTTCTTCAACTTATGCCCTTTTTTCGTAAAATTTGAATTAAGTCTTCAATAAAGTGATAACCGATTATTTCCGAATTTGAAACATATAGTTTTGCCTTTTCTTGGATTATCATCAAAATTTTCCAAAAATCATTTCAATTCTATAAAATATTCCATTTTTGAAGAACTCAAAGTTTTTCTTCTAGACAAATGCAGTTGAAAGGAAATTCTAGAATTCTAATAATTAGAAGAAACGCAAAAACATTTCGTAAATTCACAACAGATATAGTTTTTTCTAATTATTAGAGATAAACATTTTTATTGGAAAATAGTGTTACATCTGATAATAGGACAGTTACTATGCTTCTTCTCATATTGTTTTTTCATTGGCTATCGGTGGTCTTTCAGCCGGTTTTAATTTTATTTTTCAACAATTGCCTAGAAATTTGTACTCCAGATTTTTAGAATTTTCCACCAACTTCTATTCTAAGTATTTTAACAACATTTTTCCTTTTTGGAAGAATTCAAATTTTTTCTTTTAATTGCATTTGGACTAGAAGAAAAAATTGGAATTCTTCCAAAAGGAAATCCAAGAAATCTAAAATTTTCTCTCTTTTAGGTCTATGTTTCAAGATTTTTCCAGCATAACTTATGTCCTATTTTCGTAAAATTTTAATTAAGTCTTCAATAAAGTGATAACCGATTACTTCCGAATTTGAAACATATATTTTTTGACCGAGGTTTTGTGTATTCATAATCTGACGGGTCCAATTGGCGGCTATAGAAGTACTTTTGATAACTAATCTCTATAATTTTAATTATTAAATATGATTAGACTGAATAAAAAGTATGTTTAATGTTTAATTCGAAATTATAGAATTATCTAGAATTTTTTTCGTTCGTCATTTATTTAATCATATTATTAAAGTTTTACAGCAATTTTTCTAGAAGTTAAGCAACTTTTTTCCAATTTTTTAAGAATCCAAATGTTTTAGAGGAAATTCTAAAATTTTCGAATAATTTTTTTCTATTTTCGAAAGAAATCTCAACATTTCGTTGCTTCATCTTATCAATTGTTTTAGCATTTTTCATACCAGATTTCTAGAATTTTCCACTAAAAGTTGCTGGAATACTTTAGATATTTGGTTGAAACTTTTGAATTTAATGCAATTTCAAGAATATATCCTAGACTTTCCACACAGATAGAAATAAAACTGAACGTGTTATCACACATCCGGCGACTCTGCATGGTGCAGACGGGTACTAATTTCTTACTACCTCTTGTATAATAGATATATAATGTATTTACAAAAGACTAAAAGTAGGTTTTAAGGTAAATCAAGAGTCAATTATAAAAAATTATATATAGATGTTTAGTTTAGAATATTTCTATATAAAATACAAAGATATTAATTTAATCTTTTTCTGAAAACGTAGAACGTGCATAAATCTTATAAATTAGAATTCGAAAATAAATAACGCGAGGCGCCTGATATTTTTTTAATTATACGACTCCGGCGATAAATAACGGGGCACGCATTGAAATTTAGGTGCTGTTTTTCCGGTGTAGAAAGGCGGGCGCCGTTCCTTTTTTTTGTAAATCGCTATTTTCGAATAGAAATTTCTTTTGTCCGCTTCGGAGATTAGTGAGTTATGGGCCCGATTGGCATTGGCGTTGTTTGGGTGGTGATTGGATTCCGGTTACGTGTCGAGTCCGGGCACTCGTAAAACTTGTTCGTTTTCCATCAGCTTTAATTCTTCCCCACTCACCGGACATTTCATTCCAGGAACGCCTAATCATCATCCTGAACGCTATGACCCCTGATCCATGTTACTTTTCACTTTTATACATCCTATGGGACCGGTGTCCAGCTAACTCGCTCCGATTCCGGGCTTTCATTCTCGGGAAATCCCTCTGGGAGATTTCATTTCAATACGGACCGTTCCATATCATTGCCCAATATCAATATATCTCGGCCGATAACCACATGCCTTTTACTAATGCAATATTGCGCTTTCGATTATTCAACACCGTTTGGAAAAGCGATCGTTGTAAATTGACTAACAATTGCTTGTTCTTTGTAGTATTCTGGAGCTGCGGAAGGAAAAGAGCAGAGATTCGGCCAGGATAAGGAGGGGGAAGGAGAACTTCGAGTTTTACGAACTGGCAAAAATGCTGCCTTTGCCCGCTGCAATCACGTCACAATTGGACAAAGCGAGCATAATCCGTTTGACAATATCATACCTGAAATTACGGGACTTTTCCGGACACGGAGACCCTCCATGGAGCCGCGACGGACCACCGCCGAACAAAACGCTCAAAAGTAAGTAAACACCCCAAAACAGAAAACAAAGAATCATAAAATAAATTGCTGCATTATTCTAACTGGTTATTGTAGTCTCCTTACAATTAGCCTTTAGGTACGTGATTGTGAATTCTAATTTGATACTCACCTCTCCTTTCTAGACAAGGAAGAATAGCCATTCCCCGGCTCTGTTGATTTGAGGCACCCTTATTGACTAAATCTTATTTTTGGGAATTTGTAGTGAACATGTGCGATACAATGCCAGTAATGATATATGATAAAACGAAGCTACTGACGGGCCGTTATTGAATTATCTAAAAAGGGAATACTGACCGCTGGCCATGTCCCCAGGGACTTGACCCTACCTACCTCCTCAATATTGTTTTATGAAAGATGGCCGTTTCCTACATTTATTTCTGTTATTGTCCATTTCACCTCACATTTTATCGCTGCGCCACAATCCTGAATGATTAAATTTCACTCCCTAATTAATCGGATCCCCGAGTTTATCATCTGGTTACGAATATGGGTAATACAAACGCGATTTGCAATCTAAAACAAAACTCCAACCCCCTAGATCAATGTCAATTCATTAGGGTTGTATAAGGAGGAATTTTCAAGCGTGCACTAATTCTGCATAATTATTTCACTTAAAGCAACCCTCCTCGCCACAAGTACACGAATTACAACTGTAAATTTTCCGAGTTTGGTTTACAATAAGCACCACCTAATTTTATCATTCTCGGGCGGGGACGGAATTGGATTTACGAATTTAACAGCGAGGGTTCATGATTAGATTTACATATTGTAGTTTGGGGGACATTCTGGTCTCGTCAACCGCTATCTGCGGTGATGACACACTTTCAATCAAACCCTGATATGTATGTCATATCCTTTATTTCATTATTATACCCCGATTCATAATCGTTAACGAGTCCACACACCTAACTAATTGCGTTAAAGCTTTCTCGCAATTATTTCGGAATCGCCCCCACGCCCCACTCGCTGCCCGAATTAAGTACTCCATTCAGAATCTACATAAATTTTCTAGCACAATCAAATCTAAACACCCCTGAAATTTCATATTCAAATACGATTAAATTTTTTTTTTCCGACGAATTGTATCAAAACATCTCTCTAACCCCATCGGATGAACTAAACTTAATATAAGTGACGTTCTCAATAAGTACTAGAATCGTACTACCTTTTACTCGTTCTTACTTTATCTAAGAAAATATAAATTTATAATATTCCAGCTATTTTTAAATATTCGAAAATTTTCAACAATTATGTCAGATTTTTAAAATTTTCAATCAACTCTATTCATTTTGTAAATATTCAGAACTTCCCATACTCCAAATGCAGAATCAAGAGAAATAAAAAAATCTAAAATTCATTTTTTTTTGATCACCTGATAATACTTGCAATTTATTTATTATTTATTTATTTATTCCTTGTCATACTTGCTAAAAAACTGCAGTTATTACAAAATAGATATAACACATTGAAAACATATAAACAAATTTTGACAGCAAGTTGCTCCGCCCTTCAACTTGCTGTAAAAATTTGTTTGTATGTTTTCAATGTGTTATATCTATTTTGTAATAACTGCAGTTTTTGTAAAATCTTCTTACACTTCTCCACTAATTCATAAAAACTGGAAATCAATTTCAACGACACTTTTTATGCATTAAAATGCTTTTAAATTTTTTTTGGGTTATGTTCACAATGATTTGTCACTTTTTGACAAAACGTATTATCCCATTAACTTTTTTACATCGGTTCTGCACTACATTGTTTTATCACTAATAAATTTTATATAAATCCGGCGTACTCATCAGCTACACTTCGTTTTAATCCACCGCGCTCTCGACCTAATCCAATTAATTCCTTATTAATCCTCGCTTACATTAAAACATAATACATTGACCAGCGTATTCCTGACCTACCACAATCACAGTATAATGACCTAGCGTTACCCTGACCTTCCTCAATAAACCGTAAATCAACCTAGGGCAGTTGTACGGCACGTCAATATACAATTTGTTGTGGTAGGTCAAGAGTACGCTAAGTTGATGTAAAAAAATAGCTTGCGAAAAAATTTAAATAGTATTTCGAAAGTTAAACCTACTTAAAATAAAATAGAAGAAAAATTTTGAAAAATAATATTTAGAGGACAATTTATTCATAATTTAACAAAAACTTTTTCTAAGACTACAAGGTAAATTATGGAAACGGCTACTTTCCTTTCTGACAATTAATGAATAAGTATATTTATTTATTTATTCACATATTCATATTACAACATAAAATTAAAATTACATTTAAATCAATAGGTGGGATTACAGCTTAAAAAAAAAAACTAAACACATTATAAAAATTAAAAAGAAGAGGAAATTACCTTCTAAGAACAATTAACCGTAAATCTAATTATGTTAAAACATTTAAGAAAATTCTTCTTCTTCAGCGGCACTACATCCCAACATTAAATCATTTAACAGCTAAAAATTGTCTGAAAGTAAATAAAAATTCATAAAATATAAACATTGCCAATTTTTAAATCTAATTGAACGGTGGGTTAGAACTCGCCAGATTTCAGTAATCATACAAATAGTTCAACCTTCAGTTTAGCTGCAAAACTAACAAGTATAAATTTACTATTCGTTAATCACAAATAATTATTATCGAAATGTTATATAACTTGCAAATACAGTTGCATAAATCGAATTTATCTTGTTTAGATTTATACAACCGCATTTACACATTATATAACATTTCAACAATAATTATTTGCACTGAATTGAAAAAACAAGTAATTAATTATTTGTGGTTAAAACATAGTGAGTTTTTCAATTCGGTGTAAGTATGGATTACCACGTAGTAACAGTCGCAACCATTCTCTTTAATAATTAAAGATTTGTTCTTGTAGTCTTAATAAGACTCATTTGTTGTAGATTTTACGAAAATATTTTCGTGTTTTTTCTATTTATTACTCTTTAATAATTATTTGAGTTCAATTTTCAATTTCAATTAAGAATGGATTACTAAGTAATAACAGTCACAATCATTCTCTTCGTCAATAATAAAATTAAAATATATGTGTAGGGTGGTTGGTGACATCTAATTCATTCTCTAATTAGTAAAACATACGCAAAAACTTAAATAGAAATTAATTAAAATTAAATGAGTAACAGTTTATTAGATGAATTATGCACAATATTTTCTTCACAACACTTTTGGTGATTTAATGGCTAGAGGGTGGGATAGAGGACACCCACCCACCCTACATATACATTCGAATCGAAGGTACAGACAGTGTTTTAGTTTCCAAAAAAAAAAATACACACTTGATACTGTCTTTAAAAAAATTCCACATCTGTAACTCCTTATCAAAAGATGGATTAAAACCCACCCACTCAACCTAGTTATAAGATTTCAGTATTAAATCAAAAACAGTTTTAAATTTACATAAAAATTGATGGAAACAATTTAATATTACATTACAAACAATTGAACTATTACAAATATATGATAATTTGCTAAAAATAATAGAAAACAAGTGGTTATTATATTAAAAACAATTGAGTGAAAGAAAAAACAATATTGAAGAAAAAATAAAAGTTTTTGGATGTTGCTGAGGATACCTGCCTTCTCAACATTATGGTGCAAAAAGGGTTCTAGTGGAACAACATAATTTGTAATTGCAAACCCTGCATGTGCTTATTTTATTTAGTTTAAATTTTTTATAATTATGTAATTTGGTTTTATATGTATTTTTTAAGAAAGAAAACCAAAGATCCAAAGAAAGAAATACAGTTTGCTTGAAACAATACAATTTTGCCGAAATCAATTAAATTCACTAAAAGCAATAATGTATTATCTGGAAAAAAAAACAGTTCACACAAAAAAAAATAATTTTGTTTAAAAAAAATATTGAAAATATCCTAAAAAATTTAAACAATTGGAAATATGATATTTCTATTTAAAAAAATAGAAAAATTCTGAAAAAAGACAATGAATATATTTTTTGAAACAGTTAAAAACAAAAATTTGCTTCAAAGCCAAAAATTATTAAAATTAAAGCTGTATGTGTGTTCAATTTACTTACTTAAAATAACGCACGCACAGTTTTTTTCATTCAATTCAAATCAGCTATTAAAATTTTGCAATTTCTGATTTCCTTCAAAGATATAATCCATTTTTTAACTAAATTTTTAAAAAGAATATAATAACTCGTGTATATTTAGTTGCATACCAATTATTCTAATCTATTTTATAATACTTATTTTAAATATTTGTTTTTTTATTCACTTCTTTTGAAATTTTTCTTTTGTATTTAATTGCTTTGATTCTTTGAATATATTTTGTTAATTTGTAAATTTTTATGTAAAATTGAGATTTCCGTAAGATAAATAAATAAAATAAAAATAGAAGCTGGAAGTAATATGAGGATTACACACTCAAACCCAGTCAGAACTAGTAGATAGATGTTTACTTCACCATAAGAATGGTTGCGACCGTTATTACGTGATAATTCACGATATAAACATTAAACTGAAATTTATTCAAAACTGAAAATTAAATTCTTTTAAATTCTAATAACGATTGAATAATTACAATAATGATACGTTTAGATTAGTGTATTTTTCTCTGTTTATAATAAAATTAATTTAAAAATCTTCTAAATTTAAAATTGTAGCCGTAATTTTTATTTTTAACATTTACTTTATGTTTTTTTTACTTATTTCATATAATTTAATTTGTCCTGTAATTGTTTATATTGTTGGGCAAATAAATTATTATTATTATTTTTATTAAATATTTTAGGAATATACGATAATTAAGATTTTTATCTGCTTTTTATACGATATATATTAAAAAATGAAAATCTATAATTCACCTCATGGTATAATAATCTCCATTTATACTGGGTAATGATCAAACTTCTTTGATTTCATAAAAATTATTTCTTTTCTTTAAACATATTCATTTTTATTTAATCACACCACAAAGATGTTTGAGACTGTTATTACGCAATATACCATATTAAACAATAAATGAAAATAATTTACTATTCTTCTGTTATTAAATGATCGTGGTAAAAAGTAAAGTGAATAGTTTTCATTTATATTCTGCCGCCATTATTATTCCCGTGTGTGCGGATGTTTTTTTTTTAATAAACCCAAATTAAGCTGAAACGTAGTGTTTGGCAAATCTGGAGTCCCATTTGTTGCTAGTAGAGGCTACGTTTTGCGCAACGACCGCCCTTTCCCTATTGAATTCCTGCGCAGCAGGAAACGATCCCGGCCGCTTTAATTGTAGACCCGTACGTTATGCAACCAAATATACAACAATCGTTAATTTTGCCACTAAATTATTATCTTGGACAAAATCACCATTAAACGTCCAATAAAATAACGTCGATACTTCCAGTATTAAATATTACATTGAATACATATAATATTTAACGATGTCGATATAAAAAGGGTTTTTGTTTAAAAAAATTAAATTAACTTTAATGTACTAATTGTAGAAAATTTTAAAGCTTGTACATTAAAGAGTTAATTTTATCATAAACACTGAAATAGAACTTATGTTTTGTGTTTGAGTTTAGTGATTATAGTTTCGATACAATTAGGAGTGTCATTCTCATTTTAGTTTAGTATTTCTGCTGAGAATTCTAAATTTAATCAACTTCAGATTGTTCTGTAAGTACGTAATTTTTTCTAGAAATCACCGAAAATATTGGATTAATCCCTGAAGAGTAAAGCTATAAAAGGTAAAGATCACTAATATCATAATGATCTTGATGGCATATGTAAAACTCTAAAGTATTAATATTAAATTACTATGAGAGAATTTTAAAATTACGATAAATTGGTAAATTATTAAATTTAATAGTGTTTTATCTAAAAGAAATAAACGATGTTATTATTATTAAATAATAATAAATAATCGTCAAAATCAAAATAAAGTTCTTTACGTGGTTGTAAAACTAAATGATTGAAAGATAGTAGTTACATATAATTATAACAATTTTTGTGATCCTTCAAGGCTATCAATCGTAGGTCTTTTAGCCTCTAAATTATTATATTGTCGCTTTGTTTGACATTAAAAATGTCAGCCGAAGTGTTGAAAGTAATAATTCGTTTTCTTTTTTGGAGTAAAAATAAGTTACCTGATAGAGGAATCAAGTCCTAACAGCGCCGATATCTAATATATTTCTAAAATGATTTATATTGTTGTATATTGAAGCCGTGCACAATATTGTATAACACGGTAACATATGAGTTCGGTCGTCGGGAAACTATAACAAATTGGTTAGAATGTCATCACTGAAATATGGCCCTTCGATGGGGCAGTTTATCAAGCGCGCAACGGGTATATAATATATACCTTTCATTTGGTATATAAGGAAGGATGAGTCAAAAGTGGTAATGAGGGCGGCGGGGGCGTAATATTTAATAAATATACATGCTTTCGGGATTTGCGGAAAGTATAATGAAGGAATGGATGTATTGCTGATGAAGTGGCGATGATGAAAGACAGGGGTGCGGTTTAATAGAGTGGCGAGATCCCCGTCCGAACCCTTTCGGGGCTTATCATTGACTCATCGATGTTTATTTGTCTGTTTTAGCGAACCGGAGTAGATCGTCAGGTGGGCTGGCTATGGACATTTTCGAGCAACATCAGGGTACCCACATCCTACAGGTAATTAATCAATCCTTAACTAATTCGGTAGAGTAGTGCTCGGTAGTAAATAACGGTAATTTGCTGATTGGGTCTATGAATAAGTAGACGGAGTCTATAAAATAGATTATTGTGAAGAGATCTGGGATACGCCGAGGATAACATATCCGCTACATCCCGACGAGCCCTTTACTTTTCCCAACCAATTTACCCCGCGCTTGTCCTGACTGACGTCTGATCCCTTCGGTGTATAAAGAATGACCGTCAAGACATGACAAGAATAACTAACTCGCTTACTAACATTATAAGACTTGATACCGGTTAAAGATATATTTTTGATAAATGTATTTCTGCAAAATAGTCATCTTTCTGGAATATACTGCATGCATATATGCAGAGTATGTGACATTTTTCATATCCAAGGAGAAGCCTGGACTGAGCTGCATGCATACTGTATAATGAAGGGTTATTTAATGGTCATTACTCTGCATAGCACGCTCTTCGGATAATAATATTTTTGTTCTAGAGGCTAAGGATGTTTCTAAATATAGAAATGTTTAGTCGTATAGGCGAGTGAGAAGCATTTTTAAATATTGATATCATTATTTATAAATGTGCATCAGTCTTATAAATATTATATAGTTTGTATGTTATTAGCAACTTTTTTTGCAGTCGTTGGATGGATTTGCTTTGGCACTGGCTGCTGATGGTCGATTCCTATACATCTCGGAAACGGTGTCCATATACTTGGGTCTATCACAGGTACGTATACGGATACGAGCGCGATCGTTGTAACTTGTCGACGTTGTCGGCTGCCACGTTCTCGACGTTCGCAACCCGCCACCGCCACCCCCATGGCAAATGCTCCTCACGTAGTCCTCTGCAGCGGCGTGCCTGCCATTCATAATGCGACTGGCGGGGTTACAATCAATAGGGTGTTTGCAACTGCGGGAACATGGCCGACCTTAGCTGCACACGTACATGTTATCACCTATACTTTTAAATCTCTCACATCATGTGCCCTCACTTACTAATTGCCCCTCGCCACTTTCATCCACTTACTTATCAATTACATGCTATTTCGACCCAACCTAACCCGACCTACAATACTTTTTTAACGAACTCGACCCTTCATTGCTAATGATTTTCGTATATTAGGTGGAAATGACCGGCAGCAGTATATTCGACTACGTACACCATTCCGACCATTCGGAAATGGCCGAGCAGCTCGGCCTGGGCCTGGCCCAGGGCCAGAGCATGGCTTCCCCGGGCAGTGGGTCCGAAGAGAGCGCCTCCAACACGGGCACCAACAATCCCGACGGTAAGTGAAAACCCCAATTGCGCCGATACCGCCGGCCAAACGGACCATTATCGCTCGGCTCTGTTTGGCTGTGACAGGAAGTCGTGGTTAGCATGGAAGTCAGCCTCTCGTACGTGGTGAATTGTTATTCTGCGGTGACGATGTTGTGTCACGCCCAGGAATGCCGTGGCTGTCGGTCACTACGCTAATCGCGTACTCGATTAATTATCTCATACAATTCCACTTTCTATTCAGGCAAATGTATTTCAACGTCGATGCATCAACTAATTGAATCGTGTAAAATCAATAGGCTCATCAATTCATTGGATAATCTGTATGTTAAATCATTCCGTCCATACAAAATTAAACGAAGGAATTCAATCATATTACCACAGCCACCAAACATTTACAATCAAACATATTTATCTTAATTAAACCTAATTACCCAAACAACGATATTATACTTAAATAAATAAAAGCAATCAATAATATTTCATAAATTAATAGTTTTTCAAGCCAAACAGCAAAAGAACGAATATTTAATTTCTAAAATAAAATATTAATATAAATGCCTTTATTTACTTTACTTTAGATAAATATCTAAAATAAATAATGCAATAAATTTTGTGGACTAGGTTCTAGTCCACGTGACCTCTCCTCGTCTGCTCTACCATGGCTCTGCATTCCAATTCAGGCTACACTTAGAGGCAATAATTTTGATTCAATGGAGAATCATTATGAATGTACACCATATAAACTGCGTGACCAAAATCGCAAATGCCGTGAAGGCATTGACATTTTTACTTCTGAGTTTGTTGAAAATTTTGATTATTAATTGGTTGGATAACGGTTAGTTCTCTGAGTTCGTTCAACTTTTTCTACCAAAATAATATTATCATAAAACAGTGTATGTATTTTTGATTCCTGAGACATCTACATCGTTATACATGTTATTATATAATAATAATACTAGTTGTTTACATTTTAAGCTTTAATTAAAATAACAATTTTTTGTCAATTTTGAAAATTACTATAACTTAAAACTTGATGAATGATTAATTTTATAATTATATACATATATATAATTGTTGTTATTCTTTAAATTTTTACTATCTAAAATCATTTATCATTTTATTGTATACAGTATTAATATAATAATATCTTAGTGTAGGAGTTTTAACTAGTTTTGTTTTGGATTAATTATTATTAATTAGGTATCCGTTTTACTTGGCACGATTCTCTATTTAAAATCCTAAAGAAAGGCACGATTACGCAGAGCGCTAGTAAATAATTAAACGGTTTTAAACGTGACCGGATAATTGGAATTAAAGCGACAAATCTATAAGGATATTACAGATCGGATTGATCGCAAGTCCGTTCAAATAATCTAAACGAAATAGCTCTAAAAACAACAGTTAACTGTTTAAAACGCAGATTGGAGATATCATGATACGATCATAATTATAATTAATTTATGTACACCACAACAGGTTAAGAAAATCTAGGAAATGTCCTTTTGAATTGATATCTTCAGTAAAAAAATATTTTTATTATTAGTAGAATTACATTTATGATATAAAGCGTTTTGTTTAATAGTGAGTAAAATAATTTCAATATAACATAATAATATAGTTAAAAACGTTAGTTTGTGTATAAGATTTATATTACTGTGTTATTACTCTATCCAACACAAACAAATACATTTGTAAACACAGTTTTATAATTTTATAATTCTATTAAATACTGATTTATTATGGTAGAGCAGAGAATTTTATTATGGCGGATTTGAGGCAAATGCGTAGTTTAGTTTCTTGAAAGACGCCGCCACTAATATCCATCTTACTCAGTTTGAACGCATCCCTTACCGTCGAATGTTCGAATGACCAATCACAAAAATGTATTTGTTGCCAAGTGAATATTGTAATTTTAAAACGCAGTTCGTATTCCGATACTCATACGGTCAACATCGAATTCATATATTAATCGACCGAACTGTATTGTAAATATTTTGTTAATATACAAATACGTGCAACGAATGTTATATTAATTTTTACAACGTAAACATACCTTTAAGTGGTGATACCTTACCGGTGAGGTAGCTAATACAATTAAACACACCAGGTCGTACAGACGTAACAAGTATTATTTTTTATAATTTTAGCTTATAAAAAATATATAATACGTTATTAGTGTGTAATAAAATTAAGAGTATATAATAGTAGATTACATTTTACGCCTAATTATAGTACTTCAAAATTCCAATTGATAAAAAAGAAAATTTACGTTCGAAACAACGTTTACTGTGCTGGTAATCACGCACAATTGCGGTCCGGGTCCAGCAAAGCATGACCACGGAACGATTATTTCTGAGCGTTGTTTTTGTTCGCAGTGTCCACCATCATGTCTCTGGGAAACAACCCGGCCTACAAAGGCCTGGACCGTGCGTTCTGCATCAGGATGAAGTCGACGCTGACCAAGCGGGGATGCCACTTTAAGTCGTCCGGGTATAGGGTAAGAAAATCCCGAGGCGAGATCGCGCCGGAAACTGACGGATGCTGTTTGTTTCAGGTTGTATTGATGTTATGTAGATTACGACCGCAATACACGTTTTCTCACACGAGGAAGTCGCAGCCGCCACTGCTGGGGATGGTGGCTTTAGCTATAGCATTACCTCCACCTAGTGTTCATGAAATTCGCCTTGAATCCGATATGTTTGTTACCAGAATTAATTTTGACTTTAGAATAGCGCATTGCGAGCCAAAAGTTTCCGACTTATTAGATTACACTGCCGACGAATTAACCGGAAGGAATTTGTACACCCTGTGCCACGGCGAGGACGCGAATAAACTGAGAAAGTGCCACATTGACTGTAAGTTGTTGTGTTTTGAGGAGTTACATTGGGGCGAAGTATTAAATTGAATTGTTTTCAGTAATCAACAAGGGGCAAGTGTTGACGCATTATTACAGGATGATGAATAAGAACGGAGGATACACTTGGGTGCAGACGTGTGCGACGGTGGTTTGCAATTCTAAAAACGCAGATGAACAGAATATAATCTGTGTTAATTACGTAATAAGGTAGTTGGTTTAGTTTGATTACGTTGTGGCTTATCTTGATCGACATTCTTATGTTTTAGCGGAAGAGAGTTCGAAAATATGATCATGGACTGCTGCCAAATGGAGGACAATACTCACACGGTTAAGAGAGAGGAAGCGAGTAACAACGACCCTGAGAATGGATCACCAGATGCGGATCGAGGAGGTACGTTAACGTACCACCTATGTTAAATAGTTGAATTTAGTCTAAATATAAATATCTGTGGTAAGATGGCCGGAACAGTGGTGGACCGTCCAATCCTCCGCCTGAGCCGCCGCAGAATCTAGAGGACAACAACGCTGAGGATCCGGCCGATTCGAGAAGTCACCGAGTCGAACATGTCACCCAGCTTCAGACCCCCGTTGATGGACTCCAGCGAAAAACAGTTAATGTGCGCAGAGGAACGAAAAGGCGCAATACACAAGACACATCAGGATCATCGGATGAGGAGGATGAGACACAAGCTTCGCATCGGAATACCGTACTTAGTCCAGCTTCATCTTCGTGCCATTCAACTGGTGTTGTACATACAGTTCCGGCGGACTCCAGTGGTACGAGCCCCAAATCCCACGAAGAAACTAGTGGTACATCAGTAAAAGACTTAGAAAACGCAATGTCAAAACATTTGCCCGCTTGTAAATCGCCGGTACATCAACCAACTGATTTCAGCACTGATGCGCTTTTAAAGCAACAGCAACGCACAACCATTCAATGGATCGGCGCTCATCATCAGCAACTCCAGCAGCAAGGACCTTTACCCGCTTCTGCCCTTTTACGACAGTTATACGCCAACAGAGAGAGCGTAATTCGTGCAAACGTACATGGAATAACGAACACAAGCGGCAGATCTGGAAGTTCTACCTCTTATTACCCAGGAGACGGACAAGTAGGCCCCCTACCAACACCTCCCGGAAGTGAAGGTTCCTCGTCTTATAGCGAACATCAATTCTTACTGTCACAACACCAAAACTACCCCACTAGTTACTCAATGGATTATCACTCTGCCATGACACCTCCGTCCAGCGTGTCACCTAGAGACAAGCATCAGCAACTGCATGGCGGTGTGGCATTCGAAACCCCAGTATACCAGGATGTCCTCCGGCACCAGTATCCAGACAGCCCGCTACCTTTAAAACCGCAAGTGTACTCATACGTGGAGCAGCCTCAGTTCTACCACCACGGAGCCACCGGAGCGGGCTTCCATTTGTACCACCCTGGAAAAACTGCCCCCGCAGCGCCCGCCAACTGGTACTCACCATCATAGTGTACTGATACATAACATAAGTGATGTATATAACTAATTTAGTGAATTGAACCTGCTACTTATTGTGTGCACTGAACTCGTTCCTTATCATCATGATTTACTAGAATTTTATTTCTGTTTAATTAGCCAATATATCACTGAAAATCTTCAGAAAACGATCATCCGGAATCTCGAGGCTAACATGTTAAACCAAAGAAAATAGTTTTTGAAGTACTTTTATTACTTCGTGCATTATCAATGTATTGTTAATTTAAATAAATAAAATGATACTCTAATTTGTCATTTTTAAATTTTGTAAGCGCAAATTAGGATGTCATCTAGATCTACCTAAATTTTACCTTTTTTTTATATATATAACATTATTTTTTTAATTTGTTAATTTTAGCTTGTAAGTGTAAAGTCTGCATTTTTAAATTGTTCTGTTCATTTTTGTGGTGATTGTTTTAAAAATGTGGACTTCAGTTGTTTTTTATTGTGGTTACTTGATACATTCCCCCACAATAATATCCATATCCTGTTATAGCAATTGTAAATATTTAATAAAGAATAGATGTATGTACGCTAAATCACTGGGCATTGGTGACATTTGTGGCTTAAGACAGCCTGTGTATATACTATTTTAGTGACCATATCTACATTCCATCAATGTACTAACTTATATTAAATATTGTCTCCTTTGTGAAGAAAAAAAGGTGCTGAAGATGTAGGAATGTGATATCAGTTTTATTTGTTACTTTTTCGTTGATCCAAATTCACACGCCAATTCACTAATTGCGAAACGCCCCGCCGGTTCGTCCTACATTTTAAGTGTAAAAATATAGTTTTAGCTCATTTATATTGAACCTAGCTGTAAGTATTATCTCCAAGTACTGGAATCCGTGCGGGTTTAACGACTGTTCGGATCAAAATTAGTGAATTCGCCGTGTTTAGTAACTATAGTTATTTTTGTCACATGGCGTGCAGTACAAATTTAGTAACAGCTTATCATGAATATGTAACATATATTTATGTGCAATATATACTTGATCCTACTTGTTTTCGTTACATTGCAACATCCCTGTTGTACTATAATTCTTTTATTTACCTTCCCTTAATAAAATTGGCTGAATATACGAAACGTTATTTTCATAAACCTTCAAGTGAGAGTTGTACTTGTGATTGTATTCTTAATTGTGTATGGACCATGGAGATTCTTCTGACTTGTAAGTTTATATGCGTGTTTATATAAATGTAACATTGCTTTTTCATCCTTGCTAATTTATAGATAATTGCAATCGTAAACAATGATCAATTTAGTATACCAAAGCAAGGAAAAATTATTTGACAATTAATAAAAGCAAAATAAAAATAAATCATTTCTCTAATTTACTATTTTTTTAATACTAAACCCTTAAATAACAATATTACAGTTGATCTATTATACAATACCCATTAAATATTACTTCAATATTAAAACCATAATATTTTTAATCATACTATTTAATCAATTACTACATAATACAATTTATTTGGCTCATAACTATAAGAACACAAATATTGCATAACTTCCCATTCTCAAATTTTTGTATTTCCCTCCAAATTGATATTTTGGGGAAAGTTGACACCCAATGTGGGGAAATTAAGGGAAACGTACAGCCAACCTAATAATGTTATGCCATGCGCATGAGCGCATGACAGGCGCATTGGTTTTATGACGCCATATTTATCATGGTTGTCTCTTCTGTGTCTCTCTAGGCATAAGACTTTTACAAATTTGTGATAATGTCGACAGAGTTAGACGGCCGTAAGTTGGCTGATATGCGTGTTGTTGATCTCAGGGCAGAATTAGAAAAACGAGGCCTTGACAAAAGCGGCAACAAGCAGATACTACTCGAGCGATTGCAAAAGGTAGATAAAATAGACGATGTTAATTGGTTATTATGAAATCCTACGTTGCATTGGCATTCTAGGTCCTGGACGAGGAAAGCGGCGCCGGGAATAACCAGGGCAACAAAATGGAAACAAGTGAGTACCCCATTAATTGCATTTTATTATAAACAAGCGACGCTATGTAAATACGTACAAATGGCGTTATCCTTATAAAATCCGCGTGCCATGCCTTCAAGTTTATCCTGTCATATCAGCACTCCACCCACATATTGAACTACACATAATACGCTAGATAACATGAAATATAGCAGTATAATTGTTTTAATTTATTTTTTACACTTGTACATGTCATGGTTATGTATAGTTATTTGATAATTACCATTTAATGAAACCCCATACTTCTGAAACAGTTTTTGATTTTTAAGTAAATTTAAATAGTACTTTTGTGTATATTCCCCCAATTAATTGGTTAATAATTTTTTTTTTAGTTGATATAATTAATTATCTTATACTGTCACTAAATTTAGTTGACCTAATAAATTCAATCAACTGTTCATATTAGAATACCACTGTTTGCTTAATTCAATTTCAATATATCATAAGATCAAAAAACAACAATTCTCAACAGGCCACAATTGATTTCTAAATATGGTAGTAAATTTTAGGTTATCTAATTGATTAAAAACAGGAAATGTCAAAAAAATTTAAACACAAATCAATATTTATTTAGAAAGTAAACTGAATGTATAAAGTTTTTAAGTTGCCCTTTTCAAATTATAATTTGAATGTATTTTGATCTTAAAATTACAATTGTATTTTTGTACCAAAACTTACTTCATGTAGTTCATTAGTATCAAGGTCAACAGAAAGTGTGGTGTCATTAATTCTTTTCATACTTTATGTTATCACCTACAATAATTAATTCTGTGATAATTTGAAGTAAATTGCAAAATGATTGAATTGTATGAATAAAATTATAATATAAAATACATATATGTTTCTTAGGTTGCGGCTATTATATGTAAATTTGTTTCCATTAAAGAAATAAATATCATTTAAAAAATTATGCTGATTTATTGCATAAGAAAAGGCAAATATGATAACAGTATTATGTCTTATCTGATAAAGAGAAACGTGTGTTTACAATGGCATATATATTTTATGATATAAGTAAATAATAATTTTATCAATCCTATTAAGTTTTTTGCTAATATTCAAATTGTAATTACCATTTTTTGCTTAATTTTTCCTGTTTAATTTTATATTTAAAATTACTGCTTATAATTAACATAATCAACATTTTTTACAGTGCCCGTAGCTAAAATTTGCACATTTTAAAATAAAATATTATTTCCTCATTTTTTTATGTAAAAGAATTTTATTTTAAGAATCTATGAATGACAAGACCGATGCAGCATCAAATGGAGAAAATCTTGAGGAAGAAATGGAGGCAGATGATAGCACAGAGGATAATGAACACAAGGACAAAGGGATGTCTGACGTACAGAAAGAAGACCAAAGCAAAAGAGGAAAGGTAACAAAGTACTAATCCAACAATATGAGTAGTCCTCTAAGAATCTTTTTTTTAAGGAACAGGATAAGTCAACAGCTGATCAGACAAAAAAAGCTAGTTCTGAAGATGCAGGTAAGCTTTAAGTAAATTAATAATTGTTTTTAAATAATAATGTGTTACCCGCGCGTCTTTCCACATATATTGGCTATCTTTAATAAATATAAACATATATGCAAGACTATATGGAATAAGAACTAAGATTTGTCAAAAATGTTGGTTTAAATTTGTCTGTAAATTGAGAGGACTCAAGAACTAAGGATGGGAAGAAATGGAGCAGGACCAGTTTCTTCGTTCACCCACTCACCAGTAGCTGAATCGAATCTACAAGTACATCATCATCAATTAGGATATATTCACAGGGGCTGGATGATCAACAAACTTTTACAGACAGTTTATTCCAACACGCATATCTTAGTTTTTAAAATCACGCGGTTACTGTGGTGAATATTCCTCGAACGTTCAGTGGAGTCAGCCATTCACTATAAAAAAGCGCTCAATATAAATCTGAAGCATTTCAACTCAATAGTTCCGCGTCCTGGCAATTTTTAATTGTATAATTATGAGTGATAAATGTTCAAAATATTTACATTTCCTTTTGAATCATTTATTGTACATGCTAAATACTAAGTGACGAATAGAAAACCCCGGAGGGCTTTTATTAGTGATAATATAATATTTATGAATCCGAACTTTTTATATAGATACGAAGAAATCAACAAATCCTGAAGATAGTTCATCTGAGATAAAGGAAGATGCAGCTCCAGAGGAAGTTTCCGAAGAAAATAATGAGGCAAACGGCGATGATCCAGATGATGACATGGAAGAAAAATCTAGTAAAGACGCAGCAGAGGAGAATCCAGTGGATGAAGAGAAGTCTGCTAATGAGGGCAACATAGACGATAATATTGAAGAACCAGCAGCACAAGATAGTAATCAACAGGCGGATAATGCTGAAAATTCCACGGAAAAAACAGAGAAACAAAAGGATATTGGCGAGGATAGTAAAAAGAAGGAAGAAAATAAGGACCAGGACACAAAAACAAATTCTTCCGAGAAATCTCAAGCTGGCAAGGCTCCTGCTGCTAGGTTGGTTATCAACAATAACTGTGAATACACCATGTGTGTTTTCATATTTTTCTACCAAGTTCTGTGCAACTCATCAAATAGCTGCTTAAAATACGCATTCTGCCTGTTGCATCCATCACACAACTAGATTCTTCACTGCAACTGCTGGAGTTCTGCGGAGCCAAGGAAAATTCGAAGGATTCTTGGAGACTTTGTGCACTTCATTTCTGCATGGTCGGATATTCTAGCAGCTATTTATGAGTATTTTTAATACCGTACCGATATACCACTTTATTTATATATAAGTATATTACATGCTGTGTACTTTCATATTTTTTTTTATCGATTAATTATGCATTGAAGGTAACACGGTTAAAGCACAACATTATTATATATTTGTGGTGTTTAGTAGTAGAATTTCATGGGTGGGGTCAAAATTTTATGTTAATAACTAGCTCTTATATAATTTTACAAATAGTGGTTATATAAGTGCTTACTATTTTAATTAAATCCTATGACTAGACGTAACTTCTAATTTAATTTTACTTTTATAGTAAGTCGGCCGCCAAAGAGCGTTTCCTTAATGAGCAAAACCGGAATTTATGGATTACAAACATATCACAGAACACCAGGGCAACGGAGTTGAAACAAGCACTATCAGAACACGGTAAAGTGATAGGAGCCAAAGTAGTCATCAATGCCCGCCACCCTGCTGCCTGTTGTTATGGTTATGTCAAAATGGAGACTGCAGCTGATGCTGATAACTGTATTGCTAAGTTGAATAATACAGAACTAAATGGACACATCATAAGGATCGAAAAGGTATTTAATTAGTGGCATTAGAATGTAAATTAAATGCATTCAATGATTTTCTTACCTTGTGGATAACTTATAATAAGTGAAGTTAGAAATAAATTTGATAATCACTAAATATTTGATTGTAGCTTTGAGCTTCCACTTTGTGATACATATTTTATAACTTTAAATAAAATAAACTTTGTTTATATCACACACTTTATTATTTTAGTGACTAAAGTTTTGACACAATTTACCTGGTCATTATCAATTGTTAATATAAATTGTGCAACAAATGTAATTTTAAGTATTAGTTTGATAATGACCAGCTAAATTGTGTCGAAACCATAGTCACTAAAATAATAAAGTGTGTGATATAAACAAAGTTTATTTTATTTTATTTAAAGTTGTTAATTACTGACAGTTTCCTACAATTAAAATATAATTAAAAAATATATATTTAAATAATAGATGGCACACTAATACCATATGACTTTCTGTTTAGGTTAGACCTGATCATTTAAGTCCTCTAAAGCATAAGTTGGACACCACTCAGAGAGATAAAATGCACCTAAAACAATCTACTAGTAGTACTACTACTGTTGTAAAAAAAGACGATGAAAAAAAGGACGAAAAAGAAAAGGATAACGGCAATAGTATGAAAGACAAGGAAATATCGCAAAAGGACGGTAAAGATGATAAAAAGACCGAAAAACCGGGCGAGAAGAAGGATGGCGCGAAGGACGACAAAAGAGGTGAATCAAAAAGGCATGTGTATAGATCCAAAAGCCGAGATAAGAAGAGTAAGGAAAAACACCGTCGATCAGTTTCCAGAGGAAGAGCTGAAAGGAGCATGTCCAATAAATCTGGAAATCGCGGTAGAGAACGTGAACGCGAAATGTTGACGTTTGATAAGATCAAAGATGAGAGGGAAAGAGAAAAATTGCGTGAACGGGAGCGAATTTTAAGAGATCGTCGTCGTGAGGAGGCTGCTAGACAAAGGGAAATGGAAAGGCGGCAGAGGAGTGAATCCATCCGTTTAGAAAGGGAAAGGGAGAAATTAAAGCGTGAAAGAGAACGCCTCGAAAGGGAAAAGGCAGAGTTCATGCAATTTGAAAGAGAAAGGCAGAAATTGGAAAGGGAAAAATTGGAGCTAGAACGAATAGAATTGGAAAGGGCAAAAATGCGCATGCAGGAAGAAGAAAGGAGAGCTGTCAAGAGGCCAGCACCTTCTTCATCATCCAATTATCGTGAAAGGGAACGTTCATATGAGGAACGAAAGCGACTCGCAGCAGACAGACATTTTGATGAGGCACCTCCACCTCCAAGGTTTGATCATCCTCCTTCGAGGTAAATTATTTTGTTATGCTACTGATCTTGTATTAATTATAGGGGTGGTTTTAGCTTAAAGAGTAGAGACACGTCCCCGCCAATAAAGAAGTTTTCATCGTCAAATTCAAGCAAAGACTACAAGTCCCGATTAGGTTATGACAAACGTGAACCATTCCCACAAAAGAGAGACTATGAAGATAGAACGCATCCTCCATCAATTTCCAGAGGAGCAGCACCTATTGCAAATAAATATGAAGGAGGAAGTTCTTCTTATTCTTCGAGTCGTGATAGAGGAGATATGCGAGATCCTAGAGTACGTGAATCGGGCGGTCTGTCTTCTTCAGTTTCAAGTACAAAATATACTACATCTTCGTAAGTGTAATTAGAGAAACAAAATTTAAGTAGATGATTTATAAACTTTTTACAGAGATTCTAAAGTTGGACGCTATAATGAAAGGGAACGCAGTCCACATTTCAGATCAGTTAGGGATGAACGTGACAGAAGGCCTATTACTGATAGCAAATCTGATATCCGCCCACCAAGGAGTGATCACCGGTATCCAGAGCAGCAAAAAGGTATGTAAATTCATACATTCATATCACTTTTTAATTTATTGAATCTATTTTTTTTAATTTAGATTCAGTGAGGTACGAAAGAACATCTTCGAGTTCTAATTGGACTCCGCAAAAAGTTTTTGGAGCGTCATCCAGTGCACCTGCGAATAAACAATGGGGAAAAGAGAGTTGGAGAACTGATACCCCGAGCACCACTGACAGGTGGAATGCAACAAACCCGCCTCGTGGAGCTGCTGGATTATCATCATCTGCCTTTTCTAATAACACAGGAATAAACATGGGACCCAGCTGTCCACCACCACCTGGCATTAATAACTATGTAAACGATAGATTTGATTATAAAGCAAACATCAGTAATATTCGAAAATACTGATTATTTTCTCAAATAGTTTTTACTTATCACATTCTTTAAGTATTCGCCAAAGTTCTTTTTTATCAATTAATTGTATTAAATATCACAGGTGAAACACTATGTATAACTTTAGTTATTTTTTATTTAAATTTTACAGGTGGATTTATGCATAATTTCTATGTATTTCAACTTTTGGTATTAATATTTTTGCATACCCAAATTTGTTTGGTGTAACAAACACTTACCAATTGTGGATTAATCATTGACAGTGCAAAATGTAAAATGTATGTTTGATGTATGGTATGAAATATAAAACTATATTATAAATGTTTTTTTTTTTATTGAACCTAATTAAAAAATATAATTATAGTGTTTAAAATTAAAATAAATTGTCTGGAATAATTAAAATGCCCAACATTTATAAAAGTATAAAATTGTACATTTTTCAATCAGTGAATATTATTGCTGGTCTTAATAGTTGATGTTATTCAAACATAAAAACAAAAATAAATATTTATCGTGTATATTCTATAAATCACATAATAATCTGAGGTTCTGGAACAGAAGCTGCGATGCTTTTATGGGGCAGTACCTGGCCTCCATTTATATAAACTTCGTCTTTTACAATAACGTCCTCACCAAGTACCGTAGTTCCCTGCATTCGAACCCATTTGCCAACAGTCGAGCGCCAGCCCACAATACAGTTCTCTAGCCATGAATGTGACTGGATGTTGGCATCTTTTAAAATGGTACACCTCTTGACACAAACACCTGAAATTATGGATTTTTTTAAATATTATAATTATAGTTTATGTGTGTTCATTTTTACCATCTTCTAAAGTAGCACCTGGTCCAATTGTAACATTAGGGCCAATTTGGCAGTCGTCGCCTATTTTTGCTGTTGGATCCACCAGTACATTTCCCACGACTCCAGGACCATTGTATAGCTTTTCAGGATTCTTTTGGCGGATTGCTTTTAAATACATGCACATTCCTTCAAAGATACAAAAAATATGTTGTAACAATGGTTTAATTAAAACCTTTTTTGGTTAATTTACTCAAAAGATTTTTAAAGTTTAATTGATTCTCAATATTTTTAGTGCACTGATTAGAAAGGCATAAAGAAATTAATTAAAATTTTATTAATGAGCCAAACTAAACATTATTTGAAGTAGAAACAGGATTGTGGTGAAAAAAACCATAGAAAAGTGTTTTATTTCATCCTATATTTGTTATTTGGAGTTATATTTTATTGAATATGATTACTTTGTCATCATTATTAAATAATTGCTTTTTCATCATTTTGTACTAAATCATACCACATAGATAATGTAAGGTCAAGAAGTAACAATTTAAATATAGAAAATATGTATAAATATTTTACGAGATTAATTACTTTTAATATTGAAAAATATAAAATACCTGTTAAGAAATCTCTGGGCTGTCCAATATCCATCCAAAATCCTCGTAATTCAAAAGCAAACAAATTGCCATCAGCAGCCATACCAGGAAATACCTCCTTCTCAATAGAAGTCGGTCTTAATTGAATCCTGTTGATCATGCTGGGATTAAGAATGTAAATACCTGCATTAATTTTATTTGAAATGAATTCCTGTGGTTTCTCAATAAAGCTATCAATTTGACCAGATTCTTTATAAACCACAACACCATACTTGGAGGGTTCTTCTACTTTCGTCACTACTATGGTACCCTCCTTACCGTGGTTCCTGTGATAGGCATAAAGATCTTTGAACGGAAAATCACAGATGATGTCTGAATTCAGAACGAAGAAAGGCTCCGAGCTCTTGTTAAGAATATTTTTGGCGAGGGCTATTGGGCCGGCAGTGCCCAAAGGTTCAGTTTCGTGTGAGAAGATTATACTAATACCCAAACGGTCTGCCTGGACGGAGAGCTCCTTTTCCATATCCTCTGCATGGTATGAAACAGCTAAAATTACTTCCGTCACTCCGGCCTCGACCAGAGCCTCAATTTGATGTAACAGTATTGGTTTATTCGCAAACTCGACCAAGGGCTTGGGTCTGCTTAATGTTAGTGGTCGTAGCCTTGTCCCATAACCACCAACTAGAATTAAGGCCCTCATACCTTTTCTTTCAACCATCTTCTAAAATCAGGGTTTGTTCACACCTAATATAACTATTTTCAGCTTTATAAACAAACACTTACTTAAAAATCAAATTTGTCTGTGCTGTTGGCACGTACACGTCACTATCAAATGCACCAGTAGTCTATGAACACACTGAAAACAGACGAGATAACAATTGTCAAGAGAGGTTATGACACGATCGGTCTACAGAAATTAAGCGATAATGCTGTTCGTTATCATCTTTTCGCTTTGCTATGCATATATGAAATTGAATTAATAAATATGCCGATGTTTCCATTTCACCACCATATGCTGGAGATGAAACTTGGCTAATTTAAAAGTGACACCTGTTTAAATGTATCAAGACCCGCCCAACACCTTACGCGTTATCTTTGTTTGGTTTAAATTATTATTGTTTACATATATTTACATGTTTACTATTTTTATCTATGATATATTTTGCCTAATTATCAATGGTTGCAAATATAGTGTTTTTAGAAAAAAATAGAATATTGTTTTCAAAATTCCCGGTGATTAAATCCTTTACCCATATGAAATAAATAACGCATTAAAAGTTTTGAGTAATACATTTTGTATTAATACGAAATTGTAAACAAAATACAATAATGTATTCGTAACAATAAAATGTAAACACAATTGCATTAAGTTTAGAAATACTTCTTTTTTTATATTTCTGTAGATTTTTCAAAAATTAAAAAACACCATTAAAAAATCTGGTAACCCTAATTCCCCATTATCATGTAGATCAAAACTAACTTGTTTCATAACCTAGTCTTTATTTGAATTTAGATAACAACTGCAAACATGTTAACTTCAACGTACTACTCCAGGTTATTTTCCAGAAGGGCCCAATCAGAAATTAGGAAATTCACTAATGTATGTCATTTATTTTTGATTACTGTCCACCCAATGATAATATTATTTTCAGGACTCCAAATCATACATACGCATAGTTGAGGTAGGACCTAGGGACGGTCTGCAGAACGAGCCAAAGAATGTGCCAACCGAAGTTAAGATTAACTTGATCAACAAACTCTCAAACACTGGATTGAAAACTATTGAAGTGACAAGGTAATAAAATGTAAAATGAATAAGTTTTAACACGTCTGTATTTAATAAAAATACAGTTAATTAAACACAGTTATATTTCTTACTTCACTGTTTTGTTCAATCACTGAATGTACATTTTGAACACTATGTTTTCATAATTAATTAACTAGTGATTCCAAATGTACATTTAGTGATTAAATAAAACAGTGAAGTAAGAAATATAACTGTGTTTAATTAATTAGATAGTAAACTTTACATTCAGAAATACATGTTAATAAACAAAATACAATGAAATGCTTAAGAAATTTTTTATTTATTGAAAAATAGATGGAATTTAGAAAGTTACAAAAAATCAATTGCATAAAATAGTATAGTAATAGATTTCTAATTAAATACCAACTTTACAATTTAATCTAGTAACAATTGGGGGTTTTTAAGACACCCTTAAAATTTCTATCCTATCCTTCAATAATTATTATTGATTAATTAATGTTTCACAGGACAAATTACACAGAAGAATTTTAATATGAATAATTTTTAAAATTTATTTTTGTAAACTACTTAAATTACTTTTTGCAGCTTTGTCAGTCCAAAATGGGTGCCACAAATGGGAGATAATGCAAAGGTGTTTACTGGAATTGAGAAAAAGCCGGGGATTAATTATCCAGTGTTGATTCCTAATGTGAAAGGATTGGAGGAAGCTGTAGGTTTTCCAAACAATTCTAACAATTATTACTAATTCTTCAAAATGCAGAGTTTTCACATTGCTCATTCTGTTAACTCAAATTACAAATTTTTAGCTTCTATAGCAGTAAAATGCAGTTGTGAATAAAAAAAAAAACATTTCAAGCTTTTTCTGAAATGCATTCTTTAGGCTTATTCAGTACGAAATCCTTCAGTCATGTAAGTTTACGTGTGTTCTGTGTGTGTCACGTTAAATTGTTAATGCTTTTTTAAAATCATATTTGTCTTAATATTTCTGATGGATTTGTTTTAAACATTTACTAATTAATAAACCTAGATATTTAAGTATATTTACAATACATCTGTTTGTAATAAAATTTGATATATATGTGATTAGATGAAAAAACAGAATCTGATAAGTTTTATTTTTTAAGGGCTTAGTAAGTCTATATGCAAATTCTTTAGAATAATATTAATAGTTGATAATACACGTATTGTACCTTCTCTAATAATATTAATTATGGTTATTATTATTATTTTTTTTAAAGATGAAAGTAAGTGGAATTGAAGAGATTGCAGTGTTTGCATCAGCTTCAGATGGATTTTCTAAGAAAAATGTCAACTGCACTGCCGAGGAGGGTGTACAGAGAATTAAGTCTGTGATTGATGCAGCTAAAAATTTCAAGTTGAGAATCCGTGGATATGTTTCTTGTGTTGTTGGTTGTCCGTATGATGGTCCAATAAAGCCAGCCGCTGTTACAAAAGTTGCCAGTGCTTTATTAGATATGGGGTGTTATGAAATTTCCCTTGGAGATACCATAGGGGTGGGAACGAAAAATACTATTGATGCTATGTTTAAAGATATACTTAAAATTACTACAGCTGATAAGTTAGCCATTCACTGCCATGATACCTATGGACAAGCTTTGGTTAATATTTTTACAGCTCTTGAAGTAAGTTATTTGAAGGTTTTATTCCTTTAATGTTAATGAGGACATTTTTAAGCATGGAGTAACTGTTGTGGATTCATCTGTGTCCGGCTTAGGTGGTTGCCCTTATGCCAAAGGAGCCACTGGCAATGCTTCAACTGAAGATCTTGTATACATGTTGCATGGAATGGGTTTAAATACCGGCGTTGATTTGCAAAAACTTGTGGAGGCCGGCCATTACATATCTGAAGTAATTGGAAAGCCTACCGCTTCTCGCGCCAATCGAGCCCTTTATCAAAAATACAACTTCTAATTGTAAATAAAATATTTGAATAAAAAAAACGTTTACCTAATCCCGTTTTTTAAATCTCCCTACAATACCCGGTTAGCGCGGATACGAACCTTGGAAATCAATAAAATCAAGGAAGCCAACCTCCATGCTCCCTATAATAAGGTATCCATTTAATTTGTTTTGACCCTTTTAAAAATGGCTGATTGTGTAGCTATGCAACTGTAATTACTTCGGTTTCTGTTTGGTAAAAAGGGATAAAGTTTATTGAAAATGCAACTGGTAGATCTAATATAGTATAGTGTGTGTCCTAAAGTGAAGGTATTAATTGTGAACACATATTAATCACACTAAAATCACATTTGATTAACAACAATAGATTCAATATGAAGATAAATGCTACAAGGATGACGACTCCAATTGAAGAGAAGATTGACCAAAAGTTAAAAGTGCGGACTGGAATGGTAGCAGTTAGTGATGGTAAAAGTAGACCTGTCCCTGTCCGACTCAACTTGTCCATGGAAGTTCTTCGGTTGCAAAAAGAGGAACCAGTTCTTCCAGAATCGAAGCCTTCCAATACAAAAGTAAGCCTTTTTTATATTCCAACAACATGTTTAACCTCATCACATTTAAGGAACGAATGGTCCAAATTAGAAGACAGAAAGTAGGGGGATTAGGGCTCAGCATCAAAGGTGGTGCTGAGCATAAGTTACCCATTTTAATTTCGAGAATATACAAGGATCAGGCGGCTGATCAGACCGGGGAGCTATTCGTCGGTGATGCCATTATTAAAGGTAAGGACCCTCCAGCCCGATGCAATTAAATAATTCCCTGATTCATTCTAGTCAACGGGGAATACATAACGGCGTGTCCGCACGATGATGCTGTAAACATTTTGCGGAACGCCGGGGACATTGTCGTGTTAACCGTGAAACATTACAGAGCAGCAACACCTTTCCTGCAAAAACAAGGTACGTTTTTTTCCCCCATATTATTCAGTAGAAAAAGTTTTGGTTATGACGGTTATGTGGAAGTATTAAAGTAGGACAGGATGCCTCTTAACTTGTTCAAGGGTAGAATCTGAGAGAAATCATTACTTCTCAAAGTTTGGGATAATCTATTAGTCTGTTTGTTATCCTTGTTTTCAAGCACATTGATTTTATTTTATTATAGAGTGTAATATTTTTATTATTGATATTCATATTTAATTTCATGGTAATTAATGTTTTTTGTTGTAATTGTATATTCTATTTTAAAACTGTGTTAGAAAATCAATAATAATTTCATTTAATCTATTTTCATGGTAAAAATAAACTATAATGTTAATTAAAAATACATTACGGGCATGTACAATGATTTTACATTATAGATACATGTAAGAATAATTTATTAGTAATAATTAAAAGCAGTGAGTGTTGCTATAAATAATTCCTAAAAATGTTATTATGTTTATTAATTTTTCCTTGTTATAAATATATTTTTTTAAATTACAAAAATATTATAAAATACAGTTATAGATAAATGATAAATAATAAATATATCATTTATATTAATTCCAAAATAATCCATAATCGAAAGTATATAATATTTTTAATCATTAATTTTTCTACCATATCTGATGTAAGGTATCAGAAATGGTAGAAAAATTAATTAGATTTTAAGTATGAAAAGTATTGCATAATATTTTTTTTTCATAATAAAAAGGAATTTCAATATAAATGCCATTAATTAATCATTCAAAATCTAGAATTACAGAGAGAATTCACAAATGTTTCGAATCTATTGATTTCAACTTCAAACCGCTCAATGATTCAGCAGACCCTATTTATAAATTAATTACGTTATATAAGTCCAAAGCCAATTAATAATTTGATCCTCTTTGTAATATAAGCACAAATTGCTAAAGCGAATAAGCCTGTTATTTTATTGCATGCGACCTAAAAATGCATCGGAATCTAATCTGGTCGTATTGATTTTATGGATTTACATACGCTCTAACAGGCTTAGAATATTTATGAGGTCATTTGTTTTATCTAGATATTCTAAATTGCTTATGGATTATATTTAATATCCGTTTAACTGCTTCTTTCTGTAATTCATAACTTGGAATATGTGTTTACTAAAATTATGGGGCATTTGTGTTTATGGCCGTGTAAATACAAAAAAAAAAAAATGAGAGCTATATATAAATTTTATAATAATTTATGAGTTTTATCTAGATATTATAAATTGCTTATGGATTGTATTTAATATCAATTTAATTGTTTCTTCCTGTAATTCAATACATTTTTATTAAAATTACAGGGCTTATTGTGTTTATGGTTGTGTAAATTTTTATTAAAAAAAATTATTATAGGACTATTGGTTTTAGTTATGAATCCATAGTAATCTTCTATCCTTGTAAGTATATCTATCTTGAAAAATATATAACTGATAATCTACTAATATCAAGCAGCTATATTAATTAATATAAATAAAATTAAACATTCTTAATATTTATTAACTTTATTAAAATTAATTTAATACAATTTTTAACATAGATAATAAAACAGCTTGTTTGAAATATTAAAAAAAATATTTACGTATACGTTTATTATTTCACACATTTTTATTTTGTGTATTTATATATCTAAAATAACTGAACTGTGCTTTATCGATTTTCGTTTGTTTAAAAAAAAAAGAATTGCTCGTTTCAGATGAAAAAGACGGCCAACAAACAGATAGTAATAGTGAAAAAGAAGCATCCGACGAGAGCCTGCGGGTGGCGACCAATAGCACAAACAGTAGACCAAGTTCCTTATATTCAGAATCAGAAATGGAACCCCAAACTAGATGGGTAGATATAGTAACGCTGCCTTTGATGATGGCGTACGTCACTAGGTATATATTCGGCACCGACAAGCTGAGGCCCAACTCGTTTGAGGTGAGAGGCCTGAACGGTGTCAGCACTGGGATCATACACTGCGACGACAGTGCGATTTTGTCGCAATGGCTTAAATACATAACGGACAATATAATAGGCCTCACACATTTACAGGTAAGGTTAAAGCGAATCTTTAATATTGGCGATCGTACAGAAGTTCTAAATTGGGCGCAGGTCAGGGAACTACTAACAAACTGTTTTAATTAAATCTTTCGACTACGAACTTTTCTTATTAATCCCTTTATTGGGCACGCTTTTGTTTATATTGGAATACTTTTTTATTACCTAATTGCCTTTTTAAAATTTATTTCTAGATGAAATTATACAATCGAAACTTTAGCGTCTCCGATCGAATAGAGTACATGGGGTGGGTGAACGAGGGCGTCCTCAACAACAACCATCCGTGGCAGAATTATAAGCCCAGGTTTTTTGCTCTTAAAGGAACCGATCTTATGCTGTTTGATACACCGCCCGTAAGTATAAAATTCTTATTAACGAAAATTTTCACAAATCTTGATTATAACTAGATTCAACTTTAAAAATTAGCAAACATATTTGTGTAGGCTTGAAATCATATTTCCGATTTATATTATTTATTCAATTGTTATGGAGTATCTTTAATTAACATCATCTTTCATGAGTAGTTTGCTCAAAAAAAAAAATCAATATAATCATTAGAAAAATTCGGTATTTACTAAATTGCGATGGGAAATATAACGGACAAACGGGAAGAAGCTATAAAACTAGATGTAACGAACATAAAAAAGGGAACAGGATTGTCGGACAGAGACATCTATTAGCCAACATCAAACCGATTCACTTTGCCGAAAAAGGGCGCAAATTAAATCTCCTTAAAAGCAAAACAATTCGGAATGGCGATTATATATTTAATAATCAGAACCAATTATTAACAAGTTCAATTCTTATATCACAATTAACTCCAATGTATAATATTGTTTAAAAATTAAAATAATAAATTGCCATCATCGTAATTTCGCAAATTTCAGTACATACGTATCATTTTTTATGGTAGTACCTTTAATATTAAACTTTAAAGATGCAATAAAGTCCATTGTACTGTAGATTATGTAGTTATTGCATCATTAGAATGATTGTAATCATTGTTCCAGTTAAATGTTGCCGATTGGGCCAAGTGTACTTTAATGTTTAAAGTATACCAGACCATGTTTAGAGTAGTGAAAGAGTCTGAGAATGTAGATGAGCGACAGCATTGCTTCTTAGTCCAAACATCCGGTCAGGACTCACGCTACTTTTCGGTAGAGACCCGCCAGGAGCTGCTTAGAATAGAGAACGCCTGGCACTGCGCCGTTTGTACCGCCGTCATGAAGCTAGGGGTAAGTCATTTCTCATCCATTATCATCAGCAAGGTTGCCAAATTATTTAAAATCCTCTCAAAATTGGAATCTTTTATTATACACAAGTAATTAAATTGCTGAAAGAGAATAGCATAGTAGGACATACGAGGGCTATTCGGAAAGTAGTACCCGTTTGGGAATATAAAATAAAATTAAGTAATATTAACGATTTATTTGTAAAGAAGAAACTATTTCGCTACCTTAGCAAATTTAAGCATTTATAGTAACGCGTGACGAGTTATTGTATCCCAGCTTCATATTCTTCACAATTACAAATTGCGTTCCTCCATTTAAACCCTTCCTTTTCCATGATGCTGAAATACAACTCAACATATTAGCACGCATCCGACGGCTACTCTATTCGCCAGCGCTCCGCACTGTACAAACTGGTACTACTTTCAATCTCTTGTATAATACAATTATATAAAAATAGACAAATGTGTAATAAATGTGGAGTAATTAAGACTATCGACCATCGATTTTTATGCCTGAAAACCACTGATTTATTCGTTTTTATCATTTAATTTTTAGAACAAAACCTTCACTGTGAGTTTTAACGGTAAAACGGCCGGACTGACTTTGGACTGGAATTTGGGATTTTCTCTACACGAGGCCGACGCGAAGACTCCTCTGTGGCAGTACAAGTTTTCCCAATTGAGGGGCTCTTCAGATGACGGGAAATCGAAGCTGAAACTGCATTTCCAAGATAATGAATCTAGAGCGATTGAAACCAAAGTAAGTAGATAGGAAAGGATTTTTAGTTACTCACACATATAATATGCCAACAATTATTCAAAAGGTCTCACGTGATTTTCTATGACAGGAGGTAAAAAATAAATGCTTAAGTTGCAAATTTGATTTTAATTTATTTATTAGTTGATGGAGATTTTAATTTTGAAGTTGAGAGCTTTAAGTTAATTAAAAAAACCTAGGTTGAGTTGAGGGGAATCCCCATTATCCAAAGGGAAATTGTGATGTTCACATTGTCTCTAATGACTAAACTGGTCTATTATAATTTGGAAATTAAGTTTTTGATTTCAATGTTCACTACAGTTTAGGTTGAGTAATGTGAAGTATTCTATAATTCATCATTAATAAAAAGTTTACTCACATTAATTTTTAAACTGAGAGCTTAATAATCTCTCATTACTTGGGAATCCTGTTCTGAAATGAATTGAGGGGAATCCCTAGTGTTCAAAAAGAAAATGATTAAAAGTTCAATTGTGGAAGCGTTTACTTTGTGATGCATTTTGAATATAATAAATAATAAAGAAGGAGACATGATGACTTTGTTGTACCACTTTATTTAAAATGTTTAATAATGCCTAGCTATTAGTCGAAACTATAGTCACGTGTAATTTTAAATAATGTGGTAAAACAAAGTCATCTTGTCTCATTCTTCAGAAAATTATTATGTCCATATTGTTTAAAACGAGTTCTTCTATTCTAATTCAAATTTTGAATGGATGATGGAATAAAAAAAAAGAATGAATTCAATTAAGCCTTTATTTAACCCAAAGTATCTTTTACAAATAATAACGCATTCCTTATACCCATAAGTTTTACAATATTAGCGCGGGTACTAAATGTATTATTATATGCCAATAAAGTTCTTTTTTTTAAATAAATGGGTTTTTTTGTAGGGCCATTTTAAATAAATAAATGGCTCAACTTAATTAAGCGAAGTTATATTATTATGTATATCTTATTGATTGTAATTAGTACGTTAAACCGCAATTTAGAATTTATATACTAAATACCCTAAAAATTAATAATTTTTATTTTTTCTAGGAATTGGAGTGTTCGATTTTACAAAGTTTACTGTTGTGCATGCACGCATTCCTGACTGCGAAAGTAGCGTCTGTAGACCCAGGATTTCTATGTTCTATGCTCCCGTAAGATCTAATTAAGAGAAAATAAACAAAAAGAAGTAAAAACAAAAAAATGGAAACTATTTGTACTGACTTTTGCCTAATACTGTTTATAGACCGTCGTGAGTTGTGCAGCAAAAAACAAAATGGGCATTACTGCAGCAACCGATGACCATATGTAATAACAAAAAAAAAATTATTTAAAAAAATAACAATATTGCTAGATTTGACCGTAACTTAGATGATTTACGATATAGTTGCAATAAGTATGGATAGCACGAACAATGCACTTTTTTAAGTTTATATACCGATGTTCCTTATACAATGAATTCTGATTAGACTTAGCGAAAGTATTCTAGGAATTAGCGCCCGTTATTTGTTTTAATGGAGAATATGGCACAATGTAATTTTTAATGTTAACGAAAAAAAAAAAGAAATGTACCAAATGTTTTCATATGATCTTGTTGAATATATTGTTAATTTAGATTCAGTATGGAAACTGTTATATGAAGATCATTAGTCAATACATTGTTCAATTATTCATTAGCAATAAGGAAATAAGTTTAAATGGATCATTCATTACTCATTGCAAACATGTGGACTGTGTGGAAACTGTAGATTACTATGTATAAAATAAAAATGTTTATTTGAGCGTTTTATGTTGAATGAAAAAAAAAAACAACTCGTGATCTCTACTTTAAAAAAATTTAGTATATTAGGTGTAATACTGAAAATCTCGTTAAAATATAAATGTTAAATTAGTTGTTAAATTTTAAAGGAGTATATTTCATTATATCTAATTGTTTATATTCTATTTATAACATAATTTAAGGTCTAAATATATTGTATTGATTAAATTATAAATACTTGTTTTGATGGAATTGTTTAATATTTTTACCTTTACTCATTCCTAATTTTGATTTACTATGAGATTGACTGCGAGTGTTTCTATCTTCTTAAAAGAGTAGGGTAATTGGAATCTTCATGTAAAAGAGAGAGAGAGAGGAGAGGGTAGGATCCCTCACGGGAAATGGGACAACTGTTGAGCTGACGGCGTGTGCAATAAAGTGAATACTATTAATTTCCTTGGCATAAAAGTTTTCAGCCTAGAACGGATATGTCAAGGTAACGGAGGTCAGATCGAATAGGAAATTGCGGCGTGCGATATTAGTGTCATCTAAGAATTTTGGTTTTAATTGAAACTTGAATTTAGTTGCCCATCTAACGGCAAGGTGGCGCTTCTGTATATTTCACGTTTTACTATCAAATCTAAGTAGGTAATATTTTTCTAAATATTTGATTTTAATTTAATACATTAATTAAACATTTATTTCATATTGAAGAAATTTAACCTTCAATATTATCTTTACTAACATCATTTCGTGGCGAATTCATTTAAACTTGTAATTGAATTGTATGGGCATTTATTGATCATTGTAATATTCGCGACTGGAAAATGGAATGGAAAATAATAAATTTTAAGATGTAAAATAAAAAAGTTGATTGTAAGAAATGAAAATGCATTTTCTATTTCTGGAACATTGTCGGATGTAACGCAAGGGAATAAAACAAATATATTGATAATAGAAAGGACGGACCAAGCAGAAAATAATCGACTTACAAATGTAAGCCGAATTGCTGATTGTTTGCACGCCACGAATTCCCAGAACCGTTTCTCTCAAAAGCAGCGCGTTTAAAATATTTTACATACCTTTTCGCATTATCAAATGTCCACGGCATTTTAAAACTGATAGTTACTTAAATATATCATTTATAATTTAATTAAAGATATATTTTTATTATTTTATAATATACATTGTATGAAAAAAAAAACATCTACTTTGTATCAAATTGTATTGAGCGAATAAAACTACAGATTACCTTGTTACATGCTTTATATGAGCACGTGGGTTCATTTATGTGTAATCGATATGAGTGATACACAAAAAAAGAGTTGCAACCCCCGCATCAACTTTGCACTTTACCTAAATGATATTGTAACTACATTTTCACGACTTCATTTCGGCATTAGCGCGATGTAAAATAAAAAGGCGAAGAATGTTAATCTGTGCGCGAAATTAAACTCGAAATTTCAATATCAGCAATTTGATACGGAAGCAATTTTCAATATTACGCCCATGGAAATACAGCATTAAAAAGAGTAATTTAAAAATACGAAAAACACAAGTGTATGCAAGGGAATCAAAAATTCATTGACTATGGAGGCTATAGATTTTAATCACAAATTAAACACAATAATTACTTTGTTTTGTATAACAGTTACTTTCGGTTTGAAAATGATACGTGAATGTATTGAAACCATTGGTCACCGTTTAAATAAATAACTGTTATACAAAACAAAGTAATTATTGTGTTTAATTTGGAATCAAAAATTATTTCCAAAAGTAATTTAATTAATTGGTCTAATGTTTTAAATAAAGAAAATATTTAACTTATATGTTAAAGGCTACAAATTTCAAGAATTGGTCATATGATTTTAATATCGTTTAAGTTTAAAATTTCAATTGCTAAATATTTTTTATTAAGGTCACACACATTGAATATCAGTCGACATCAGAGAAACCATATATTAATCTAATAATTGGATTTAAAATTCTCCATCTCAATAAATGTTAAGGTTAAGGTCACGAAAATGTTTCAGTATACACGTGCATTAATTTAATTATTAAAAGTTAGTTCAGTAAAATCTGCAGGGAAATTGTTTTAAATAAATTTGTCTTTATTAACATTTGAGCTTAATCTTAATTTTTATTTATTTATGCCATTGATTTTAAAGCTATGTTTGCGAAACCTATAATTCAACGCTGTAAAAGCTGCAGGGAAACAATCAGATGTTTGACAAATAAAACTGAGGATATTAATACCAGGACGGCAACAAGCATATACAAAATTAATTGCTATCCGCTCTATAATACGGTGCTGCCCTATTTAGCACACTCCACGGCCCATCCAATAATCTCCTATATGAAACAACTGAAGTAACTATTATGAATTATGAGTATATTCACGAAATAAATAAAAATGTACGAAAATTAAACGTTCAATAACTTATAAAAAGTGATTATTATTATTAATATTATTACAATGAATTAAATATTGATTTTCAAAAATTTATACAATTGCTACAATTTTTTTAAATTTAGGTTTGAAAGGGTTTAAATATTTCCAATTTTACTCTTCTTATTTTAAACATAAATTAAAGCATTTTCTATGTTTTTACCACAAATTTAATATCTGATTTTGGTTTTAAACGCCGAGTTAAGACTCGGCCAAATTGAATCGACGCTTAAGAGCGTCGATTCAATTTGGCCCCAAAAAACGTGTTTAAAAATTACTATTGCGAACGGGCGTGGAACTAAACAACGGGAAGGCGTTCGAAAGTTGGGGTGGCTATCTGGACTCCTTTTAACGTGGAAAATCCGATGAAATTCCGATCGGTCTGGACGCCGCAGGGGAAAAAGTGTCCCTCCATCGCCGAGCGGCCGGCGGCGGTCGGGGGGCGGAATTCTAAAATCCCCCTCATTTTTGACGAAAGTTCGCAACCCTTCCGGTTTCTTCCAAGGAAAAAAAATGCCTAATTAAAAAATTATTTAATAGCACATCAATATTTGATTACTTACTATAATTACACACTTGTATGTAAGTTTTGATGTATAATAGCCTTTAAGTTTCACTAAAATTTAAGAAAGCTAATTTTTATGCATGGAACAATGGGGAGAGTCTTTTCACTCCATGTGCCGATTTTTTGCACATAAAAGCGATGCGGACTCGCACAAAACTCTATTACGTTTGATTTAGCCGGGTGATTATTAACAGCGACGGCGTTTGTAACAACATAAATTCTAAATAAAATAAAATATATCATCATACATCGTCATAAAATATTTATCTAATTAATTTACTACACATTTATCTTACACTACAATAAAATAAATAATTATTTACATTTAAATTTAACATTTATATATTCTATAAGACTATCAGGTTGATGATTATATAATATTATGGCCTTACTACTGTTTATTATATTTATTATAATAACTTTAGTAGATTAAATAAGCAGAATATTAATTTTAATACAATTTACTATATGGTGGATGCGCCGGGATATTTAATTAAATTACATTTCCAATGTGTTTAATCAATATTAAGAGGATCAGAGGTTGCAGCTTAAATTAAAATGTAGCATAGACAATGTTTTAAATATAATATTTAATATATATAAAAACATTTCCCGATTTTATCGGGAAAAAAAATGACGGTAATTAAAGTATTAATTTTGTATTTGCAGAAGATTTCGTTTTATTTACGCTGCGGCTGAATACATAAAGGATCTCGGCGGTCCGAAATGTCGTTATTATAATTTTTATAATTGCATAAAGTAAAATCCGGCATTTAGTTAATAATTACCGCTCGGGACGGCTAAGCTGTTTTTAATTCTCGGGGTGGTAATTTATGGAAGGAAATAAACGTTGCATGGCACAGATGGAGCCGGACTTTAAAATCAGGCTGCGCATCGATTAGCCGTCTTTGAACTCGCCCCGAACGCGCCAGGAAATTCAATCATCCGGAGGGGATGCGTTTTAAAAACTATCACACCCCGCGTATCGATAATTGGCGGCGACGGTGATTTTCACCGCGCACGGTGATTACCGGGAATAATTAATAAGCCGGCTTGTCGCGTTAATTCCTTACCTAAAAGGAGCTAATTTCAAAGGGTTGATTTGAATATATAATCGTGTATCGATTAAGGGGCTTTATTGCCTTCCTTATCTGGCAATTTATTGGGGAACCTGTTATTTGAGGCGGACGAGTAAACTAAAATCCTCTCGCCAAAGTTTGAGTTGATGGTGATGATAATAAAGTGGACGTGTGAGTCGTGGACTTGACAATTGCCCCGGGAATTGCCCATTTTAATTAAAACCTCGCCGGGGCCTGAGTAAAGTCGAATTAACTGTTTACAAATCGATCGATTGCGATTGATGATTGTTCTTTTTTTTTTAAACACACCGGAAGTTTTGCTAGGGAAATATTGAAGTATAGCATACACAAATGTTCCAATACTAGCGATATTAATTATTCCCTTACGTATTTTGTTAGTTATTAATATGTGTTTAATAGTATCGAATTCAATTTATATACCCTAATTGTGAAAGCCGCTTAGGAAATACCGTTATTTGTACCAATCGATTCAACGGTCAAGGTCATAGTTAGGACTAGGAGAAAGTGCGGAACTTTAATCTTTATTATTTATTATTTTAGTGGGGGGGATTTTTTATGGAGATTGGTTACATTTTTATTGCCCGCATTCCTGGTGAATTTATCTTGAAACATGGCCGTCCATTACCCCCCATTTCCACCAATTATTGTCGCCGCCGCCACTTACGCAATCCTCACATTCAAAGGACCCGGGCATCAATAAGTTCGCACTAGAGGCGGCATTGTGCCGAGGAACTTGCCGGTGTTTAGGTGTTTAATAATCGCCGTGAGTTATTATGGGGGAAATAGGCGGGGATCAATATATCGATAAATAACGGTGCGGCGGTGCATCTGAAATTAAACAGTTTCAATTTCCTCCGCGAAATGTGGAGATTGATATCGATTGTTGTTTGGTTAAAAATGTTCAAGTTCAATTTAAAACGGCACGATTAAACGGTTTCATTTAAAAGATTACACGGGAGAAAATAAATGGGATTTTCTAAATCAAACGCATAGTTTGTGTGTAAATAATATGAAATATATATACACCTGAAAAGTATTAGTATAAAACCACTAAGAGTAATTTTACTTCTACTGTAATCTATGCGGACTGTGATTTCTTTTTCATGTTTCAACGGTCCCTTGAAATCTTTCCAACCTTTTATTTTAATACGTGTAGGTGCTTGTCTTTTCTTTAGCGCTGAAATAATTACAAACTGCAAATCTAAGCTTTTAGCAAAAATCCATTCGGTTTTTTGTAAACGGTTTTACTCCGAATAAAGGATATTTAATAATTACTCAAAAGCTTCAAAAAGCATAAATTGAAAATTTTATGCTTTATAATATAAGCTCAAATTATTAATTACTATATTCTAAAAGGGAATATTTAATTTATTTTGTTCTATAAATTTTAATAAAATGAAAGGAAGGTTTTTAACGATTATGGCGTCAACTAAATTAGTTGTAAATTAAATTGAGAGATTTAATGAAGGAAAATCAATGTAAAAAAAATGTAACAAAAATTCAATGTTTCGATTTATATACACACAGTACTACAGTTTTTTTTAAATCAAACTATCTAGTTTTTTAAGGTTATAAATAAATAAATATTCTTTATTTCCTAAACAGGCAGATTAAACATTAATTGAGGATGATTCTATATAAAAAAAGCACAATAGCACAATTGACTTGATAATGATTGTCAAAAGTCGTACACATTGTAATATATTTATATATTATAATAAATTATAGTGGTTAAAAACCTACTAAGCATTTCATTCAGTATACAATAGCACAAATAATATTATATTCAATTTTGAAATTTATAAAATGAAGATAATATCTTAATATTTTTATTATTTATTTTAACAATATCACGATGTTTAATTAAACGAAAAGTAGTAAATTCCACCTGCAATTGTTTAACTTATGAGTTTTCGCGGTGGCACGTGCAACTGACGTTTACGTACCTAGCAACACTTCAATGCGATATTGGCCGTTGTTTTCAATATGCACCAGTGGCGTCGCGCGCTGAAAGTTCCCCGAAAAAATTAATAAATCCTGCCGTAATAAAGCAGTGACGGACTTGCGCGATTTAATAAGCGCGACTTTATACGGCGCGAATGTTTATTTCATTGTTGATCCGTTGATGGTCGCTCTTTTTATCGCGCCACATAAACTGCGCTCCTAGCGAAATGAAATTAATATCACTTATGTACTGCGCCGAGTTAATGATGTCGATGATATATACACGTTTGGGATGACGATACACTTTTGGTAGTAGTAATGGTGTTTGTTCACGTGATCCTATTTATGTTTGTGTAAATGAGCTTATTATTTTAAATTATATTCCAATTACAAATGGTGTTTGTAATAGTGGACACACAAACACACTCTACATATAGGGTTTGATTCAAAGTAATGTTACTGTTTTGATGTTATAGAAATTACAACAGTATTACTGTTGAAATTGTGTAAAAAACTTAAAACTGTGTTGTAGCTTAAATTTGAATGTATCTGTAGGGTGGGTGGGTGTCCACTATCTTATTCTCCAGTTGCTCTATTGTAATACAATTATTTTATAATAAAAAATTACAACAGAAAATATTTTAGTTATTAATGTTATCAAAAACCCATATGATTAAATATTAATTAATTATAGCTTAGAGGTATGTTTTACAGATTGGAGGGTGTGTCTAGTGGCCACCCACCCACCCTACATATATAATTTTATTCAAACCACTGATAGTGATTTGATGTCCTTGACCATTTCAGCAGTGTTACTACCAAAACTGTTCAAGAAATTTAAACCAGTGTTTGGACTTAAATGTAAATATATATGTAGGGTGGGTGGGTGTCCACTATCCTACTCTCCAATTTCTATATTATAAACAACTATTTTACAATAGAAATATTACAACAGAAAATATTTTGGTTATTAATTTTGTCGAAAGCTTCATATGATTAAGTATTTATTAATTGAAGTTTAGAAGTATGTTTTACAGACTGGAGGGTGTGATAGTGGCCACCCACCCACCCTACATATACAGTTTTATTCAAACCACTGATAGTATCTTGATGTCCTTGAAATGACAGCAGTGTTACTACAAAATTGTTCAAAAACTTTAAACCAGCGTTTCGACTTAAATTTAAATATATAGTAGGGTGGGCGGGTGGCCACTATCCTACTCTCCAATTTCTATATTATAAACAACTATTTTACAATAGAAATATTACAAATGAAAATATTTTAGTTATTATTTTGTCGAAAACCTCATATGATTAAATATTTATTAATTCAAGCCAAGAGGTATGTTTTACGGATTGGAGTGTGTGATAGTGGCCACCTACCCACCCTACATATACAGTTTTATTCAAACCACTGATAGTATCTTGATGTCCTTGAAATGACAGCAGTGTTACTACAAAATTGTTCAAAACCTTTAAACCAGCGTTTCGACTTTAATTTAAATATATATGTAGGGTGGGCGGGTGGCCACTATCCTACTCTCCAATTTGTATATTATAAACAACTATTTTATAATAGAAATATTACAACAGAAAATATTTTAGTTATTATTTGGTCGAAAACCTCATATGATTAAATATTTATTAATTCAAACTTAGAGGTATGTTTTACAGATTGGAGGGTGTAATAGTGGCCACCCACCCACCCTACATATATAATTTTATTCAAACCCCTGATAGTATTTTGATGTCCTTGAAATGCCAGCAGTGTTACTACCAAAATTGTTCAAAAACTTTAAACCAGTGTTTGGACTTAAATTTAAATATATATGTAGAGTGGGTGGGTGTCCACTATCCTGCTCTCCAATTTCTATATTATAAACAACTATTTTACAATAGAAATATTACAACAGAAAATATTTCGGTTATTAATTTTGTCGAAAGCTTCATATGATTAAGTATTTATTAATTGAAGTTTATAAGTATGTTTTACAGATTGGAGGATGTGACAGTGGCCACCCACCCACCCTACATATACATTTTTATTCAAACTACTTATAGTGTTTTGATGTCCTTGAAAAAGTTGCTGTTACTAGCAAATTTGATCAAAAACATTAAAGCAGTGTTCGGATTTTAATTTAAATATATATGTAGGGTGTGTGGGTGGCCACTATCCTACTCTCCAATTTCTATATTATAAACAACTATTTTACAATAGAAATATTACAACAGAAAATATTTTGGTTATTTATTAATTGCAGTTTAGAAGTATGTTTTACAGACTGGAGGGTGTGACAGTGGCCACCCACCCACCCTACATATACAGTTTTATTCAAACCACTGATAGTGTTTCGATGTCTTTGAAATGACAGCAGTGTTACTACAAAATTGTTCAAAAACTTTAAACCAGCGTTTAGACTTTAATTTAAATATATATGAAGGGTGGGCGGGTGGCCACTATCCTACCCTTCAATTTCTATATTATTAACAACTATTTTACAATTGAATTATTACAACAGAAAATATTTTACTTATTAATTTTGCTGAAAACCTCATAGGATGAAATATTAATTAATTAAAGCTTAGAGGTATGTTTACAGATTGGAGGGTGTGATAGTGGCCACCCACCCACCCTACATATACAGTTTTATTCAAACCACTGATACTGTTTTGATGTCCTTGAAATGGCAGCAGTTACTACAAAATTGTTCAAAAAATTTAAACCAGCGTTTCGACTTTAATTTAAATATATATGTAGGGTGGGTGGGTGGCCACTATCCTACTCTCCAATTTGTATATTATAAACAGCTATTTTATAATAGAAATATTACAACAGAAAATATTTTAGTTATTATTTGGTCGAAAACCTCATATGATTAAATATTTATTAATTCAAACTTAGAGATATGTTTTACAGATTGGAGGGTGTAATAGTGGCCACCCATCCACCCTACATATATAATTTTATTCCAACAACTGATAGTGATTTGATGTCCTTGACCATTTCAGCAGTTTTACTACCAAAACTGTTCAAGAAATTTAAACCAGCGTTTGGACTTTAATTTAAATATATATGTAGGGTGGGTGGGTGGCCACTATCCTACTCTCCAATTTCTATATTATAAACAACTATTTTACAATAGAAATATTACAACAGAAAATATTTTAGTTATTAATTTTGTCGAAAACCTCATATGATGAAATAATGATTAATTAAAGCTTAGAGGTATGTTTTACAGTTTGGAGGGTGTGATAGTGGCCACCCACCCACCCTACATATATAATTTTATTCAAACCACTGGTAGTGTTTTGATGTCCTTGAAATGGCAGCAGTTACTACAAAATTGTTCAAAAAATTTAAACCAGCGTTTCGACTTTAATTTAAATATATATGTAGGGTGGGTGGGTGGCCACTATCCTACTCTCCAATTTGTATATTATAAACAACTATTTTACAATAGAAATATTACAACAGAAAATATTTTAGTTATTATTTTTGTCGAAAACCTCATATGATTAAATATTTATTAATTCAAGCTTAGAGGTATGTTTTACAGATTGGAGTGCGTGATAGTGGACACCCACCCACCCTACATATTTAATTTTATTCAAACCACTGGTAGTGTTTTGATGTCCTTGAAATGGCAGCAGTTACTACCAAAATTGTTCAAAAAATTTAAACCAGTGGTTGGACTTAAATTTAAATACATATGTAGGGTGGGTGGGTGGCCACTATCATACTCTCCAATTTCTGTTTTATAAAAACCTATTTTAAAATAAAAATATTACAGAATAAGACACTTTCTAAAAAATTCTAGAAATCTACAAAATTCAAGAATCTACAAAAAAAAATTGAGGAAAGTTCTTGAGGCCCATAAGGAAATTCTTAAAAAATGGAATAAAAAAAAGGTTGTACAAACCAACAAAAATAACTGAAGAAAATCTAGAATTCCTGAAAAACTGAATTAAACTTTCTGGAAAATTCTAGAAATCTGCAAAAAAAAACACAGGAAAATTCTTGAACTGATAAAATTTAATAAAAGTGACTAAAAATAACTAAAATCTACAAGAACAAAATGAGGAATATACTAGAGGCTCATAAGGATTTTTTTTAAATGGAATGAAAGATATTCGAAAGTTTTACGAAATAAACTGAAGAAAAACACTAAGAGAATATCTGAAATATTGAATTAAACTTTCTAAAAATTCTAGAAATCTACAAAATTCAAGAACGCTTTAGAAAATTTCTTCAGAAATGCAATGAAGTTTGCTGAGAATTTCTAAAAATATTTCTAAAAATTTACAATGATGTTGATTAAAATTCTAGAGGCTCATAAGAAAAATCTTGAAAAATGGAATTAAAAAAAACGAAAAAACTAGAAGAAAATTCTAAAAGTCTTAAGAAAATTCCTGAAAAACTGAATGAAACTTTCTAAAAAATTCTAGATATCTACAAAAAAAAAAATTAGGAAAATACCGATCTAAAAATTTACAAAAAAATTAAGGAAAATCCTAGAGGCAAATAGGGAAATTCTTAAAATATGGAATGAAAGTTACTGGAAACTTCTAGAAATCTATAAAGAAGCTGAAGAAAATTCTAGAACCCACCCACTCTATATATACAGTTTTATTCAAATTACTGATATTGTTTTGATGTCCTTGAAAAAGTTGCTGATACTGACAAAATTGTTCAAAAACTTTGAATCGATGTTTGGATTTAAAATAAAATGTATAGGTAGGGTGGGTGGGTTGATACTAGGATCTGGCGATGATTTAACACTAAGTTTAAGTTATTATAGTTTATTATGGGCCCGTTTCGAATGGTGTTAAGTGAAAAAGGTCGGTGTAAAAATGAATACCAGGATTAGATATTTCTTGGGAGACGTGGCAATAAATATTAAACATCCGAGTGTGCCCGAAATCAGCGGCTGGCCGGGGCGGCGGGGTGGGGGTGTTTTAAGCGTGCCAGCGGAATTCTAAAGTACGGCAGCCGTTGTGCATCAACATCCCTGATGCAAATGCGAACGGAGACAAGGACACGACCGGCTCAAGGTGGACCAAAGCCGTAGGCATTTCAGCTACAGCAGAACTAGCGCCAGAAGCACAGGACCTGTGATAGCGGTGTAACGTTAGCGTATCCCGTATCCCCTCCCTCGTCCTGGAAAGGGGACTCGCGTAGCTGTGGCTCCGCTTTGATCCCGCTTGCTCCTGCTCCCAGTTTCGGCAAGTTGAGGGGAGGTGAGGTGTGCTGGTGGTGCCGACTGCCTACTGCCAAAGACGATATCGATACATGGACATTTGTGAGTAACTCTACACGTGCACTAGAAAATCACCAAAGTCATCCACCAATAAAACGCCGCTATGAGCGCATGCACAACCTGTTTAAAATAATGTTTAAATAAATAAACAATCGCTGAGCGGAAAACAAAAACAAACCGTTAAATATAAAAGCGGTAGTAATCGCGAAAGAATGGGTCACAATTCAGAGCTTAACGCCTGGCGACTTATTAAACAAACAGTAAACACTCGTAGTACAATTCCTTACTCTACACTACGTTCAGACGATTATAGCATACCACAATCACGGCCACGGCGTCGCACGCCTGTTTGCGTGGGTGTATGGGAGGGTTCAAACTATGTCTGCCCAATTCAATCTTCATTGTTTAGTCGGCAATTCGTGCCGGAGACGTGCCAAAATCAACGCCGCCGCTGCAAAAATGTCTCCCATCCGGCCTACCTCCCCACAAAACGTGTCCTCGCCGACGACCTTAAAAGTGCACAATTTCACCCCTCATATCAGTGTGTTCTCGTTTTATTCCCGTGCTATCGCAATAACGCAAACGTGTCTCTTTTCTAAAAAACCTATCCGGGACGAAATTATCCATCACTCTCTAGGTACGTAATTCTTATCCCATTAAACACCCCGCAAAGTTTTCGCCGAATTTTATTAAAAACTCCGCTAGTATAAAACACTTTTCTCGTATTTCAATCAATAAGGGGTTGAACGACACGTCGCATAAAACTTTACACTCGAGTGAATTTCTATAATTATATTATATTTTAATATATTGTATACAACAGAAATATAATCTTATGCAGTAAGTAGTTTTATTTATTTTTTACTGGCGTAATACCCTAATAACAAAACAATACCTTGCAACAGATGTCACATATTACATCTTGGATAGAGATATATAAGCATAATGGTAATATTATTATCTTTATCTAACAATTCACTAGCTGTATCTTAGAGTATATCAAATATCTTCCAAGTTCTTTTAAAATAATCTCCTTAATTTATTCATTTAACAAAATCTATCGATTATTTCTTTACAATAAGCTTTAAAATTAAAAACTCAATGTTTATTACTCGAATAATAACTTATCATCAACGAGGTTTTTTCATTCAAAGTTTACTTATATTTTGCTCTATTTTTAACTTAATTCTATTTTAAGGAATGATGTACAAAATGACAATTTATAGGTTATATGACAGGTTGTTTTTTAAATATCTCGTAAAATTTGTTGCTAATTATAGGTTAGCATCCACGCTCCCCGCAGCGATGGAAAACCCATGTACTGGACCGATTTTAATTGATTAATAGCCAATCTAATTTACACGTGTATGGTTTTACCGACCTCAATTGGATTATTGTCGTGCGTGCCGGACGGTTTTATCGGTTAAAAATTTATCAATTTATGACATGCCGATGATTTCTAAAAAAAAAAATACTCAAAATTTAATCGGAGGTGAAAAATATTTACATGAAAATCGTTAATTACTTTTTACAAGAAGATGCTAAAACATTTTAAATGAAATATATGAAATACATTCAATATTTACTGCTCGCTTTTTAATAACAGACATCTGCAGTTTATTTATTTACCCACATAAAACTCTCTTTGAAATATTTGCTTTACCAAAAAAAAAATAAATAACTACCCCCATTACGAGATATTTAATTTCACCTCTACATTGAATTCAATGGACGTCTTAACGTAATTTAATTAAGAGTATATCATGAATGCATAAAAGGTTTCAGTTATTTATTTTATATACTAAAAATTATCAATGTGAAAAGCAGGTTTTATATTTATTAATAATAGTTTTAATTTTAATCACTTTATAAGAATTATAAACATAACCACAATTTTGCGTTTTTTTTTTTTCGTGGTAAAATGAGATAAACGATAGCGCAAGAGTCCTCGTAGAGAAGTTCAGGAACTTTCGCGATAAACACAAACAAGCAGGATCCTTTATTACGGGCCTGGACAACTCAATTTGTTGAAATATCTCCTTAGTTTCAATACTGAAGCGGCGCTGAGTGATCTCCAATTTGCATTAATTTATTTACAACGAGACGGCCCTTGTCAATTTCGTATCTAACCCGTTGATGAAATCCGTGAAAGTAGGATTAATTAAATTTTATCATTTAGATAATCTACACTCGATTAATTTTTAATAAACTCAATTTAACGTTGTAATACTGTAAAAGTAATTATTACTTTGATTGCATTCATACTGCACCCGTGAATCAATATTTAATTTAACGCGTTTTATTTAAAAATAAAATCTCGTATTAGCCAGTTTGCTTGTAAAAACAAAAACAATCCCGGCGCATTCACCATTTGTGTTGTTTGATTTTTTAAGTATTTTGGTATAAAAAATTAATCGATTAGTTTGAAATTATTAGATTACTACAGTATAAATATAACCTGATATTGTTATATATGCTAGAAAATAAAATCTATAATTTTTTTAAGTTTAAATTCCTGAATTCGGAATTATTAATTTGCTTTATCTTATATCTTATTGGTTAATTAATTTGATAGCATTTTGTGTGATTATTAGCACTCATTACGACAAGTGATTTATAGTTAAATTTGTTGGGGAAGCGGCGGTTTTATGCAATTCCGTTTGGACCGTTAGCTCGTTATAACTTGAGTAATAATTTACCCCCAACAATAAAGCAACTATTTGAGCAAGAAATCAATGATCAATTAAAGGCATTCTTTAAGATCGTAACCGATCCCATCGATTAGCATTTTAGTGGAAAATATATTATATACGTTGATAGGGTATATTTTCCAGATGAATTAACATCTATGTTAATCCATTGGTTAATTAATGCAACAATTATATATATTGCATCGCAAAAGATAATATAAACGCAACCTAATTAACCCGCAATAAAGTAATTCCACAAACAAAATTAAAATGTATTTATAATGTAATAATTAATGTAAACATAAAACGTCCCCTTTATGTAATCCCGACGCCGCATCATGCTAAATCGATTCATTCGTGAAAGTAATCACGTTTTACACCATCGCACATAAAAGGCCCGTGCAATCATTCTCAACAATAGATGGCGCTGTAATTCCGACATTAATCATTTACGTATAAAACCCGATAAATCCGGAATGGTTCTTTTATACCGGTTAATTGTTAATGGCGCATTTGCGCGCCTGTCCATTTTTATTCCGTATGCAGATTAGCCCCGTTTTATTGACACGCGGAATGAGATTTTAATTGCATCTTTGAGGGCATGGAAATTAAACGTTTCATCTTGTATCCAGGGTAAATACGTTCCGGCGAAAAGAAAACATGCGGCTCAAAAACGCCCCTCTCAAGCATATTTCAATAAATATAGGTTAAGGATGTTATGTATACTCTTCGCCCGGCCCTCTTATTGATACAAATTAATCTCGAACATAAAAGAGTTACGAAAATTCCGAATAAAGGGACGCAAATTAATTTCTGAAAAAAATACATCCGGATTTGTGTTCATCAGGTGTAGTATTTTCATTTGATGTCGGCGTGCGTGCCAATCGATGGCACATTAATAAATTGAATTTCTCGAAAAATGTTAACTTGTTGTTCGCGGCGCCGCACCGATATCCACCCCATCGGCCTTGGCAGTGCACGCTCCTTGCGCTCCTTGAGAAATGGGGAATAGTTACACAATAAACAAAGTCGGAAAAATAAGGCACTTTAGGGGCTTCATTCCCCTGGCAACTTGAAAGGAGTTCCAGGGATGCACATCATTCCTTATGCACTGAAGGTTACTGCTGACGAACATTATTTTCTAAATATATACATATATAATTATTTAATAACTTGTTTTAATACTCATGTAATAATCAAATTTTAACAAATATTTAAAATGCATAAAAATAATTTTTTGGTGGATGCGCCGGGAACGTAAATTCCGTAAATTCTGTTCTTTTAACATTCATCAACGCGTTATTGAAAAATTGAAAATTTGTGTGTGATCCACGGGGGTTAAATATTGACTACACAAGATCACTTTTCGACGATAATACGTCGACAATTTATAAACCCTGTCGCGCAACGTAACGTAATATCGGCGCGTAATATTTATGATGTATAAGACTTTTTTTGTTTTATTAAATCCGTATTTTAATTCCGCACCGACGGCACTATAGGTTATTCTATTCTTTAATATCCGTCCGCGTAAACGCGCACCGAAACGAGTTACAACCTGCGAAACGTACAATGTACTTTTGGATTTCGAATTAAATCGGGGCGCAATCTCTTCTGCAAGGGTGAGCCTTCACGAGGCATGCAGAAATCAGTCATTTCATATTTAGCCGAATTAACTCGCCATGCGTAAAGCTGATGGTCGATTTTTTTTTTGTCGGCGCCGTTGACGATATTATCTGTGCTTTGATTTAAAATAAATACGCTTAAATATTAAAACCGAATTGAAAATTAACCACAAATGAAATATAGTGAATTTTTCAATTTAGTGTAAGTATTAATTACCACTTAGTAATTAAGTATTTTCCTCATATTTTTTTATATTATTTGTATCCACCATAGTTGTTGATAATGCTGGTTTTAATATCTCAAATTAATTAATTTAATTATATATGGTTCTATAATGATCAATTTATAGTCACTAAAAATAATAATTATTTTAATAGTAATAAAATTTCTTGGATTTTTCTTCTCTATAAAATGACCGAAAGAAAATTTTAACTATTTTTTTTAAATAATTTATTTTTATTAATGAAAGAAATTACCTACCCATTATAAAAATCAGTATGTTCTGAGTAAAAATTCTTAATACAACTTTTCTCTAACATAATTACTTATTGAGATATTCAAGTTAGAAATTTTCAAGAAAATTTAATTTTCGTTCGATAACTTATTTATTTTTTAATATAACACAACGGTGTTACATATCAAATTACTTGGAATTTTATGATCTATAAAATGAAGCACAAATAAAATTTACTGATATTTTGAAACAATAGAACTTTTTGATTACAGAAATTTACTTTTTCTTCCTTAGATAATATACTGTTTATTGAATGTTTATCTTCACTACTTATTATTAGAGTTTGTCTCCTCTACAAAATAGGTCAAAAAATATTTTATTAGCAAAAAAAATAAATTATTTTTTTATCCCTACTAAAAATTTAACACCTATTATATAAATCGCTAGAGCCCGAGTAAATTTTCTTAATAAAATTTTTCTCTAATGTTTTTACTTACTGAGATATTTAAGTTAGAACTTTTCAAGAAAATTTAATTTTACTTCGATAACTTATTTATTTTTTAATTTAACATAATGGTGTTGCATATCAAATTACTAGAAATTTTACTATCTATAAAATGAAGCACACAAAAATTATTGATATTTTGAAACAATAGATTTTTTAGTTTATATTATACATTTTTATATAATTTTTTACTGTTTATTGAAGATGTATTAGTATTGTAAGTAAAATTATTAGGATTTTTCTCCATTATAATATTAGTTATATATATAATCGTAGACCACTTCTACCACTTTAGCGGTGCTGGGGTAAAATTAGTTAACTGTCAAAAAAATATTTTTTTTATTCCTACTAAAAATTTCATACCCATTATATACATCGCTAAAGCCCGAGCAAAAATTCCTATTAAAATTTTTCTCTAACATTTTTACTTACTGAGATATTTAAATTAGAACTTTTCAAGATATTCCTTCGATAACTTATTTATTTTTTAAATTAACATAGCGGTGTTACATATCAAATTACTCGAAATTTTATTACCTTTGAGACTAATAGCAAAAATATTTAATATTTCGAACTAGCTTATTTAAAATTTAAAATGTTTATCTTTACAAAAACCAAAAATTTATTGATTGTAAAAAACCAATAGGTTATTAATTATGAAAAATAATATTTTAGTTAATTACATACTACAATTTTTCTAAAACACTCACAGATTCCTTAATGAAAATTATAATTTTTTTGCTATAAATAATTTAATAGTTATTAAAAAAGTCATGGCAGTGTTGTAAATAAAATTGCTTAAACGATTCTCTTCCATAAACTAGTATTAAAATATTTTGTTTACAAAAATCTCAAAAATTTTCATGAATATTTTTTTTCATTAAAAGTAAAAATTTACATCATTTATAAAAATCGATATAGTCTGAGTAAAAATTCTTAATACAATATTTCTATAAGATGTTCATTTAAGTTAAAATTTTTCAAGAAAATCCATTGCGTCCGATTTCTAATTTATTTTTTATTTTACTAATATTACTAATTCATTTTTTGATTTAACATAACGGTGTTACATATTAAATTACTTGAAATTTTACGATCTTCCAAACCAACGAGAATATTTCTTTTATCTGATTTCACCATTAAGACGCCATCTATTGTTTAAAGCTTTGCGCTAAAATTGCCTGGTCGATTAAATACACCGATAATTATAGGAACTGTCAACAGCGATAATTATAAGAATAATAATAATAATAAAGAAAACATTGCATTATTAGAGCAAAAGGTTGGATTCGATCTATTTTGGATCTCGACAATTGAAGACACACAATTAAGTTTTATTTTAAAGCATCCATTATCTAAAGCGTTGAGCTAAGATTACCAAGCTTTGTGTCTTCAACTGCGGTACTCTGATGAGATCCAATAGTTCGAAACCGGTCTTTAGCTATTGTTGTCAGGAAAACAATAATTCAATGGTTAGATAAATTACTATAGATATATATTGAATTTCTTAGATTTTTTCCTGTATAAAATGACTCGGAAAACTGATTTATTAATTTTTTTAAAATGTTTTTTATTGTAAAATAAATAAATAATAAAAAGTTTTCAAGTTATACAAACAAAGTTATCGTGTTTTATTCAATTTACAAAAATGTATAACGAAGTAGAAGCCTCCAACATATATAACATTTTTTAAATGTAATTATTTAATTTTTTTAAATTAATTAATCACATAAATATAACACCCATTATATAAATCGATACTGTTTGAATAAAAAAAAGTTGAATAAAATTTTTCTCTACAATGTTTAGTTGCTGAGATATTAAGGTTAGAATTTTTCAAGAAAAAATAATATTCGTGCATTGCTTGTTTATTTTTTAATTCAATATAGTGGTGTTGCATATCAATCTACTCGAAATTTTACGGTCTTGCAAATTAACAACACAAACGATTTATTTTTTGAATTTAAAATTTTTAAATTCGCAAAAAATATGGTTAATAACTGAAAAAAATGTTCTAGGGTATTTGCATAATTTTTTTTTCTTAGATACTTACATATTCCTTATTGCCTGTGGAAATTTATATTTGAATTTGAATATTTGAATTTCAAAATTTGAATTTTGCATATTTGAATTTCAATATATGAATTAGAATATTAGAATTTAAGTATTTGAATTTGAATATTTGAATTTCAATATTTTAATTTGAATATTTGAGACTGATTATTTGAATTTGATTATTTGAATATCTGAATTTGAATATTTGAATTTGAATATTTAAATTTGAATATTTGAATATCTGAATTTGCATTTATTTACGGAATCCTCTTTTACAAATAATTATTTTTTGTCGATAATTTAATGGTTATTAAAGATAGACCAATTCTTGAATCTTCTCGGCGTTAACTTCGTAGTACATTTTCAATTTTTTTTCAAATCAAGAAAACATAACTTTTTTACACCACTTTTTATTTCACTTTTTGCGACTATCAAACAAGTTTGATAATGATTACCGTGTAATCGAAACTAGTCGCAAAAAGTGAAATAAAAAGTGGTATAAAAAAGTTATAAGTTTACTTTATTTAAAAAAAAAAAAGATAGACCAGTTGGGTTTTATATAAAATTTTTTGTCTCTATAAAGTGGCTTGAAAAAATATTTTATCAACAAAAATTTTATATTATTTTTTATGTTTTTCTTTTAATAGTAAAGAGTCATTATATAAAACGATATAGCTGGAGTAAAAAATCTCAATAAAGTTTTTCTGTTACACGTTTACTTACGGGGATATTCAAGTTAGAAATTTTCGAGAAAAAATAATTTTCGTGCACTGCCCATTTATTTTTTTAATTTAATATAGCGTTGTTACATATCAAATCATTAGGAATTTTTACGACCCTTTAAACTAAGAAGAAACATCTTTTAAACAAAAATTTTTAACTTGTTTATTCAATAACGTTTTTATTAATACTAGAGAATTAACACCCATTACATAAAACAGTATAACTGGAGTAAAAGATCTTAGTTATAAAGTAATAAAGATTTTTTCTTACACGTTTACTACATAAGATATTCAAGTTAGAAATTTTCAAGAAGCATTAATTATGTATTTTAAAAAAAATTAATATAGTGGTGTTACATATCAAATTACTCGGAATTTTACGGTCCTTCAAAATAACAAGAAACATATTTTTTAAATAAAGATTTTACAACAAGTATTCAATAACTTTTGTATTAATACTGAAAAATTAACACCCATTATATAAAACGATATAGCTAAAGTAAATAATCTCAATAAAGTTTCTCTCTTGCATATTTACTTTCTGAGATATTCAAGTTAGAAATTTTCGAGAAAAAATAATTTTCGTGTATTGCTCATTTATTTTTTAATTTAATATAGTGTTGTCGCATATCGAATTACTCAGAATTTTACGGCCCTTCAAATTAGCAAGAAACATATTTTTTTTAACCAAAAATTTAAAATTAAGTATTCAATAACGTTTTTTATTAATAGTAAAAAATTTACACCCATTATATAAAACGTTATAGCTAAAGTAAAAAATCATAATAAAATCTTTCTCTTACACGTTTACTTACTAAGATATTTAAGTTAGAAGTTTTCAAGAAAAATCAAGTTTCGTGCACTGTAAAACGAAATAACTGGAGTAAAATATCTTAATAAAGTTTTTTCTTAAATAATTTACTGTTTACTAAAGATATACTATTAGTATTGTAATTAAAATTGTTGAAAAGTATTTTTAATTAATTTAAAACAAACAATTAATTTTATTAATAAAAAAAATGATTTATAGTTAAATTAAATCAAAAAAATTATGTTAATTAGGTTTAGGTTTTGTTTCATTATTTTAAAATAGTGCTTTAATTAATCTTCTAATTGATTTTATAGTTTTATAAATGTTTATTAACATTTTAATTGATTAAATTCGTCACTGTAAATTTAAATAATACAGCAGGGCGATTATCAAACGTTATCAATTGTTATTTAATGTTATGCTACTCTAATTCATTCGATTGTTTAATGCATACGTTCTAATTTAGGTCATGGATTACCCGGGAAAGTTCGACGAACTTACGATCAATATCGAATAATTAGTGATTATTTTCAATTGCTTATAAATTAAGGGCAATCAGTTCTAAACGCTCGAGTTTAAGTCAATTATTCCAGCATCAATTATGAATGGATGATTTATTTTATTGTGATTATATTTGATATTGAATTACAGAAAAAAATATATAAATATTTTCTTTCATTTAATAAATGATTTTTAACAGTAAGTTTTTTAATAACAGATTTTTAAATGAAAATATTAAAAATTATTTATTATTAAGTTAATATAGATTTTAATTTATTATGTTTAGTTTTAATATAAATCATTTAGGGTAATTTAAAATGTTAATATACTCGTAATCAACTGCATACTGAATGTTCTATTATTAGTGGAGTTACGCTAATTCGTGTTAATTGGTCAATGCGTATGTGCTAATTTAGGACACGGACGTATGTTATTCCCGGGAAAGTTCGATGAACCCCTGATTTTCAATAAACAGTTTGGTATGTTGCTGTTGAGCTTCAATCCACGATGAATAATTTAATTGAACGTAATTTTTGGTTGATGTTTATTTTTTTATTTAATAATTAATTAAAATATTTTAATATTGATCTCGACGTTGTAATTTCAAAGAATCAGGTCTCGCGAGAACGCACGGACCACACAGACCGGCGGCATGATCTAATGTAGAAAAATGATTGATTATGATCGAGTCGCCACCAATGAAATCCCGTGATATAACGCGGGCCGACGTTTCTGGTGGATGCGCCGGGCACCAGTCTGGCGAGATCTGATTTACTTTATTAAACGTCGCGCGGAGCCCCGCATACTTTATACATATTTGCCAGTAAACTTTATTGTTTATTAAATATTAGCCGAAACGCCTTGCCGAATAACCGGGCCGGCACTGTAGTTATTTCACAGCACCACCCCCTGAACCCCGCCGCCCCGCGGGTCCGTGATTGATTACCGCCGATTTCTCGTCGATAAAATTTTATTACATAAACGAACTAAAGCCGTATCCGCACATTATATTATTAAACTGAGCGTATTCAAATAAGGCGTTTAATTAATTTAATTAATTATTTTTAATTGTTTAAATGTGTATAAATAGTGCAGCGTTTTAGATAATAAATATCACCTTACTAATATTTATAAATATATTACAAAAAAACGACTTAAATTTAAAGATTGGATGTTATTTTCAAATAAAAATAGAAACTTATGGAATGTAAAACCAAGAATATTGAATAAAGTAATTCTAACAAATAAAAGCCATGTAATGAGGAAAACGGAGGTAACTTTTGTTTAGAGATTATAAATTGCTTTAATGTTTAAGAATAAATATACGCTTGTGTTTTTATTAACGTTACATTTAACATGAATTAACGATAGGAACACCCATATGAGTGTGGGTTTAAATCTCATTGGTGTTCCGTTATTAATACATGTTCGGCAATTGTTTTCTTTGTGCCTGGGGATAAATCGATCGAGCGGTGAGATGTATGCGGAAATAATTCAAATCAGCGAAGTTTCGCACGTGTGTTCTTGAATTAGGCTAGGACTTAAGTATTCCTATGTATTTCGTACTCGAGTGCAAATCGGTTGGTTCCACGCGGATTTATTTTTATCACGTGATACGTATACCGGATCCTTACATTACTTTCCGAAACGGTAAATCAATAACGCGCGTATTTCAACTCCTAATATATTTTATTGAGGACGGGTGGAGATTTTTTATATAAAAAAAATATCCACCCGATGTATTAAGTATAGTAGTCAGTATATATACGTTTTAAGCCTGCTTATATATTAAATACTTTGAATCTTTCATATATTTTAACCCCGCCACGTGGAATGTTTGATTTGACTTCCTGATGAAAACTGAAAAATGCAGATTTAATGAAGTTACATTGTAAAGGTATTTAATTATGTAAATTTGTTGAAATAAAAATCGATTATCAATTAAAAAGGATCTGTCATGTTTGTAATATGTTGTTAGGAATAGGGAGGATGTATGTAAGTGGAAAAAAGGAAACAACTGTGGCCAGTGGATAAGCTGTCAGGAGCAGTCGATAGTGGAAGAAGTTTGTAAACCAGTGGAACGTGAAGAGGTAGATCATCTTGAGCCCGGGAATTTCCCGAATTTCCAGTCGCCTTAAAGTAATGAAAAGCATAGCCGTAACGGGTCGCCTGCGTCCAATTATTTTAATGCAACTTATTTGCAAGTTGCCGCAGGATCCTTAATATAATTAATTGGAAGCGAATTGCATCCTCAACAATGGCCAATCTCCGAATTTTAATGAATCCCGCCCGGCGACCAATAACGATCCGCGATCGGAGTTTTTGCCGTGATGATGGCGCCTTGTTTGATCTATCTGGGGGTCTATTTAGTTTGGGGCGCACACTATCGAGCGTCTCCTTCATCCACATTAAGGCCGGAATTCAATTTTCCACACTTCCCTTGCATACAAATCTGGAAGTTATTTGTTCCGACATATATTGTTCAATAATGCCCTCATGAAATGCGGTAATCCTATTTTCAAGTTAATTTGTACTGGTGATGTATAAATTACCTACTCCCGGCTGAATAAGCGTTTATTACTGCTACTCTAGAGATTATATTTGTTGTGATGTAAGTGATGTGTCTGAAAGAACCACCAAAGCGGGAGCGGAGGATTATCCGCGTTCACCAGACATTTCGGGATAATAAAGGTCCGCGTGTGTCCTCTGTAAAGACCTCAAGGCGAAATGAACATTACTATATTGCTATATACGCCAGACCTACGTTCCATCGTTCTATCCTTCTATCCAATATCTATATTAACATACCAACCAAACAAAACCTTTCTTTCGAATCGTATAAATACAACAATTTAATTATTTGTATTGATTCTCCTTATCATTTAGTATAACCCACCCTTCAATCAGTAAACCCGTCACAAGGGTCTTACTGAAAAAATGCTTGCTTAAATATATTTCAATTGAAAATTGGCGTTTATGGTGTAGTAAATGGAGGGTGGAATAGTGGCCACCCACCCACCCTACATATACAAACAAATTTACACCAAAACACTGTTTGAATTATTTAATATCCTTACTTTTTTATTGATTTGTAACATTGAAAAACAATCAACTCTTGTAGCTTAAGTGTCATTACATATGTAGGGTCGGTGGGTGTCCTCTATCCCACCTTCCAGTCAGTAAAACCATCACAAGGGTTTCACTGAAAAAATGCTTGTTTAAAAATATTGAATCTCATTCGTAATTTTAAAATGTTCGTGTAAAAAGATTTCTCAATTGAAAATTGGCGTTTGTGGTGTAGTAAATGGAGGATGGGATAGTGGCCACCCACCCACCCTACATATACAAACAATTTAACATCGAAACACTGTTTCCCGATATTTTAACAACATGATACAAACACTGTTGTCGTATTTAGAAACTTAAAGGAATAACAATGAGAAAATTATTAATATTCACAATTGGTGGGTGTTAAGAATACACTCTACAATTTTATGTAATTAAATTAAATATTTACTCATGCATCAATGCTTATTTGATGTAAATTCTCGTTTATATGATTATTTTTGAAGATGATAATTATTTATAATAAACAATTTGTTGAGTGTATTAGAAACCACCCACATAACCTATATAAACAAATCTACTTAACTAAGAATTTTATTTTTGAATTATTTATTATCCCTTAGGTTTTATTGATTTATAACATTGAAAAACAATCAACTGTTGTAGCTTAAGTTCAAATACATATGTAGGGTGGGTGGGGGGCCTCTATCCCACCCTCCAATCAGTAAAACCGGCACAAGGGTTTTAATGAAAAAATGCTTGTTTAAAAATATTGAATTTCATTTGTTATTTTATTATTTTCGTGTTAAAGACATCTCAATTGAAAATTGGCGTTTATGGTGTAGTAAATGGAGGGTGGGATAGTGGCCACCCACCCACCCTACATATACAAACAATTTCACATCAAAACACTGTTTCGTGATATTTTAACAACACGATACAAACACCGTTGTCGAATTTAGAAACTTAAAGGAATAACAATGAGAAAATTATTAATATTTATAATTGGTGGGTGGGTGCCTTTTAATCTAAAGAATATACTCTACGATTTAATTTAATTGAGTTCAATTTTTACTTATGCAACAATGCTTATTTAATGTAAATTCATTGTTTATATGATTATTTTTAAAGATGATAAGTATTTAAAATAAACCATTTGCAGAGTGGATTAGAAACCACCCACATAACCTAAATAAACAAATCTACTTAACCTAGAACGTTATTCTTGAATTATTTAACATCCTTACTTTTTTTATTGGTTTGTAACATTGAAAAACAATCAACTGTTGTAGTTTAAGTTCCAATACATATGTAGGGTGGGTGGGTGGCCTCTAACCACCCTCCAATCAGTAAAACCGTCACAAGGGTTTTACTAAAAAATGCTTGTTTTAAAATATTGAATTTCATTTGTTATTTTACATACATACACTCTAAAATAACACGCTTGTTTTGATTCCTCCGCGATGTCCGTCCTACTTAATCTCTACTTAATATTCCCCGAATCAAGATTAATTGATGTTTTATTAGCAACGACTTCCTAAACTGCTTAATTATTACATCGAGAAATAATTACTCCCCTTAGTAACTTAAACTATTCAATTAAAACTTAACGTAAAACAATTTTCTTATAAAATATTCATACTAATACAACAAAATTTAATTATTGAATTTGCACCAAATAAATTGTTTACAAATTAAAACCAATATTTATTCAATCCCACAGTATCTGAATCAATTTAAAGTTCATAGAAATTTTCACCACCACGTAAATATTCGATGTGTCGATTTTTTTTTTTATAAATTAAAAATTAAATTTAGTGCACTAAATAAATTCATTTCGAATAGTCTTACTCCGTATTTAATTTGCATCTGGTATTGCGCTATAATTTATATTATTAAAACCCGGCTTTGCAGCTGCAATTTACGGAAGCTGCGAAACAGAAATGAAAAAAAAAAAAAAAAAAAAACAGGCGAACGGAAAAAAATTGCGGAAATTACGGTTGTCGCGACGCGCTGAAATAATGCGGGACACCGGTTTAAAGTGCCGGAAAATACCACATTGCGGCTGTATTAGGATTTTGCTAATTTCTTAACAAGATGGGACGCGGCAATGTTCACAGTGTCAGGTTCAAGAGCTATTTTTAACGTTCGCGCGGATTTTATCCTGCACGTGCGGTATTTTTAAATTATATTCCCGACAAAGGGAATTTATTATTATGTTATACAAGCGAGTTTATTACGATTAAATTATCTAATTATCGAACGTTATTCTGTATGGCTTGTTGGTTTATGGTTTTACATTCTGTGATGAATTAATTTGAAGAGGGACTATATCTAAATGGAATGCTCTCCTCTAGCTAGTTATTACATCCGCTTGATGTAGCTAACTCAGATACAACCGATTAGGAATTAGTGTTTGTGCTGCTGCTCGAGGGAGATCAATTAAATCAACATAGCTATACAAATGTGCATTAAATACAAAAGAATACACATTTTATTATAATGTAAATTACTCTAAATTAAGACACTATGCGAATCAATTTAAAGTTCATAGAAATTTTCATCCAGTAAACAATTTTCGGTGTTATATTAGAGAGATAAATATGTTAAAATAGTGTTACATCTGATAATGTAGAATAATAGATCTTTTAGGTCGCTTAACACACCACACATCTGATAATTGGACAATTAATATGCTTCTCTTCTTGTTTTTCCATTGGCTATCGAGTGGTGGTCTCTCAGCCAGCCCTAAAGATGTTATTTTCTTTAAGTTTAGTTAACTATACATTTTTTAAAACAATTTAAATGAAGTGAAAATAAATCAAATTAAATTTATTTACTTTAATATAAAGCGATTGATTATTAGATAATTAAATTTATTTACTTTAACATAAAGCAATTGATTATTAGATTTAAAAAAAAACATTTTTATTCACAGAAGTATAATACAGACGTATTGATTATTATTTTATTAAAATAAGTACTTTTATGTATTTTTCATAATAAAAATTCGATAGTGATAAAATATCAATAGTGTTTTTTTGTTTTATTACACGCAACTTATTCGAGTGTTTATGGAATTATTTTCCGCCGGTGGAGTGCTGATGATTTTCAAGCTCACCCAATTCCAACCCCATTTGCTGGCAATATCTTCAGGGCAATGAAACTGTCAATCTTTACTTTTATGGCTGCGGTCCGTACGGTTATCTCGAGCCTGCTTCCTGAAAGGAATCACGGTGCATTGGCTGATTTCCAAATGTCGATACAATTTTACATCGGCCATTATTTATTATTGCATATCAAATTTCGTACGTGCACTAAATCATCGTTTTATTATTTTAATAACGCGCAGCGCGTAAAAATCAGAGCCGCCGTTTAACGTTTGTTTTATTTTTTTGTCCGGGCTAATGACGGACCGTTTGAAATTTAATTGGTGCGCATGTGTAAATGTCCGCGGCGTACGAGTTAAATCCGATTTATAAAAAAAAAAAACGTTGGAATTGCTTGCGGTCCCCGGCGCATCCACCAAAATTTAATTAACTCTTCAGCGGCTTGTGGCCGTTCGCAAATATATTGCCGCGCCGCCGAATAAGTGGCCTGAAATGGGCGAATTAATGTTAATTCGTTAATTACTGGTATGCAGATAATTAATCATATTTACATAATTAATTGAATTTATTTTTAGCATAAAAAATAATCTTTTTTTAAATTTAATTATAATAGTAGTTTAAAATATATCCTTTCTTTACTATTTTTTTAAATCAGAAATGTATCTAACTTTTTTTATTATTATAAATATAGTTTTAAATTAAATCACAATTGGTTTAAACCTTCATCACTAATAGTTTAACAACGTGAGAAGTGAGAAAGTCATTTATTAATATTATGTAGCAATTTTAATGTTTATATAATATAATAATTATATTAAAGTAATGTTGATACAATAGGTTTTGAATGTTTTATATAAATTACAATTTTAATTTTATAAAGAATGAAAATCGAGCATTGTTAAGTATTATGTAATAAAATTAATTAAATTCTTAAAATTTTACACCATTGTAATAAATTCCAAGCATTTATTTTAATAAACATAAAATCACGTCCAGGTCATAAATAAAAATATTCTTAAGTAAATGAATAGTTTAGAATTTATTTTATTTTAATAAACACAAAATCACATCCAAGTCATGAATAATATTATTTTAAAATAAAATAAAACGAATAACAGTTGTGTTATTAAAAAAGTGATAAAAACAGAGTTATTCGTATCATAAAATGTATCACGAAGTAAAAGCCTCTACAATTACTTATTTAATATTATTTTAAATGAATAGTTAAGACTTAGAATTAGAATTTCAATAACAAAATTTACATTGAATACAAAACGTCGGTCTCACTCCCAGTGCATACAGAACGGGATTTATTTCCTAAACCATCATATTTCATCGTTAATGGCTGAGCCGTAGTTATCAAACACTGTTCTTGCAATAATTTTTCAAAGGCGCGGCTCCACCTTAAAAATTACCCTGTCCGGAAAACTCATCCGACACCAGCTCCTTTAATTCCCTCACGCGGCCATTTCATTTAATTTCTTTTAACACATCTGAATTATTAATTATTTATAATATAAATTAAATCATTAATTTTACTGTATGAATTTATATTATTTTATGGTGTGTTTAATAATGAATACTACAAAAAAACAACGCGAAGTTTCTCTTTCTGCACGAGACAGCGATATTGTAGTAAAATTCCGTAGTATTTTCTTTGATCCCGTGAAACAAGTCGAATGATGAATTTGAAAGGATGAGTTTAATAAAGTTACGCCCGGCGCATCCACCATTATTGTTATTCCGTATTATCCTTATTGCTTTATATTATTTATCCATTGTATACAAAAAAGCCAAGGTTACATGATTATTTCTCAGTGCGCGTCGTCAATAAGTGCATTTTCAACTTCCTGTTTTGTTCCGACGCCTGTTTATAACTCTGGTCGGCTATTTGATTGATTTTAATTGCAATTTAAGTTCGCTATTCAATTATACTACTTTCATTACCCGGTACCTATTTAAATACTTTATTTCGTTGAGTATTATCGAATTAAGTGTATCACTAAGTGATTCACCTAGATTAAAGGAAATGGTGTAACTAACGTGAATATGGAGTGTTTCTTCGAATCGAATTATGCAAATATTATTGGTTATAATTCTTGATACTGTCATAGATTAATCACGCAGTTGGATAATCTGAAAATGCTGATTACAATCTTTTATTCCGCGAAAAGAAATATTTTATGGTTAATACAAATATTAACATGTTTAGTTAGATTTTATTACAAAGATAAACCTAAGTAAATCTCCAATTTTTCTGAGAAAATCTAAACCTATGTTAATATAAAATATTCACTATGCAATCACAAGCGATTTCTACGAAATGAAATATCTTTTATACGAATTATAAAACTGTTGAGGTGAATGGTAATTAACGGCATTCGCATTAATCCCACCGAATAAATTCGTAATCATTCGGCGGGGACAAATTTCTCCACACAATGCCTGACTGTCATCAATCCGGCGGCTAATGATGAAATATGACTTTGTAAACAGGTAAAAAGCTCATTTACTAAATTGCGGCGGAGCGTAGCGTTACATAAACGTTATTTCGTTATTTATGCACGAATACGTTCGCATTTATTTTTATCGATTATAAAATGTTTCCATTTGGGGTTAAAAAAAAGAGAGAACAAAATGATTAACCCATCAACTGGAATGGATAAGGGATGGTAGAGACAACGCGTTATTGATTGTAATTATTAAATGAATAAAAAGAATAATATTTTTATTAACAATAAAAGATTGTTCTATTGAATAGTCGACATTTCTATACATTAATAATGACTTGGTAACAGTTGTAATGGAGTGAAACTGATATTAGCATTGATTGTCTGCAGGTGTAGCATTAAATGTCGCTAATTGATTTAATAATAGCTACAAAAGCAAAGCGATTAATCTAATCAACACAATAATTTACTTAGAAGACAATTTACAATAATAATAATATAATGTCACTAATAATGGTCACTATTTAAATAAATAAAAACTACATCTATTTGAATTAAAAGGAAAACAATACAAACAACATTATAATAAATAGAATGGTTGCGACCGTTACTACGTGGTAATCCATACTTACACTGTGAATTTTTCAATTCAGTGTAAACAACATTATATTTATGCTAATTAAATATTGTGCAGAAACGCTCATAGAGATTTGATTTATCTCATTATTAATTATTATTTTAATATTATATTTCTTTAAATAAGCTTAAATTGAGCGTGAGCGTTATATTTAATTACTAACCGTTAGTAAGTCGCTAAATAAAACAAGAAACCCCCAATTGCGGGGATGGCTGCGTGGTAGTTCATAATTAAGGTATTTGTAATTAAAACATAGTGAACTTTGCAATTAATTTTACTAACCCCTTTCACGCCGGAGATGAATTAAATACTAATTTGAGCGGGCGTAAAACTTTCCGTTCTGCAGACACGTTAATTACAAACATTTAATTTATTAAAAATTTAATCGATCCAATTCGAACTTAAAATTCAAATACACTTATAACATAAATTCACGAAGAATAATGAAGTTTGTACGTAAAATTTTTAGAAAGTTAAATGTAGATTAAACACGAATAATAATAATTTAGAAAAATATATATTTTTCCAATTCTCTCTTCGTCACAATCTTTTTTTTTCTTTTACAAAATTGATGAAAAATCAAATTTTGATCTAAGAAATTTAAATCTGCGCATTTAAAGTCTATGGATTCATATCTAAAAATTTCGATTGAAAGGCATTTTTGAAATGCCACTATATACATTTTAAAAATTTTGAAATGTGATATGACGTTTAGCGTTAATGCAATCACCTGCTGAATCCGATGCGTTGTGTTTGGTGGAATTTGTCTGGAGTGGCGGGGACTTTGAAGTGTTAAAACGATCTGTCGTCGCCGGGCGACGATTCCTAGCGAATGCAGAGTGCACACAGACACGTTACCAATGTGACAAACATTAATTCAAGTCGAATATCCGCGCCGCTAAGCGATTTTTCATCGCGGAAAAGCCGCAATTACACTTTACAAATAGAACGTCCCGCTTTCCCGCGGGAAAATTGCGGGGGCGGGCCGCCGGTCGTGGGGTTATTGCGCTATAAAATTCCATAAAGCGTACACAATGTTGTCTGCCTGGGAAATTTTCACCTTTTACGGCGGAATTTAATTGGCGCCAGGTTTAATAGTCAATTATGCTGAGATGTCACTCTACTCTGGGTTTTATTCCCTAAACTATCGCCTTGTCACGATTATCGTATCTTAAGTTTTCGTTAGTTCGCTATGAATTGATTTAATAATGACTTTTAGGCATGCGGAATAAGGTAAAAGTATTAAATTATAGTTGAATTCATTCTTGGGCAATTTGGGTAGAAATTTCAGCGGTATTTCGAAGTTTGCTTTAATCATAACCAAAAATTGTATGGAATTTGATTGTGTAAATATAAATCATACAATCCATTCTTTAAACAATCGTTTATACCATCTGACTCTAATTGATAGGGACAGTTTCTTCTAGAAAATACTTTCTTTTCATAACAATATAATTATCTTTAAAAATGGTCTGTTCTTCAATAAAAATTTGTATCATATGAAAGTTGTACCTAAATCAGAATATAAGAGCAGAGGTTTAGTCTCAATGTGTAACATTTTAAATAGAATTTAACTTTAGACTGTGTTAACCTTTAGTAAATAATCTTTGAGAATGTTCGCTCGTGGAATTTCTAGGCTAGATTTAATTGCTTTATCTATAAAGGTTAATTCTATTCAATTGAGGTCTATTTTCTGTTATTCTCGTATTTGTGCCCTCGTAATAAAACATAATCAGTGTATTAGCCTCAATCTGCATTATGTCAAAGAGAATTTTGCTTTGTCTCTAAATTACGATAAAAAAATAATTAAATGTTTTATAATATTACGTAATTTTAAATTAATTTATGTTATAATTCCTTTCATCAATAGTGCAGTGAACAACGTATCTACCGTACTTAAATATTTGTTAGTTTGCTTGTGGAATTTTCAGGTTAGCCTCAAGCATTTCTTAATGAGGGTAATGAGGTCTTAAATTCAGTTAGATCTGTTTTCTCTCATTCTCATACATAGATAATACAGTTGAGCATTCGCCAGAAAACGTTAGTAGAGTGCTAGCCTTTCAAAGAAAATTTTGCTTCATCCCTACAGTAACCTACAGTAATCTACAGTAACCTACACTAACCTACAATATCCTACACTAACCTACAATATCCTACACTAACCTACAGTAACCTACAGTAATCTACAGTAACCTACACTAACCTACAGTAACCTACACTAACCTACAGTAACCTACAATAACCTACAGTAACCTACAATAACCTACAATAACCTTTCCCAAATGTTTTCAGCGTGAGGAATTTTTGGACTAGGGGAATATTCTCCTTAACATATTAAAGAAACATTCATCCCTAATATACAATATAATTGCCTTAAGAAATATTTGTAGTGCAAGCCTACTTATTGAATTTTTAGGCTAGGCCGCTGCATAAGGGTAATATTTAATTTAGTTTGAATAGATTGTTTTTATGTTATTTCCTTTGCCTTTATCTAGTGGTTTTTAAAGTTGAAGAATAGTTATTTAAAATACGAGATGCTTTAGGAATTATTGAGAATAACAGTTGTTTAATTGAAAGGCAAATGAAGAACAGTTTAAAAATTGTTTAATATTGTAACTTTTCCAATTGTTTCCTAAGGAAAGATTTTGATTTTGTTATTGAAGCTATTTATTAGAAGTAAGCGTGAGTTTAAATCAATTACGAATAATTTAATTGATTAAATGAATATCAGATAATGAAAGCTTACAATTTTATAATTAAATAATTAATTGTCTGAAGTGATTTTCTGTTATTCTCATATTTTTGCCCTCGCAATAGAACATAATCAGTGTGCATTATGCCAAAGAGAATTTTTCTTCGTTTCTAAATTACTATAAAAATTAAATTAAAAGTTTTATAATATTAGGCAATTTTAAATTCATTTATTTTATAATTTCGTTTCATCAAGAGTGCAGTAAACAAAGTATCTACCTTATTTAAATATTTACTAGAAAAAGTTTGCTTCTAGAATTTTTTTGGTTAGCTTCAATTATTTCTTAATGAGGGTAATGAGGTCTTAAATTCAGTTAGATCTGTTTTCTCTTTTTCTCATACTCATATAATAGAGTTGAGCATTTTAAAGAGAATTTTGCTTCATCCCTATAGTAACCTACAGTAATCTACAGTAACCTACACTAACCTACAGTATCCTACACTAACCTACAGTAATATACAGTAACCTACAATAACCTACAATAACCTACAGTAACCTAGAGTAATCTACAGTAACTTACAGTAACCTACAGTAACCTACAATAACCTACAGTAACCTACAATAACTTTTCCCAAATGTTTTCAGCGAGAAGAATTTTTGGGCTAGGGGAATATTCTCCTTTATATAGGATTTATTTGTTAAAAGTTGGAGAAAGGGTGTTAAAAATACGTTCATTCCTAATATACAATGTCTTACGAAATATTTGTAGAGAAAGCCCTTTTGTTGAATTTTTAGGCTAGGCCCCTGCATAAGGGTAATATTCTATTTAGTTTGAAAATATTGTTTTTATGTTAATATTGATTGTCGAGTTACGTGAAGATGAATAAAAATGAAAAAATAAACTGTGGTGATTACAAGTGTTTTTATTATTGTTTTTATGTTGTTTGCCTTTAGCCTATTTAGTGGTTTTCAAAGTTAAAGAATATTTATTTAAAATACGAAATGCTTTAGGAATTATTAAAAATAAGAATTGTATAATTGAAAAGCAAATGAAGAACAGTTTCTTAGGTTCAGTTGTTTAATTGAAAGGCAAATAAAGAACAGTTTCTTAGGTTCAGTTGTATTTAATAGAATTTAGATAGCTTTTGAAGAATTTGTAGAAAATTTAATAAAAATTGTTTAATATTGTAACTTCTGCAATTGTTTTCTAAGGAAAGATTTTGATTTTGTTATTGAAGTTATTTATTAGAAGCAAACGTAAGTTTAATCAATTAGGAATAATTTAATTGCAATATTTTAGTTCTTTTTATATGAATGTGCTCACAATTTTATAATGAAATAATTAATTGTCTGAAGTGAATCGTCGTACTAAAGCCGCCATTTAATAATTTCATATCGGGACTCGGAGCAGATCCGGGCGCGGTCCTTGGGGCTTTCGAACTTCACGAGAACCCACCGCACCGGAAATATATAACAGTAGATGAAGGTAAATAAGTTGTTTAACGTCGAAATCATTACCTAGGAGATGCAACGAAGTTGGCCCCGTATTGAGCCGATTGTGTGCGGTTAGATTGAAACTTTTAAAACGATAAAACTGAAAGGTCATACATAAATTCAACGTCTTTGTTAAATGCTAAGTAGAAACTTTATTGTCCCCCCATTTTAAACTTCCTATCGGACGTAAGACCACAAAGTAGACGACGGAAGGGGATTAGCGCAGACATAATCTGCCCTATCTACAAAAACAGGAACACAATTCCGCCTTCCGATCGTAATGTAAAAATGCACGAAATTCATTTAATGCGCGGATGCAGGACGCCTCTAATCCCGCAATGAAGTCGGCACAATATGCCGGGATTAATGAAACGGATGGCCTGAATAATGGCCATCATTATTCAATTATAATTAAAATTTAACGTCATTTTATATCTGCTAACATTCACACGTCGTACACTTGCACTTGACCTAAAATAATGGTAATTGATCTCGTTTACCCCCAGCATAATGTAATTACCTATATCTCAGCCAAGTTGATGGAGTTAATTAATTTATTTCATCCTCCTCTCTAGTTAGTGAACCTCCCCAGTCGCAGCACACAGCGCGCTCCCTCGCGATAACGCGCTTCAACCACGGGGTTTTTAATAAGGCCCAATTGTTATAAACTATTTGGCTTCGAGTTGATAAATGGATTTAAAAGTTTCCCTTTTCCCAATAGCCGCCCGGACTCGACCGGTTTTTCCCAATTATCATAAATAATACCATCGGGGGTTACTTCTGACACGTTCTTCTCCCTACCGGATCACACAATTAAAACCCACCAGCGCCAATGTTTGCATTCTCCAATTCCCGAACATTCACTTCAGAACGTTTTTACCCGCCCGAAATTTTAAAGAGATTATCTCTCGGGATGAAAGAATTAAGTGAGGTGAAGATTAATTAACTGTTCGTAATCGAACTTCAATATTATGTATTTTATTTAATTACGCGTTTTTTTTAAATATATAGATATGCCCGGCGCATCCACCATAAATCGTTTGCGGTCAACGCTAAGTACAGCAGCATTAGCACGTGCATCCATGCTACTAATTTCAAAGGGATTACACTAAGTAATTCCTTTCTGCATAAAATTATTAGCCATGGTCATTATTAATAAAACAACGTGCACGGACCTGAAAGAAGTTCATAAATATTGTGTACACATTTTATTGACGGTAAAGAGGTTTTTCATAAAGGAACTGTAAGAAAATAATATAAAAGAGAAATTGAGATTAATGTAAATAATGTAAATATTGCGTGAATTTACAATGGAAAAAAATACGCACACACACACGCGCGCGCGCGCACACACAAACACAGACACAGACACGGGGCGCCCGTTTGTATTCCGAGCGGTAATCGATAAGGCGGTAAATGAAGCAAAAATAATTGAAGTTGGGATATTGAAAGACGGAAGAAACAAAATTGATATATCCTGTTGATTTCGTCGTTCCGATGACAAAAAAATAAATAAATAAAACGAGGAGATTATATAATCCGCACACGTTAAAAAGTTTATAATAATCGTTAATTAATATTAAAATGTTATATTTATTTATGTGCGTATAAACACGTAATAAATTTTAATTATGTTTTTTTAAATAAATAAAAATTTTAATAAAAAATTCAAAATTTCTGTAAACGTAGATTAATTGCTGGTAAATATTAGAACCCGCGGTTTTAAACGTATGGGAAGAATGGACCTGGAAAATTAAAAAAATTAAGATAAAGTATACTGTTTTGGAAAAAAATTGTTAAAAATTATATTTCATCGAATCTGAAGAAGAAATTCCTTGAAAAATCGATAGGATAAAGCAGGAAATAGTATGTAATAATGTAGTTCTGCAATCAGATTTCTTAGAAATCTTAGAAGTCGTGCATGGTTCAGGTAATATCAAAATTATAATGCAGACCGGTTTTATTAAGGGTAGTTAATATTACCGTACTTAAAATAACTAAATGATCTAAAGGGACGTAATCAAACAGGTGCTCTAATCATAGACGAATTAATACAGAAATGTTAATGAAATTATAAACCTAATGTTTTATTTACCTTAAATGTTGATGAATTCATCTTATAGGAATATTTAATTTAAGATTTATGTTTTTAAAATTTTACTATCAAATTTCTATATCGTAAATAATACGTGAAGTATTAGACAGAACAATTGCACCTCGTCGCGGCGCAGGGATGCCGATCACGTGTCGCGGGATGAATATATAATAAGTCGCATTAGGGTGGCGAAAATTAAAACATAATTAATTTTTGAGCGGCCCTTGAATACGTAATGGCGCGCACGTAAAAAGAGCGCCCTCCGCCCGCCGTTTCCCCCCCCGCGCCACCTCGGGGCGGCCGCCGGGCCCTTATGGCGAGGAGCATGTAGAGCCTCCGCAAATATTTGAGCGGAATCAAACGTAGCAAGTTTGGGACAAATCCCTTCATTAAAATCGCACCGGTTCGAAAACTTGTTATGCAAAATCTAGAAGCATGCGATTCCGAGATTAGTTCCTGCGGCCGCTGCTAGAATATATTAATCCCCCGGGATGCCGATTGAGAAGTAATTATTCATTACGTACAAATTATATTGAGGCTTCAATCTAATAATGTACGGGGGAAACATTGGCGTTGTGGGTGCCTGCACGTTTGAACTGACTTCTTTACTTTGAAGTGTGCAGTCCCTTTGTCCAACAGAGCGTGAGAGAATTGTGTGCTGCCATCTTGTCTACAGATTTAAAACACTTAGAGGGCGAGGTGTATTTATCCCCCCCCAAACAGACTCTATTATGGATACATCACATATTTAACTTACGAATTAATAACTGATAAACGTGTGACAAGCTTAAAGCTATTGTAGTGCTTAATTCTAAGAATTAACAAAAAGCTACAGACAACACTTTGTGATAAAAACCATCAAACGTAAACGAAACAAAAGGAATAAAAACTTTACTGACCGGATAGGCTACATTGTGTACGAATCGATTAACAAAATAAAGAAGACGTAAATACATACAATCAACAATGCATTTTATCTATTCAGGAAAATTATACCCTAATGAGATTAAAAATTACGTCTTAGATATTATTAATGTAATGTAAAAACATACGTGAAATGATAACTGTGGTGAAATATAAAAGAATGTTAAAATTCTTACAGTTTTCAATTATTATCTGGTGATCAATACTTTCGTGACAGTTGCCGGCCTTGCGAAACTGATATTGAAATAATAAGTGGGGCAAGAATTAAAATTTACTTTAATTAACAGTCGCGTCACTCACTGCAATTTCATTACGTCCTATTTGCGTTTTTTTTTATTAGGAAGAAAAATTACCAATCATGTAAATGTTAAAATGTAAAAATTGATCTTTACTAAGTTGAATTAAATATAATCTCCTTAACACACAAAATCCTCTATTTCTCCTTTTTTTATGATTACTTTAGAAATGTCCTTTTTATTTTATAAGTATATAAAGATTAATTAAAAACTGTATTATTTCAATAGTAAAATCCAATTCGCCATTGAGGTGTAATTAGAAGCACAAATATAAATACACAATTAATACGTATTAAAGCAATAGAAGAGAAACGAATGCATAATATAACATTATTTTAATTGGAGCTCCTATTGCTCGTTTTATATAAATCCGATTGTTAGTAACGTAGAATTACAGTACAAATATTATACCTCGTTAAAATACCTATTGAACATTATTAAATTGCGCGCGTTCATTTTTCGAAACTAACTAATTAATACCGTTAAATTGCGCGCGTTCAGTTTTTAAAGTTAATTAATTAATTTCAGTGGAACGTTCGAAGAAATGATTGTTGTACCTACCCCGACCGGCGGTAGACATAAACATAAACAGATTTTACGATACGGAATGAGTGGTGCCGTCGTGATAAGCCGACTGGAGTGCCCCCCGGCGGGCTGATCATGCCGTTAAAAAGCAATTTTGTTGCGTCATTAAATGATAAACTCGATAAATACATCAATATCATTACTCTAATGAGCGGACTTAAAATGTAAATTGAATAAACAGACTATTCGCAAGTAGCGTAATCCCCCAGACAATTAATCCAATGGCGAAATGGCATCTACGCTATTAATTCTAATAATTAGGACAAACACGAAAACATTACGTAAGTCTACAATTAGATTTACGAAATATTTTCGTATTTTTTCTAATTATTATTTCATTTTTTACCATGTAAAGGACTTTATTACATTTTTGCTATTAATTCTGTTCGCTGTTTAAAGTATATCTAATTTAATTTACAATTGTACACAATTGTACACAAAAACTGAATGTTTTTAAAATTTTATTTACATTTCATGGACCTTGAGGGCCGTGAGGAGGTTCAAGAATCGTACTGAAAATATAAAAATAAAAATCTTTTGATGTAAAGAAAACATCTGAAGAAACATTTTAATTTAAATTTAAATTTTAAGTTTTGAAAATATAAAAACTAAGATTCTAGAATCGATCAGAGGGGTTCTTGACCTTGACCTTTCCCTCAAGTGACATTGATCATTAAATCACCTTGAACTTCAAATGACGCTGAGCAGCAAATGACCTTGAACTTCAAGTGACCTTGACATTCGAGTGACCTTAGCCTCCAACTGACCTTGACTTTCAAGCGACCTCCAAATCGTTTTGACCTTTAAGTCACCTTGACTTTGAAAAAACATCTAGTACCCTTCATAATTGGGAGAGAGGGGAACGCTCGAATGAAATAAATTGAAAGATATTAGATAACCGAAATTACTTGTGTGAAGTGTGTTACCTGGCTTAATATTTGTTGTTGTAAACGAGTATTGTTACAGCTTGCTTTAACTGTCCTGAAGTGTGACTCCATTCTGTTGAATTTTTTTTTGAAACATTTCTGTGTATTTTATACGCAAGAAATTAACTTTAACATAAAAATCTGCTCTATTTTCTATTTTCTTTTTACCTATACTATTTTACCTACTTCATTCTTTATTTTATTTTCAACAACTAAAAATTACTCAAAAATAATTTTTATGCACAAGTTATTATTTTATAAAATAGATTATTATTCAACTGCCTCAATAAAGGCTTTAATATATATCACAATAAATAATTTATCGCCTTAGTTTACTCTCAACAGATGCTAATAAATTATTCAATGCCCTATCGTATTCTTGACCTATCCCAATTAACGATTTACTGACATAATCTAGACTAAAAAATAATTCATTTTCCTAGCGTAATTTTGACTTATCCCAATAAATTATTCGTTACGTTATCGTACCCTTGACCTATATTAAAAAATTGTATGCTGAACCAGTAAAAATATTTCATATTCCTAGTGTACTTTTGACTTATCCCAATAAATTATTCGTTACACTATCTATCATAACCTTTACCTATATTAATAAATTGTTTGCTGAACCAGCAAACTTCTGACCTTTCTCAATAAATTATTCATCACCTTTGCCTATTAGTAATAATTGGGAGAATTTTTTTCTAACTTGAAAACGTTGTAATGAAAATATAATAATAATAATAATATTTTGAAATGTAGAAAAACAATTAATTAATTTTTTATATTTAATTATTAATCAAATATATATGAAAATATAAAAATGAAGATCTTTTGAAGTAAAGGAAAAAGCTAAAATAAGAATTAATTTTTATAACCTCTAAACTTAAAAAAAAAATAATAAAGATCTTTTGAACTGAAGAAAGGAAACTAAAGAATTTTTTTTAACATATTTTGTTAGTTTTTATAATTTTATACAGAAGACTGAACTCGTTAAATAAATAAATAAATAAATTTAAAAACCTACGAAGTTTGGTAAAATAAATAAATAGTGATATGACCATCATAATCATAAAAACTATGAGACTTACTTAATTTGCACAATTTTGAATTCTTACAAAGTTTTATTGTTTTGTAAGCAACAAAATCATCAACGATTCAAATATTTAAAGTTATCGTATATATAGGGTGCGTGGGTGTCCTCTATCCTACCCTCCAATTAGTAAAACATAAGCGAGGGTTTTAATTGAAAGTTGTAAAATATAAATAAACACAAAATAATTGTACATTTTAGAGATTTATTCATACAAATTTTTCAAATAATTTTTGATGATGTTTTACTGATTAGAGGGTGGGATAGAGGCCACCCACCCACCCTACATATACATATAAATTCCAATTACTGATCGTCTCACGGTTTGGAGTAAAATTAATTACAAAACTTTTTGAATAAAAAAGAAATTCAAAAATAATTTTTGAGCCAGGAAATTAATAAAATTTGTATGCGTGATGGGTGGGTAGATTTTAAATCTAAATTAGATTAACTTAGCTATAGAAAGTCATTTATTTATATTTAAACTTAAATTTTGATTTTGTTTTATTTTTTACTTCATAGGATGTGTAATTGTTTTCAGCAGCAAAATCATCAAAGACTAATTAAGGTTATCCTGTATATGTAGGGTGGGTGGGTGGCCTCTATCCACCCTCCAATCAGTAAATCATAAGCGAGGGTTTTAATTAAAAGTTGTAAAATGTAAAAACAAAAACAAAAAATTGCCATCATAGTACTTTCCTTACATTTTTCTCGAAAACTATGATGTTTACGCAAAAATGCTATTTTTAACAATTTGCTCAATTTTGGATTCTTTACAATTACTTTTTACATAAATTTCATGTAACTCCTATAGTTTAGAAAACATTTTATTGTTAATTTAAAAAATTTAAAAATAAAGATCTTTTGAGGCGAAGAAAAAAAAACTAAAGAAATCTTTTTTTAAATGTTTTGAATTTATATTGATTTTGTACAAAATACTGAATCAAATAAATAAGTAAATTTCAAAACCTACGCAATTTGGTAAAATAAAAGAAATTGAAGTGAAGAAAAAAACTGAAATAAATCGTAGATTTAATTTTTTTATTTTAAAACTCCTAAAGTTTTGAAAGTATCAAAATAAAGATCTTGAAGTGTAGAAAAAAGTTGAAGTTTTAAAAATAAATATCTTTTGGAGTAAAGAAAAAAGCTTAAATAATAGTTTAATTTAAAAACCTCATGTTTTGAAAATATAAAAATAAGTATCTTTGAAGTAAGAAAAACATCTGAAGAAAAATTTAAATATAAAATCACATTCTAAACCCTCTGAAGTTTTGAAGAAACAATCTTTTGATGTAAAAATCCTGAAATGAAATTTAAATTCAATATTGTTGGTTTGAGTTTACGTGAAATGTTTTGCAAATGAAAATAACACACAGTTAAGGAATAAACTTCACTTGTTTATTAAGTGTTAAATGTAAATTTCGTTCACAAGAAATAAACTGTGTGTCATTTTCAATTTAAATTCAGTTTGAAAACTTTTGACACTTTTTTTGTATTTATAGAAGAAAATCCAAATTAAGTTTTACAAAAGTTTTGAGCTCTTTCAACTAATAATAAACAAATAATAAGGTTTAATGTTTGTGTTTATAATATATAAGTGAAGAAAAAAGCTGAAATAAATTGTAAATTTAAATCTTCATATTAAAACCTCTGAAGTTTTGAAAGTATCAAAATAAAAACGTTGAAGTTTTAAAAATGTAACAATAAAGATCTTTCGAAGGAAAGAAAAAGGCTGAAATAAAATTTTAATTTTAAAACTTCTGAAGTTTAGAAAATATAAACATAAAAATCTTTGGAGTAAAGAATACATCTGCAGATAAATTTTAACTTAAAATTATATTTGAAACCCTCTGAAGTTTTGAAAATATAAAAACAAAAATCTTTTGATGTAAAAAGAAAGCTGAAATGAAATTTAAATCAAATCAAATATTCTTAACTTCAAGGTGTCATAAAAACTTACATACAAATTGAAATAGTGTCAGCTTTCGATATTAATTCTATTAAATTTAGTTTGAAAAAATTTGTCATTTGTTTTTGTATTTATAAAAGAAAATTCCAAATTCCGTTTTATAAAATTACTTTAAATTTTTTGATCTCTTTCAACTAATAATAAACGAATGATAAAGTTTAATGTTTGTGTATATAATATATAAGCGAAGAAAAAAGCTGAATAAATTGTGAATTTAAATCTTCATTTTAAAACCCCTGAAGTTTTGAAAATATCTAAATAAAGTGTATTTTCATTTAAAGTTCCTGATTCAAGATGTATCACAAAGTGATGGCTTCAAACATTAAATATAAATAATGGAAGAAAGGAATTTAACGGTGTTTTTATTATTAAAGATCTTGAAGTGAAGAAAAAAGTTTGAAACTTTAAAAATGTAAAAATAAAGACTTTTGAAATAAAGTTGAAATAAAATTATAATTTTAAAACCTCTGAAGTTTCAAAAATATAAAAATATAAATCTTTGAAGTAAAGAATACATATGAAGAAACATCTAAAATTATATTTATATTTTACTTTTGAAAATATAAAAAAAAATCTTTTGATGTAAAAAAAGCTGAAATGAAATTTAAATTCAGTTTGGAAAATTTAGTCATTTTTTTGTATTTATAGAAGAAAATTCCAAATTCCGTTTTAGAAAATTTCACCAAAACTTTTTAGCTCTTTCAACTAATAATAAAAAAATGATAAAGTTTAATGTTTGTATATATAATATATAAGTGAAGAAAACAGCTGAAATATTTTGTAAATTTAAATCTTCATTTTATAACCCCTAAAGTTTAGAAAATATCAAAATAATCAAAATAAAGATCTTGAAGTGAAGAAAAAAGTTGGAAGTTTTAAAAATGCAAAAATAAAGATCTTTTGAAGTAAAGAGAAGAGCTGAATTAAAATTTTAATTTTAAAACCTCTGATTTTCCGAAAATATTTAAAAATAAAAATCTTTGAGGTAAAGAATACATCTGAAGAAAAAATTAAATTTATATTTGAAAAGCTCTGAAGTTTTGATCATATACAAGTAAAAATCATTTGAAGTAAAAAACCCTGAAATGAAATTTAAATTCAGTTGAAAAATTTTGTCACTTTTTTTTATTTATAGAAAAAAATCAAAATTCCGTTTTACAACATTACACCAAAATTTTTAAGCTCTTTCAACTAATAATAAACAAATAAAAATGTTTAATGTTTGTATATGCAATATATGAGTGAAGAAAAAGGTTGAAATAATAATTGTAAATTTAAATCTTCATTTAAAAACCACTGAAATTTAGAAAATATCAAAATAAAGATCTTAAAGTGAAGAAAAAAGTTAGAAGTTTTAAAAATGTAAAAGCAAAGATCTTATGAAGTAAAGAGAAAAGCTGAAATAAAATTTTAATTTCAAAATCTCTGAAGTTTCGAAAATATAAAAATAAAAATCTTTTAAGTAAAGAAAATGTTTTAATTAAATTTATATTTTAAACTCTTTGAAGTTTTGAAAATATAAAAACAAAAATCTTTTGAAGTAAAAAAGGCTGAAATGAAAATTAAATTTACTTTGAAAAACGAAAAATTCCAAGTTCCGTTTACACAAAAATTTGAAGCTCTTTCAACTCATAAATAAAATAATATATATAAGTTTAATGTTTGTGTATATGCTAATTTTTATTAATAGTTGCAATTTTATTAAAAATAATTGAAAATCTGTAGAGAAAAACCATTGAAAATGTACCACCAAGTGAACGCCTCCAAAATTCAAGAATGAATAAGAATTTTTTTTTCTTGCTTCATTCCACCTGTTTTAAATGACGTAAGAAACAACTTTTCTATTACATTTTTGAATTTTTCGGGCGTTCACTTCGTGATACATTTTCAATTGTTTTTATTTACAGATTTTCAATTATTTTTAATAGAATTGCAAGTGCTTTTAATAAAATTTAAATTTTGAACTGTACTTTCTAAACAAACTGGAATTGTTTTTCCGAAAGTTTCAAATACTTTTCTAAAATTGTAACTGTTTTTATTTCCTTAAGAAATTATTTTTTTTATCTGTAATTTACTAAATTTTTAAATACTTTTTTTTCTAATTTATAACTGTTTTTTAGAATTCAATTATTTAACTTTGATTATCAAATAGTTTTACATTATTTAAACCATTTCACTCACTTTATTTTCTCTTCATTATGATTTAGAGTTACAATTTAAAAATTAAAATAGAAGAAAATATAAAAACATCTGAGAAATTATATACATTCATTCAACAAAAGCGTTCTTTAAAGAGAAGAAAAATAAACAGAGTTTAATAATTAAATATAAATATAAGTATGTTTATTAGTCTTTAGCTTCCTTTCCAAAAAAAAAATACATATGAATATACACAAATATCTAACAAAACGTACAAAAATTTGAATGAATGAAGCTGGACGGAGTTCATGCAGCTGTGACGTTCTTCCACTCTAACCCTTGTTCTTGTCCATGATGCTGAGGGTGCAAATATCCTCTTGGACATCTGTATCCTTCTTTAAATACTTGTATTTACGTTTTTGTCTCCTTTTTAGGGAAGACTTTTTGGCTGTTTATGTCAGCATGGCAGATATATTTATATAAGGTAACTTCAAGATTTTTGTCGGTAAAAAACATAAAAAGAAGACACAGAAAGCAAGCAAGAAAGATAAAGAAACATTTGATGATTGTAATGAATACAATTTTATTACGAAGCTCTACTAATTGAGCTATTTAGGTCTAATAAGAAGAGCGTCAGAGTGGAGCGTCATTATAATTATCTTAATGTCAGCATGACAGATATATATTTGTCATTAATTACTTAAAATGCGTTTATAGTTCGGCATTTTCAAATAAATAAATTAATTAGTTGAAAATAATTCAGAATTTAATCATATAAATGATAAGAAGATCAAATTAATTTAACGAATAAAGCACTAATAACCTTAATTCACACATTTATGTATATTTCGGATACAAAGTGACCATTATAAATGGATTAGCACATTTAGTCACTCTGCGTCCGAAATGTACATTTGGTAGTTCAAATAAAAGTGTGAAGAAATTATATAAATGATGTTTCACTCGATCCTACCCTTCGACGATTTATGTTTATGACTTATACCCGTGTGCAGAATTGAATATATTATTAATACTGGTCTATTGCGTGTTTGTGGGTTTCCAGGAAGAAAAATTTTCATGTGCTGAAAGAAGTATGCACCGCCGTGAGGTTCCGTGAAAAGTCTAAGCTTTCCATACTCGAAACTTAATATAATACGTTTCTCTGGACACGAGAGCCCGAAATTCCAATAAATATCAATAACCAATTCGACGAACTGCACTGGAATGCAGAAATTATAACGAGATGCAATTTTCAACGATTCCATCGCCAATTAACCTTTAAATATTATTGAATTTATTTTGAATATAAATTATAATACAAAAATCACAGCGCCTAATGAATTCGACTAATTTGATGTCATTTATCATTCGTTAAATATATTATTGTTTGAAATTCAACGCAAAAGTGAAAATTTATGATTATAAAAAAATATAGAGCTTTATATAATACAATATAGAAAAAAGTTAAATTTTAAACAATAATTAGTTGAAAACACTAACAAATAAATAATAAATTTGTGAAAAAAGTGTTATTGTTTTCAATACAATTTACTTTAATATAATATTTATATGCACAAAATATATAAATATTAATTATTAATATTATTCAGAACATAATTTTCTGTTAAATTTTATGCTTGTTTTTATTTGTATTTCTTCTTTTTAATAAATTTGAAAAGGAATTTTGTTCTGAATTCAAATTGAAACAAAATGAATTCCCGCCCGAAAATAAAAAATATGCTCAGAGCTCACCTGATTCATTCCACCCCCCCAGTGAAAAAATGAAATCCTATATACTAGTTATTCAGTTTTCGCGCACAAAAAAATTTAAATCGCATTGATGTTCCGCCGGTTGCTGAGCGGTTAATGTGCCTACGCCAAAAACGTATTCGATTTAATTGTTACCTACCGTTCGCGATTTTGGAATAATTGAGTTCATGCTGCAGAAATGTTAATTAACTAGTTCGGAAATTTTCACGATCGCGCCGACACTGACCTTTTTTTGCGCTCTCCATTTTCATCGCGGCGGATTGTATGTGCAATAAGATTAAAAACTGTCACGATCCTGAATACATTACAAACGATCTTACCCCCGATTCTACAAACAGTGTAATGTCTAGTAGTGCGAGAAAATTATGAGCGCCGTTGTGCATAACATTTCTAGATTATTATTAAACATTAACAGCTCTTACTACTAGGATTTTAATGGATTATACATGTATAATACGTGTAATTAATACATTATTAATTATTAAATGTCAATATAATACGATTGCTATTTAGCAATTCATTATGTATTTTAAATAAAGCTGTAATTTCATTATTAAAAAAAAAACAACAAACAAACCGCGCATTTCGAAACCTGTAAATATCCGCAAACATATTTTCCTTTATTTAAACAGTGCTAACATTTTTTTTTTCCTCTCAGTCGAGCTTCCCTCTCTTGTTGATTATTTAAGAACTACGCGTAAATATTTGTTGACACTTTTGTAGAGTTAATATTACAATACCTATAAAAGTAAATTATTAAAATGTTTGTACCGTCAAAGTCGGCACCTGCGACTGGATGTAATAACGAAACCAGAATTAAATTAATTCCGCCGTAATACACGTCCACACACTAAAACAAATTAGTAAGTTTAATAACGCCGGAATGGATTTACCTGTTGTAAATTAAATGAAATAATGGTGGATGCGCCGGGCGCGCGCTTTGATAATCATATGTACACGAAACTGTTTTAAGTTACTAATTGTGAAAGTATTAACAGCTATAAAGCCAAAGTAATTATTAAAAAAAAGTTTTAAATTAATTAAATGCACTTATAAATAATAATAAATATTTTATTCACATTTTACCTTTTATAATAATAGTATTTATAATTTGTGCTTTGGCCATTGGTCTTTCGGCCCCCAAGTATTCGATTATGTTGATTTAATTCATAAATATTTTGTTTTTCCAAAATTTACAATTGTTTATGAATAAAAATATAAATTAAAGTTTTAAAAAAATTTAAATAGACAGGATATTCTTATAAATACCTTAAACTCACACAGCTAATAAAATAAATTTTATATCGAACTAATAACCAATGACTTACTCCAATAAATTAACCCCTTAAATTCAGTATCTTCTGGAGTACAGTGAATTAGAATTTCGCTAGCGTACTCTTGACCTACCTCAACGGATTGTGCGTTAGGGTAGGTCAGGAGTACGCTAGGTCAAGATAGAGTTTATTGTGGTAGGTCAAGAGTACGCTAGTTAAGTCAAGTGAAAACAACTGATAATACGTATAATGAAAAATTAAAAAAGAAAAAATATAGTTGACACCTTCAATCCAATGTAACTCCTAATATTTTATAGATTAGTTACATTAAGTGATAATTGTTAATTAATATTTGTGCTCATGATATGAATTTTTAAAAGAACCTAATTAGAATTAAATATCAATAAGCTTGTTTGGTGAACATGATTAATTCCGTGAATAGTGCTGGCGCGAAACTATTAATCATAACATTTCTTAATTGTTGGGGTCTGGCCGTCTACACTATAAGCCTGGGAAAGCTATTTTAATTGAGTGAATAACTCAAAGGAGCGCCGTAGTGGTACCGAAGTTTGGCGGAGGAACTCTGAATAAAATAAGATGAGAAATAATCATATTTTAGTACCGTGCGATCCTAATGTTCAATGCCAAAGTCGGGCGCGGAGTTCGGCGGTGCACCTGAAGGCCCGCTTTATTGATCATAATGGAAACTTGAAAATAATAAAATACTATAAAATTTTCTCTAATAAACTTTTCATTTATTACCTTTGAGGATTTTCGTCTGAAAGTCCGCAATTTTTTTTGTGTCTAATGAAAAACGGGATGCCTTTCAATATTTTCTTTATGGTACTTTCATGTTCATCTTAAGGATATTAAATTTTTTTGTGATGGGTGATTAGTACTTTTCGCTATTGCAATATTATTCTATTAGTATTCTATTAGTAATATTAAGTTATCATTATGCATAACGAACGAAGTACTTAGGATTGGTTTAAGTATTTGCCGAGATGATTTAATAATCAGCGAGGCGCGTCTGATTGTGTCGGCGGGAAAAAAACTTGCAACGTTCGGGATTAAGCGATCGGGGCTGGTCCAGCACGTGGCGGTAATAGTGGCGGCGGCGGCGGCGAATGTCTTGGAGTGGAATTGGTGAGGGCACAAGAGGCTGCATCGAACGCGCTCAGCTAGTGCGAGGAAAACGGGCTGGAGGCGGCAGGCTGGGCAGGCGAGGTGGGTAAGCTCATGACCGGCTGGGCTCCTGCAGCGCAGGCCTGAAGGCGACGGTAGCTTCAGACACATTCGTGTACACATGTCGCCACGCCGCGGTCACGGACGTCACGCGGCCCCACAACACCACGCGCGCATTCCCGCTGACGACGCTTACGTCGCCGCCGCCGCCGCCGCCACTTCAGGTGAGTGTACATGTGTATCACCCGTACTCGCACTCGTATTCGCACATCGTACTCGGTCGGTCACTGACCGAACACGCGCCGCGCTTTCGCCAATTATTTAAAAATTTACAAATAAACCGCTCTACCCTTTAACACCGACAATTTATTATTCGGATTTCTGCACTCGACGGTCCGAACCAAGTAAATCCTTAATTTACGACGCACCTCACAAACATCCCCATAAATATTCACTACAAACCCATAAATAACAGTGAATTCAAAATAATTTCCTTATCACACCAGTGAACGAATTGGCCCAACACCGAAACCAGATAAATGCCAAGATCACCAGGCAACAAGTGAAAAGTTAAACACTCAAATGCATCATCGCTCGTTACGAACAATTTAGCATCGTTCTATAAATAGGAGAAAATATAGCCAATTGTTGCAGGCAATTTAATCCGAGTGTAATAACGCGAAAATGAATAGACCCATTAAAATGCAAACTTCATACGAAATTAACATAAATCCCAAAACGGACGCGAAATACTATTTAATTTAAAATTTTTAATGAAAATTCGACCTTCGCTCGGCCTTTCCAAACCCTACCCTTCGGCAAGCCCTTACAACGATCCTGAAAGGTTTCCGCGTAAGAAGCAAAACGACATTTCGCCAAGTGATTTATCTAATAATACCTATAAAATACCAATAAATATAATTTACTTTCAAGTGGACGGTACTCCTACAATATCTCCTGTGACAGTATCATAAATGTTTAAATATTCAAGTCAACATCGAAATTTAGGAAGAATTTCATCAAGTAAATTCCATTCGGCATGCTTGCGGTATTTTTTGTGAGCCGCTCGGATATATTTTTTTAAAAACTCTATACATAAAGGAAAGAACACTGTGCATCGTGCTCGCACCAAAGAATTGATCAATCCCTCCTTTTTTCTGCCATCATTATAGATAAGCTCTTAAATTAATCGTGGATTCTCATAATCAGGTGCAAATGCAACAGGTCTGTTGTGTGTCGTGAATGCAAAATGCTATAGCCGTTCCGCAGCGACATGGTGGATCGACACCGCAGCGTCAGCCAAGTGGATAAACCCCACACTCGACCAAGGTGAAGCGGCGTGCATCCGTTAAAACCCTCCAAATTACTCCTTTAATGAAAATCTTTTCAGATGGGGAAGTTTAGCGAACGAACGCTCTTTGTTGGACTTACTCGACGGGGAACCTTCGCGTTTACAACCCACCGCTCTCACCCTGGCCCCAGTCAACGCCAACTTGTATTCCAGGCGGCATTCAGCACACACATGTCCAACTACCGAGGAAAAAATCGTACCGGTAAGTCATCAAACTAGTACATTACAAGGCTTCACACGACTAATACCTCTCAGTTCGAAAACAAACTCAATTATCGAAGTGTATACAAAATCAACTCAACGCTCTCTATTTATTTTACTTTTTTCCACCAACAGCGTTCGTATATAAAAGTGAAATAAAATGTTTGCTTAAGCCAAAACCCCGAAATGATTTTAAAAAAATCATTTAATAAAATTAAGATCCATACATTATAAATCGTACTTAACAAGGAAATATAACAAAACATAATTAACAGTTAAGGTCCTCAAATATTTCTATTTAATATTTTAATGTTACAAATTACATAGATAAAAATATGTACTTATAATTTTGGCGTAAGAGTTCATTAGGCAGAATGTTCTTCCACTCCAGCTCAATGCTGCAATTTAAGATATTCAGAGTTGATCATACTTGCAGACTTATAATTGTCATTTTGACTTCATTTTGCTTCAAAAACCATTATATTGCTCATTATATTTTTAATAAGAAAACAATTATATAAACGTAAATTAAATATTGATTTACAGGTGCAGTATTATGAAAATGTTTAATTATATAAATATGTGTTAATCTTTACAATTACATTTCTGTGGATTACATTTGAAATATTTATTTACATTTATACACACTCAAGTTTAATCATATTGATAATCATGTATTAATAATTGAAATTAAGTTCTAATCTTTTAATTCAAACATAATCATTTGTACAATCACGTAAATAACTTAAATATAGTTTATTTGTTTATAAGCTTGTATAAACATTTAGCACATTATTTGACAATAACTCACTATTTTTTAAATAGATTTAAAAAATGATTCATATTTTACAATTAATAATTAATTTTCTACAACCCATTAAACTACATTTATATATTTTTAACATGTTTGTATTTGTCATTTCAAATTTAACTTTTTAAATCATACGTTATAAACTGTTGTAATAGTTAGTAGTTTGTTTTTATATTACATTTATTTATACATTTATTTTAATGGTAATGGTTTCCTGAATTTCACATTTTACACAAAAACATCTTTATTGCCGACAATTTTACATAATAAAGCAACATTATAAGGAAACAATTGAAAAAACGAACATTTCTGCTAAATGGCTTTCAAATTTTATTTTTTCTCATTTGTCATACTTCTATGTTTGCAATTTGCATGTTCAAGTTGACTTGTGTAAACTATTTTATTATTATTATTTTCATTGTTATATAAAAATTTTAGGAAATGTTTCAATTACAATTGCATGTTTTTCTTTTCATACTAAGTTCCCTCTATACATAATGTAGAGCGTGGCATATAAATGGATGCTTATAACAGAACGGTTTCATATCATAATAATAGGTCTAGGTCTGACCCGGAAATAAATTTCGGGTTCGGGTCGACCTTCGGCCTCCAGATAATAGATTTTAAATGTTTTCATCGCTTTTTTTTTTAAACAATATATTCATTCAACTAAAGTGTTTTATATTACGATTAAATCAATCACTTACATCTTTTGTAATAAGTGTATTTCTTTATGGTATTTAAAAATTGTTTAAAATAGGCATAGCAAAAAATATTTTATGTGAAGTAGATTAATTAATGTAAGTTATTGATTAAATTAAACCAAATAACTTTATTTTACCAGTAGATTTGTGGAATTATAAGTAAAAAATAATCAATGTCAAATTTAAAGTAACCTTAAAAAATAATTAAACACAGTTATATTTCTTACTTCACTATTTTATTGAATCACTAAATGTACATTTCATTATCAATAGTTGACTATTAAAATAATAATGATTAAATAAAATAGTGAAGTTAGAAATATAACTGGCTTTAATTATATAGTAAACTTCACATCATTCATAACTTAAAATTACGAATTAATTAATTTTAGTTTTGTAAATAAATTTAAAATTCTATTACAATCATATTTCCCCAATCAAAAACAATCACGGATTAGTTTCAATTTCTTTGAATTTAATTTAATTATTTCATCATAAATTTAAAAATGAATTTTTTTATTTGATTTTTTTGTTCTATATGAATATTAGATTTTACCGCCGGTACCATCGCGGCCGCCAGCAGTACCGAAACGCATTTACGTGCCGCCGCCAGCCGAGCCTAAGCAGAATGTCCCAAAGGCGCAGAACCCGCCGCCGATTCCGCCGTTGCCGCGGACAAGGCCGCTACCGCCGGTACCACCAGCCCGGAACCAAATTTCGAGTTCGCCCAGCCCCTTCGCGAAGAGCAGTCCGTCGCCCAAGCAGGTCGCCAAGCCGGCGGCCTGCGCCTTCGAGTTCAGCAGCAAGCTAGCGCAGGAGTACGGCAGGGTGAACCATCCGGGGCCGCCGGTCGCCAAGCCGTACCACAAGCCGCAGATATCACCCGCCGCGAAGGGGCCGCAGTGCAACACGGCGAAAATGTCGATGCGCCAGGACTCCAGCGTATCCAGCGACAGTTTCAGCCAGACGTCGTCGCCGAGCTACACGACGAAGACAATGGAGACGCCACTTCTACCCCCCCGAACGCCCATCAAACAACACGGTGTAATAAACAAGATTCAACACGTTGAAGATGATGGGAATGGAAACTCGACAATAACGAAGAGTGCCTCAACTCCAGCCAGTTTGCAAACAATAGTACGGTTCCAAAACGGGTCGAACATGTCCTTACATCATAGGGTAATTCATAGATAACGACGCAAGCCATATGTTAATTATAATTACCCATTACAGATCATCAAAGATATGAGGCGACCGTCCAGTCACTATGTAAGACGGGTGCGTCTTCGGTTTCGATTCGCCCAAGTGATATTAAATGCCATCGCCTTGCTAGCAATTGGAGGGGGCATGGCTGCCTATTTTAAAGGTTAGCAATTTTTTTAAAAAGTCCCATCATTAAATACCTATTTTGCAGCTTATCCACTGGAGATTCACATCGTAAATAATGCGACGGTAACCTCAATTAACATCACCCCTGTAGTTATATACGAGAAACCTTCAATAAACCCTGCACCTGGTATATGCTTACCAGTCATAGTTAGTTTCTGTCAGCAACATAAGGTCCCATATAACTTTACTTTATTTCCAAACTTCATGGGCCATTTTGGTCAGCCAGAAGCTGAACAAGAATTAGAAGTGTATGATGCCGTTGTGGATGTCCGCTGCTATGAACTAGCAGCCCTCTTTTTATGTTCTGTGTTTGTTCCTAAATGTGGACCTAATGGTATATTAGTACGTCCTTGTCGTAGCCTGTGTTATGGTAATAACTTATCATTTCACCCAACCGAATATTACAATAAATATTTTACAGAAACAAAACGAAGGTGTGGTTTCTTCCTCGATGTGTTTGGTCTGGACCTACCAGATTATTTAATGAAATGCGAATACTTCCCCGAAAGTGGAGATCCGAACGTTTGTGTGGGTCATCATGAAGTAAAAGAAGCTAAAGTACGAGCATCAAAAGCAGGTATATAATTTTAATTATTAGTGTTCTAAATTGAGTAAAAGAATGCAATAATCTCGATGATAAGTTTGGTACTTTGAAACTTGGGGCTATTTGCAAGGGAAACCGCGAACTAAACTTCGGGCGTTGGAACGGGGCCCTTCAGGCTATTTTCTAAGTATTGTTTTATTTACAAGTTTGCCCGACCGGATTTCAATGCGACGTAAAAAGGTGCATCCCCAAAGATTGGCAGTGTGATGGCCACGTCGATTGCAAGGATCAGTCGGACGAATTGAATTGCGAAAATTGCGGGGCCGGAATGATACATTGTGGTGGAGAAAGATGTATGGCTCAAGAGCACATGTGTGACGGTAAAGCGGATTGCCCTTGGGCACAGGACGAACGTAATTGTCGTAAGTAAAGGGATATTGTTTATCGCTAAATATTGAGGGAGTTTTCTGTAGTGAGATTGAGCGAGCGTAACGGCGACGAAGGTCATGGTCAGCTAGAGGTTTTTCGACCCGGGCAACAACAGTGGGTCCCGGCATGCGTTGCCCATTGGGATACAGCAACGTCCCCCGATGTAATATGTTCCTTGCTGGGATATTCGTGAGTTATTGTATCCTTAGCCTCCGTACATTTTATTAACCATTTTTCGACGCTTAGGAATTCCAACGGAAGCCGATTATTAAACGGCGTGGACGTTAACGTTGCCCCCACTATACACGAAACAACTGCGATTTGGAGAATGCATCAAAATAAACGACCTAAAAATATGTTGAGGGAGTTTGGATCGTGCAGGGGAAAATCGTATCCAACTGTTGATATAACCTGCACCAATTATAGTAAGTTGTAGCCTTTAGAAAAAAAACAATAATTCGATCACTTTTTATATTGCCCTTTAAAGAGTGTGGAAAAAGGAGGAAAACCTACGCCGAGAGACGAAATAAGCGGATTGTAGGTGGTGTGGCTTCGAAACCTGGCGATTGGCCTTTTTTAGCAGCACTGCTTGGCGGGCCGGAGGAAATTTTTTATTGTGCAGGTGTATTAATTGCAGACCAATGGGTGCTGACCGCGTCCCATTGTGTAGGGAAGTATGTAATTTTCTGCTCCAGCTCTTGCTCCGTTGTAAGCCGTTACATTTTTACAGTCACTCAGATGTTTCTGGTTGGACTATTCAGCTCGGTATTACCAGAAGGCACGCTCACTCTTACTACGGCCAGAAAATGAAAGTAAAACGCGTCGTTCCACATCCTCAATACAATTTGGGAACTGCTCACGATAATGACGTGGCTTTATTTCAAGTAATACTTTTAAGTCGAATTTTTGTGGTATATTTTAAGTATTAATTATATTGCAGCTTGCATCCCGTGTAACATTTCACGAACATTTGTTGCCTGTGTGCTTGCCTCCGGCCAACAAGGAGCTACATCCTGGGACCGTCTGTACTGTCATCGGTTGGGGAAAAAAGGAAGATACAGGACGTACGTATAAGCCCTCGGCCCTTTATCAAACCTTCTATAAATTTATCACCCGTTTAGTGTCGGAATATGAACCAGAAATAAATGAAGTCGAAGTTCCCGTACTTAACCGGGATCTGTGTAAGGTCTGGCTCGAGAGTAAGGACTTGAACGTCACGGATGGGATGATCTGTGCCGGATATAAGGAAGGGGGGAAGGATGCATGCCAGGTAAGCAGTAAGCGTCTTGTGATGTTGCTGATTAGTCAACACCTGCGATTTCCTGTCGTCCGATTAATAAAGCGACTTGTATAATTTCCCTCTCCGCATCCGCCGGAGGAAAACTAATAGTTTCAAGGGTGCAGTTGGAATTATTCCAAAGAGAGTGTTAAGGCCAAGGTCGGCCCGGATTATTTGGGTGCAGCTATAGTGGGGGCACGAAAATTCTGCTGCTGCGCGTGCTCTTTTCTGGAATAATTCCTGCGAGCATAACAGGAGGTCGGCTTGTCGTAATGCACGACTGCACGACGACAATGCGGTGCCTAGCCGTTCTCGTTTGTCGCTTTTAACGTAACATTCAGAGGCGCTAGGTGTTTCGAATATTAAAGAGCTGGAGGATGGAAGAGTTGTATGTTTAATCTAACGGTATGTGCAGGGCGATTCCGGAGGTCCTCTGCTCTGCCGCGACGACGGCGACCGAGATCGATGGTTCGTCGGAGGAATCGTTAGTTGGGGCATCAAATGCGCTCATCCGCACCTTCCAGGTGTATATGCTTACGTACCCAAATATATACCTTGGATCCTACAGCAGATGAAACACTACGCTAACTTAAACTCATCTCAAATCTTGTAATAAGAATGAATTTTCCGAAATGAAAATGTCTCAATTAAATAGACAATAATTATCTACTACTTGAATGGTACAAATTAAACACGGTACAATATGGTTTTATAACTCGTTTCTATAAGATGACTATATATCATATAAAGAAAGTACGTATCCGTATGCGTATCATCTTCAGAGAAGTATATATTGTATATACATATTTTAAAGGAACCACTTGAAGGTGACCAGTTTATTTCCGAGTCAGTTGCAATTGTTACAAGGTATTGTGGAAACCCTACCACAATCCAGCTACGCACAATTTCTAGAATGATCCTATAGTGATAACTCGTGACAATTCACCTAGTGTTCGAGCGGACCGCTACTACATGTGATCTGTTTATACAGCTGTGTCATATATACATATACATATTGCTGAAGTTCCTGTAGGCTCCTTCCGTATTAGTAAAATTTAGTCTTCTGACAATAACAAGCCTACAGAAACTCCTGCAGCGCTTACATATATTTTATACCCTTAGAAAGAGATGATTCATAGTTTTCTATAGATTTATAATGATGTTATCTAGTGTCTATATTGTGCGCAAGCCTGATGTAAAGACCCTATTAGTTGCCCGTACCCAAACTCGAATTCCAACTACCTCGTGCCTAACATTGTCGTGATTTGCAGATTATCGCTAAGTTTATTATTGTATTAAGGTATGTGCATGTCGCGTGTGTTAAGTGACCTGCATTGATAACTACATATCTGTACATTCCTTCAACCTAAACAGTGAGTCGGTGAATTAATGATGTCGCAACGTGATTATTATTAATATGCACTGACAGTGGGGGCGCCTCTCCAACTCGAACTCGTCAAAGTCGTAAACTCCAATTTTTAAACTTAATCATCGCCAGTCGAAATGTTTCAAACGATCTAAATTGAATAGTCAACATTTACAACTCGCTCAATATTAATTCACGCTATCACATTCAATTTCGTTTAAGCGTCGCACCATGTGCACGTCGAAATAAATGCAATTCTCAATTCCCTTTATTAACCTGCAAATACCCATCAATCAAAAAAGGAGATTATCGCGAAATACCGACTACTGTTCAATTATCTGTAACGAGCGCGTTTATTAATTAAATTGTTGAAAATGCTATTTACAAATCACTATAACAAATTGTTCGGCGCCCCCTCCACACACTTTCTCGCCGGTGCTTTTAACAACATAATCATTTACTTACACAAATATACTTATTTGGAAAGATGGAGCTTTTAACGAGACCCCTTCGAACAAGTCACCGAACTTTAAACTTCCTCTTCAAAACTTTTGCTAAAAATATATAATTAAGTCTCAACAAATGCTGCAGATGTTTTACGTAACTTTATCAAATATAGGCATTTTCTTCAATGGTTAATTATTCTAGCCGAGTTACTAATGCATTTAGTCGCGCATTTCAAAAAGAGGTATGTTCCCTATCGATAAATGTTTTCCAGGTCGAAAGGAACGAATCTAAAATTAAAATTATCGTTGGCGACAGACGATTGCGAATTTGGCTTAGTGCGGGTGATAATTCGGTCTGGGGCAATTGCGTCTATAATTGCGACTTGTGTGGGCAATCAAATAAAATTATAAAAAAAAAATGATGTAATGTTTCTAGTTAAGTTCTCGGCTCACATGAAAATTTATATGGAGTTATATAATTATATATCTATATACAAATCAGAGTTATATACATACTGTTATTCACGTGATATACTATACATATGTGACAATAAATTAGACAATAAATTATATATTATATTACATTTTACAAGGCGCTTTCATGTGAGCTTAGTAATGAGTAATATATACATATATTTCACATGGCAAAATAATGTGTTTTAAGAAGAGAACTATTTTATTAGGGCGAAACTAATCACACGGACGTTTATGTTACGAACGGCATTTTGTTTAGATTTAGTATTTACTCGTTCTTATATGTTCCTTGGGCTTTTGCTACTAAATTTCTAGAAACGCATTGAGACGATAACTGGTATAGTTATATGTGATGTCCGGAAACAGCATGCATTTGTGCTTCCAGTTACTGCTGATGTAATTATACCTGTGTTAAAATACTGTAGTCTATAAAAAAAAAATATGTATACTCATATTGATTCATTTTTATTTTCCTTCATCATTATAATCCTTATATTAATAATACGAAATTAAAGTTAAAAACCAAATTACTTATTGAAATACTAATATACACTAATACAATAACAAATTGTTAATTATATAGAAGTAATTTGTGTGTAAAAAATTTCAACAAAAAATTTAATTAATTGAGTATGAAAATTTTGTAATATTCAATATCTGTCGTGGTATTAGGCAAGGAATTAGTTAATAATAAAAATGTAATAAAGTCCTTTACGTTGTAGAAAATTAACTAATAATTAGAAAAAAAACGAGAATATTTCGTAAATAAGACTAATTTAGAAATATTTTCATGTTTTTTCTAATTATTAAGGAATTAGTTGTTTCAATAAGTGATTTGGTTTTTGTTAGTCTTAATACGAATTTTTCATATTTTTCAATTGGAAATTATTAGTGATAAAATATATAAAAGTTCTTTAGAGATTGTGGAATATTAAGTAATCTTTCTACAATCATTACATAACTTATATACATATTTTATTACTAATATTATCCATAAAACCTACGAAAAAACAATTATCATATGGTATTGGCAAAAAAGGGTTTTCGTTTAAGATTCAATATTTTGTTCTAGTGAAATTAGAAGATTTTATTGCCTCAGAATTGAAAGAGGATGTATGCAAAAGATGGAAGTATAAAACAGAAGAAAATTAATGCGAAAATGCATTTAGAAATAAATACAAAAAGAAGAAAAGATTTAAACGAAATGTAGTTTTCAATTTGACATAATTAAATAGAGTCTTGTAAAACAATAGAAAATATTATTGCTAGTAATTATTTATTTATTACAGTTGAATAATAATTCAAGTAAGGATAATGTATTTTTTGTAGTGGTAATCTTTTAGTTCGAAAGGTGGATGGTTGAATGTTCGTCAGTCCCGAACGCTCGTTATAATAGGTATGGAAATTACGACACCAGCGTCGATTCATCTATAAGATTTTCTCCATACACATCCTTTAATTGACGATTAAGATCTCAAGGTCGCACATTTCTTGCATTGAGAAATCTAATCACAGCCATAAATTCACAACTGGCTTTATTATTTCTTTTTTTTAAGATTATAAGCACTCATATAAACATCACAGTCAATATCAGCGAGACGTAACTTTTCACCCATACAGCTAAACATGTTAGCACACATCCGGCGACTACTCTATTCGCCAGCGCTCCGCACCGTACAAACAGGTACTACTTTACAACCATCCCCCGTACAAAGAAATGTATAATTTTAATCGTGACCTAGTAAATTTTGGATATTAATAATTATTTATATAACCATAACATTAAATATATCATTCTATTCAAAGTTTAATAGGTCATGATTAAAATAATAATTATTTCTTTGTATTTAAAATATGAAGCAAACGAATATTCAGAAATCCTTTGGGTTTAAATTTTTCTACAAATCGCCTTTAGAACGTTCAGTGAAGCGTCCACTTATTTTTGCAACATATAAACAAAGGTGACCCGATTCGAGAGCATTGCCCCCGCGTCTATTATTTCCCCATCCTTCCCGGGAATTCATATTTTATTTAATACAGGCATTCTCGATGTTGCATCCAGAGCGAGGAATTTATTAAAAACAGCTGCTGCAGTAAAACAACAATATGAAATGTTTCCCCTTTAATAAAAATCGAAACTAGGTTACAGTTTTTTGTTCTATATTCATACCAGAAAGCAAAAAATGTTTCGAAAATAAATTACATAAAAAATTTTATTAAAACAAGTTCCTGTTGAGATGACCTTGAAAATTGTAAATGCAATTATACAAAGATTTACGAAGTCGCAATTTTTTTTTCCCTGTAATCGAGTTAAAGTTGCCGGTGTTAAAAATGAAAGCGAATGCGTCGACCTTGAAAGCGTTGTAATTACCAACTTCAGAACAAGATAATCCGACGATAAGGGAGATTTATCTCGTCCGCGGATCTTGTTCCCTTGTATATTTTTACAGCCGAAAATGATTAAGACCACTATTTCATCTTCCCTATATAGGGCGCTAATTGAGTTCACCTGGGTTCGCCTCCCAACTCGCAATTAAGTTACTCGCTTCCACTTTATCCACCCTTATCCTCACAGCAACAACAAACAAAAAAAAACTACAAAACTACGAACTACAACCTGATCCGATAAAATGCAGAATTGACTGGCGCACAATGAAAGATTATTAGAGTTGCAGGAAACTTATAAACAAACAAAACTGCTTCTCGGAATTCAACCATTGTACATCGCCAGTGTATAGCGTCAACTATATAAACTTCTTCATATTACGTAAGTAAAGTCTGCAGGAGGACTGAAATAGAATGGAACTACGATTGGAGGATGTATTTAATTACGAGTTTGAACCAGATACATCGGCTGAATTCGAACTCCTCAACACTATTATTTATACTGTAAGTTTTAACTACGTTACGTATATAAGATTTAATTTTAAACTTTTTTATTAATAAACACTAATAATAATTTTCTTTTAAAAAGTTGTTATAATTATTATTATTTCCTCAAGTAAGATTAAAAAGCTACATTCGGTAATTTAGCAATTTTTTTTTCATCATCAATTTGACCTTGATCATCGAAAGGTCGATCAACCCCTTGTCGCGGTTTTTCTGCCCTGTCGAGTTTTAATTAAAAATCCATCCTCGTCACGCGTAAGTTCTCATCGACCATCACCGCCCCCCTCCCCCGCCGATCGGCGATATGTGATAAATAAAACGAATTTAATTAAATCTGGAATTGGCGGCGGGGTGCATTTCCGCGAGCTCGTAACGTCCCTCATTAAGAAACTCCGAGTCTGACGGCTTGAGTAATTCCAACACCGAACACAATATCTTGTTATATAAATCATTGCATATGCACTGCATCGGTTGTTTCGTGAGTGGATTTAATACTCAAAGTTTCTCGTTGCGATTCACTTAAAGCTCTTATATCGTAGGACGTGGTGTGGAATAATAAAAAGTTTAGAATTCCTCAAAAAGGTGCTTTTCTTACTTCAAGTTATTACACTATAGAAAAATTGTATTCCTATTAACAACGGCCACGGACTGGTTTCAATCTATTTTAAAGCTCCTCAGCGTAATAATAGAAATTTATCAAAATAGCGAAATATTTATTGTATTCACGTGTAACTTTTTGATGAGGTTGCAAACGATCGTGAACAATTACGGTGTGGAATCGGAACGAACGTTAAGATGCCCTGAAAGAGAAATTATAAGGACGCGCAGAAAGATAGGAAGCATCAAAAGGAAAGTATGGAAGAAAAGCAAGTGAAAGTATAACGCGGAGGGAAGGATATTGAGCAGGAACATGAAACGCCCGATTGCCTCTAATTCTTTTTGCAAAAACTCTCAGTGCGGCTGCAGTTAATACATAGTCGTCAAACGTCAAAGAGTAATGATAATTTAATTGCAGCCCCATCAACAAATTGCACATGTAGTAAACATGTTGATACGTAGCGTGCATACAAATCGTACACGACCTGGTTGTATTGTTATTTTCTGGAGCGTAGTTGTAGTAATTACACTTGTTATCCTAAACCTAAATGGCTATCGATCGCGTGTTTATGATTTTGTGTCTCAATATTCTTACAATCGCTGCACGATAATTATATAACATTGTTACTAAAAAATAATTATCTCGTTACAACGTACTCCCGACCTACGGTAACGTATTCTTGACCTATCCCAAGAAACTATGTATTAAGTGTGTGTTTGATCTAATACAGCCTTGACTTAATTTAATAAAATATTATTTAATTTTAATTAAGGTCATGAATAAGCTACATTAATATACAGATTATTGTGATAGGGCAAGAGCAGAATAGTTTAAGCAATTGTTTCGTAAGGGTAGGTAAACGATAAGGGCTAAAAATAATTGATCAGTAATTATACATTTAATAATAAATGGTAAATATAAATTAAAGAAAATAAAACTTATTAGGACGTTAATAAAACACCTTTTTTCACTATTTTATTTATTGTTTTTAATTTAAATAAAATAGTGAAACAAAACCAAGGGTTTAATAACCCTTCTAAATAACATAACAATGTTTCACCACGGGTTAAGTGAGTGATCCATCGAAAAAACTAGATAAAATACTGACTAATTTAATAAATCATAAAGATAATGATAAATAATTTTTGCTAATAAAATATATTACAGTCTTTATGAGGTTGTAGAAAATTATTACATTTTTACTGGCTTCCTATTAAATTAATTATTAAATAAGTAATGCACAAATCTTCTTAAAATTAAAATCACGGAACGTATTCATACAAAGTCTCTATATAATAATTTATCAGAAAGAAAAAGAAGAAAAAGCAAACAACTACGAAAAAAATAAAAATTTACTTCCATAATTCCAATGGAATAAGAAATAAATGGTATTATAAATTAATTAATTAATTATTATTATTATTGAATAAATATTCGAAGTTAACTATTAATGGAACAATAATGAGGATAATGGTTAAATGATAATCCATAATTACACTGAATTGAAAAATTCATTATGTTTCAATCATAAATAATAATATTTATACACATTTAATTGTGGTAAAAACATAGTGAGTGTTAATATGTGTTTAAATATGGATTACCACCTAGTAACGGTCACAACCATCATGAATTTAATAATATTAATGGTTAAATCATAGTGAAGTTTTTCAATTCAGTATTAAAGGAAAATTTAATACACATAAGCGATGTATATATATATTTTTTATAAATCCTTACTATATAATAATTCATTACCTATTTATATAACCCTTGAGAAGGTTGCCGGAATAAATAAAGGGGTGGGCGAGCGCCTCAAAAGTGGCTTACATCATGCCCAAGTATAATCCCTTCCAGTTTACGTAATAAATAATTGGGTAATAATAATTAAAATACATAATTTGTAATAGGATTATGTATTTATTGCGCCCATCAATCACTAAACCGTTATATTAAACGCTAACCATGACAACAGTCAGCGCGTTCGATTTGAATTACCAATAACTGGATGGCATAATCCTATTGGGCCATTACCGTTTGAATAACGCCTGATTATCGAATCAACAGACGTTACGGCCGAACAGCGACATCGCGCGCGTAATCGCCGAACTACACGCGCGCCACCGTTTATTGGATAGTGGTAAAGGCCGTTCGCGATAGAGGTCGCGACCGGACGCGAAGTTAATCTAACGTAATCACAACAATAATTTTTATTCTTCTCATTTAAATTTCATGCAATCTTCGCAAGAATAAGTTACTTTGCACAAACGGGAAATCAACATCCACAAATCGGCCGCGCGAACCTAAGATGCAACGAAGCTACCTTTAACGCGCCTGCCGCAACTTCGGTTTGGCGAAAACTACCTGACAGCACTTTTGAGGTAAGTAGGAGATTCAAACAATTCGCTACAGATCTAATATGCACAATTTCCGCACAATTGCCTCACCACTCTAACCTCAAACTGTAAGTAGGTGTTCAGTTACCACGGAACTGGTCATCGGGAGATGGCGTATCGATGGTTGCGGTCATTCGGAATCTGACTTGACCGGCGCAATCGTAGAATTAATTGAATTTATCACGGCTCAATTAATGGATATTGTACTGGGCCGGAGGAGAAGGAATAATAAATTCAAATGTCAGCAGCTCGTCAAAGAAGTGCCAAAAAAAAATCCCCCAGCGCGCTCGCAATTGTAAACTTTTTAATTGATCCATTAGAGCGCGTTAAAGGGTGTAAAACGTGACGAATTGGGGTGTATTTATTTGAATGTTTGATTGTGCGACTCCATTAAAAGCGCCAGGTGATTTTAAGTGGGGAATCCGCGTGACTTCGACTTTAAATTTTTAATAAAATGCTTCATTGTTGGAAATGTCAACGTCTAGAAAGGGACTTGATTGGATTTGTAATGGTTTTCTATTTAGATTATATTTTCCTATAAATAAATCATTACTTTATTAACCACGCAAATTGAAACGAATTTATTGTCTTTGTTAGTTAGGTCAACTTTAAAGGAATATAATTTAAATATTTTAATATTATAAATATTTATTATTTCAATTAAAATTTTAATGAAATATTTAATAATGTGATTCTATGAAATAATTGCAAAGTTACGTCATGTATTTAGAAAAAGAAAAGATTACAACTAATTCAAGTAAGTGATTGCATTAAGCCATCAGTTTCAATTACTTTGAGTGACCGCGAAGTGCGCCCACTCGACGAGAGTCTCCTCGCCGTCCGAAAATTTAATTGGTAACCTCCCCAGTATTGTTTTTAATCATCGCCCGCAAGCTGGAGTTGTTACATCATAATGCCGCCTCAATTGAAGCACCCCACTTGAAACGCCGCTGACCATCGGTCATTGTGTGCCCCCGCGTCCACGGGGAGCACTTCGTAAACGGTTTTGTATATCGCAATTAACGTACGGCCGGGCGGTGTTTATTCTGCACGGGAGGATACGTTTCTCACGAAGGGCCTACCCTTGACGCAATAATCCCTCGGATTAAGGTGGAATCACGCAAATCAGACGGTCGTAAACATTTTTATTTGCGCGCATTGTTGGCAACTAATGATGGATTCGACAATGGGCGTTTATATGCGCGATAGCAATATTTACATCCAGAGAACGTTTCTCCTGATATCGCAACAATAACGGATATATCTTTCTGTGCTGATAAGCTGCACAGCGCGCAAGATAATTGCAGTCTTTGCCCGATTGTCGTGCAGTGCGCCGGGACTCAACCCCTAATAACGCCTAATTGCCCCAGTAAGTACCCCCCAGTTTTTCGACCGTTATTAATTCAGAAAATTTTCAATATTTATATTCCATTATTAAAATACCGGTTTTTTTAAATGAGACATACAAACATTTTATCTACAAATAATGAATTGTGGTTAAAACATTTTAATTCAGTCATGCAATTTATATTCAATAATATACGTCGAACACTTGTTGATGTTAAAATAACTGGAGGGTGCGATAGTGGCCACCCACCCACCCTACATATAAATTTTTACTTAAACTAAAACAGCGATTATGTTTTTTTAAAACAAAATTCGCACTCTCGTTTAATATTATAAACCTCAAGAAGATTTTCTGTGTAATGTTTCAAAAATATTTCTCTAGGTTCCTTTAATTATTTTAATACAATCAAATATTTAATTAATTTTTTGATGTACTAAATAGATACTATTATTTACCAAGTTTTTATTTTGAATTGATTGAAGATTTCTTTTTCAAATTTATAAAATTCTTCAAGAATTGCCATTTTTTTAACGAAATATTAATTATTTGTTTGTACAATTTAATAATAATAATCTTTATTTTTCATGAGTTTCTTTTTTAGAAATTTCTTTTTCAAATCGCAAGTGGTTTCATAACTTTTCTTTGTAGACTTTTAAGCAAATATTGATAATTTTCATGTAAAGTTGAATTTTTTAGGATTTTCCACGTATACCTCTTTCAAATTTTTATTGGAGTTAGTCAAACCCATAATTATAAGATCCAGAGGATCGACAAGTTCCTTTTGAATTCAAATCGTAAATCGATTGTTCGCTGTGTCCGCGTATGATATACATGATATGTTTATAATGGTCAGTATATACAGATGTCACTTTTATGCGTGAAATAAGTTATGAATTCATAAAGTAAGCAGAAGTGGAGCACTGACTGCATTAGAGCAAAAACGCTAATAAAATAAATATGAAACTGTCAATATTCGGTAGTTATAATGAGTTACAATCGGAGAATTGCTGATTGTGGAAGTTTATTAGCCGTGAAAAGGCCAGATGTCGGGATGATACTTGTTTGGCTTTGCTTATTGCGGGGGGGGGTGCGCAATTGTTGCGCGGATGACCACTGTCCACTTAACTTCCCGCTCGAGCGGTCGGGCGGCGCGCGTGCTAGTGGCGAGAGGGTAAAAATTGAAACAACGGGGCCGCCCCCGGTGCCCGATGGAAAGATCCAGCCCCAGCGCCGATTGGGAATCGATCAATCAAGCCGATAACGATTAGGTTCTCCTCTCGATAATGTAATATAAAATGACGGTGTCTCGTCGGAAACGTCCGACGGTTGATAAATTGGCGTGCGATGATCGGTTACTTCTAACAAAGAGTTGAAATTGGAACGTACATGAATTTTATTTCCTATTTATAAATGCAATCGATTTCATTTCAATCAAACAGGACGTCGATTCAAAATGCACTAACGACACCACGCGGCATCTATCATTTATCTTCATTCGATGGACCACTCCATTAAAATCCAATCGAATTATTTTTGCATTTGATCAACTGCTCTTATTATACGCACACTTGGTGAATTTAAACAGATTTGATCAGATAAATTAATTTCTCCATAGAAACTACACAGCTTCTATAAACATTTGCAACTAAAGTGGGGGATGACTAACTATTACATGCTTTCATACAAAAAGAAAAAAGATATGTAACATAGTAACACTATTTTTCTAAAATAAATTGTGTTGGGAAAATATTTGCATCATTTGAAAAAATACATGGGTATAGGCAGAAAGACCTCTGGTCGATAGCCTTTTGACAGATTAATACATTAACATTCATTATTTATCATTTTAATGTAAATATGTACAAAATTTGTCAATAAATATATGTTACTACTACTACATGGTTATATATTTAAATTTTTTTAAGAAAAATTAAGTAGTGTGATTTACTGATTGGAGGGTAGTTAGAGGTCACCCACCCACCCTACATATTTATTAAACATAAACTGAAACACTTAAGTAAAATTGTTAAACACCAACATCAAAGAAATTCAAGAATTCTCTAATGAGAAATTTCTGGGAATATCTAAAGAAATTAACTCTCTAAGAAATTTTTTATATTTCATGAGACCACCAAAAATTTCTAAAAATTAAATTAACCAAAAAAATTTGCATAATTGGCAATACAAATTTTTGACAAAATCTAAAGAACTAAAAAAATCAAGAATCCTCCAATGAAAATCTTCGCAATGTGGAAGATAAATTCCTGGAAATTTGTAAAAAAATCTAGAAATCTGAAAGGAAATTCATGAAACCACAAAAAATTTATAAAAAATGAACTATCCAGGAAACGTTTCATAATTTGGAAGAATTGTTTTGTCAAAACCTGAAGATCTAAAAAAAAAACGAACAATCCTCCAACGAAAATCTTCATAATCTGTAAGAGAAATTCCTGGAAACTTCTAAAAAAACTAACTCTCCAAGAAAATTTTCATAATTTGAAGAAAATTTTTGTCAAAATCTAAAGACCTAAAATAAATTCAAGAATCCTTCAATGAAAGTCTTTGAAATTTGCAAGAGAAATTTCTAAACAATCTAAAAATTTAACTCTCCAAGAGTATTTTCATATTTGGAAGAATTTTTTTTAGTAAAAATTTAGAAATCTGAAAGGAATTTCAGGAAACCATCAAAATTTAAAAAAAAATAGCTTACCAAGAAACTTTTCTTAATTTGGAAGAAAATTTTTGTCAAAGGATCTAAAAAAATTGAACAATCCTCCAACGAAAATCTTCCCAGAAGTTCCTGGATATTTCTAAAAAACTAACTCAAAGAAAATTTTCATAATTTGAAGAAAATTTTTGTTAAAATTTAAAAAAATTCAGAATCTCCGCAATTTGGAAGAGAAATTCTTGGAAAATTATAAAAATTAACTCTTCAAGATTTTTTTTATAATTTGAAAATTAAATTTTTGTCAAAATCTCAAGACCTAAAATAAATTCAAGAATCCTCCAATTAAAGTCTTTGAAATTTGCAAGAGAAATTCCTGGAAATTTCTAAACAATCTAAAAATTTAACTCTCCAAGAGTATTTTCATATTTGGAAGAATTTTTTTTAGTAAAAATTTAGAAATCTGAAAGGAATTTCAGGAAACCATCAAAATTAAAAAAAAATAGCTTACCAATGAAACCTTTCTTAATTTGGAAGAAAATTTTTGTCAAAACCTAAAGAACTAAAAACATTGAACAATCCTCCAACGAAAATCTTCCCAGAAATTCCTGGGAATTTCTAAAAAAACTAACTCAAAGAAAATTTTCATAATTTGAAGAAAATTTTTGTTAAAATCTAAAGATCTAAAAAATACAGAATCTTCCAGTGAAAATCTTCGCACTTTGAAAGATTGTAAAAAATTAACTCTTCAAGAAATTTTTCATAATCTAAAGATCTAAAAGAAAAACAGAATCTTCGCAATTTGGAAGAGAAATTCTTGGAAAATTGTAAAAATTAACTCTTCAAGAAATTTTTCATAATTTGGAAGTTAAATTTTTGTAAAATCTAAAGACCTAAAATAAATTCAAGAATCCTCCAATGAAAGTCTATGAAATTTGCAAGAGAAATTCCTGGAAATTTCTAAAGAATCTAAAAATTTAACTCTCCAAGAGCATTTTCATATTTGGAAGAAATTTTTTTAGTAAAAATCTAGAAATCTGAAAGGAATTTCAGGAAACGACAAATATTTCTAAAAAATAGCTTACCAAGAAACTTTTTATAATTTGGAAGAAAAGTTTTGTCAAAACCTAAAGATGTAAAAAAATTGAACAACCCTCCAACGAAAATCTTCCCAGAAATTCCTGGGAATTTCTAAAAAACTAACTCAAAGAAAATTTTTATAATTTGAAGAAAAATTTTGGCAAAATCGAAAGATCTAAAAAAAACAGGATCTTCGCAATTTGGAAGAGAAATTCTTCGAAAATTGTAAAATATACTCTTCAAAAAATTTTTCATAATTTGGAAGTTAAATTTTTGTCAAGATCTAAAAACCCAAAATAAATTCCTCCAATGAAAATCTTCACAATTTAGAAGAGAAATTCTTGAAAATTTCTCAAAAATTATCATAATTTGGAAGAAAATTTTCTATAAGAAGTCTAGCAATCTGAAAAGAAATTCATCAAACCACCAAAAATTTATAAAAAATTAACTCTCCAAGAAACTTTTTTTCAAAATCTAAAGAACTAAAAACATTCAAGAATTTTCCAATGAAAATCCTGGCAATTTTGAAGTGAAATTCTTGGAAATTTGAAAAAAAATACTCCCCAAGAAAATTTTCATAATTTGAAACAAATTTTTTGTCAAAATCAATCAATCAATCACTTTATTTATGTTAACAGATAATACATCTTTACACAAGTCAAATATACAAACAAACCGGTAAATTAATAACAATATAGAAAACAAATCTAAAGAACGAAAAAAATTAAGAATCTTCCAATTTGGAAAAAAAAATTACTGGAAATTTCTTTCGAAGAAAGTTTTCTGGAGAAAATCTAGAAATCTAAAGAGAAATTCATGAAACTGCCAAGAAAACTCTTGCAATTTGAACAAGAAATTATGAATTATTTGACTTGTGTACAGATGTATTATCTACTAACACGAATAAATTGATTGGTTGATTGATTGATACTAAAAAAGTAATTCATGTAAGATTGAAGAAAATTCTCACAATTTATAAGAGTACTTCCTATAAATTTAAAGAATATTTGAAAAACCATTTCTAAAAAGTTCACCCTCCAAAAGATTTCTTGAAAAACTCATTCAAAAAAAACTCATTCAAAAAAAGTCTAGAATATTTTTGAACCCTCCCAGAAAATTCTCACATTTAGAGTGGAGAACATTCAAGAAATTTCCGAAAATTTCAGGAAACCTCAGATCCTCAATGAAAAATTTAGTAATTTGAAAGAAAAAAACTCGGGAAATTGTCAAAGAATGTAAAAAATCTAAACTTCTGTTAATCTGGAAAAAACTTTTGCAAAAATTTAGATATGTAAGAGACAAATTGTTAAAAAATTCAAAAATCTTTCATAATTTGTAAGAATTTTTTTGGCAAGATAATTGAATAGCAACTCTTGCAATTTGGAAAAGAAATTACTAAAATGATTTAAGGAAATTCGTTCAATTCCAAGAAACTTGTCATACTTTAGAAGAAAATTTTTGTCAAAATCCAAAGATCTAAAAAAATTGGACAATCCTCCAACGAAAACCTTCGCAATTTAGAAGAGAAATTGCTGAAAATTTGTAACAAATTAACTCTCCAAGAAAATGTTCATAATTTAGAAGAAAACTTTCTGGAAAAAAATCTAGAAATCTGAAAGGAAATTCAAGAAACCATCAAAAATTAAAAAATTTACTCTCCAAGAAAATTTTCATAGTTTGGGAAAATCTGAAGAACTAAGAAAAATCAAGAATCATCCAATGAAAATCTTTGCAATTTCGAAGAGAAATTCCTGGGAATATCTAAAAAATTCACTCTATAGGAAATTTTCTAGAAAAATCTAGAAATCTGAAAGGAAATTCATGACACCGGCAAACATTTCTAAAAAATTATCTTGCCAAGAAAATTTTTATAATTTGGAAGAAAATTTTTGCCAAAATCTAAAGAACTAAAAAAAATCAAGAATCCTCCAATGAAAATCTTTGCAATTTGGAAGAGAAATTCCTGGAAATTTCTAAAAAATTAACTAGAAAAAAATCTAAAAATCTGAAAGGAAATTCATGAAACCAGCAAAAATTTCTAAAAAAAAAATTACACCAAGAAATTTTTTATCAAAATAAACCAAAAATGTCAAGAATCTTCTAATAAAAATGTTCACAATTTGGAAGAGAAATTCCTGAACATTTCTAAAAATTAACTCTCCAAGAAATTGTTTCTGGAAAAAATCTAGAAATCTGAAAGGAAATTCATGAAACCATCAAAATTTTTAAAGAAATTATGTCTCCAAGAAAATTTTCATAGTTTGGAAAAATCTAAAGAATTAAAAAAATCAAGATGAAAAAAATCCAATGAAGAGAAAGAGAAATTCCTGGAAATTTGTAAAAACGTTAACCCTCCAGGAATTTTTTTATAATTTGGAAGAATATTTTTTAGAAAAAGTCTAGAAATCTGAAGGAAAATTCATGAAAATTCTAAAAAAATTTAAGAATCCTTCAATGAAAATCTTCCAAATTTGAACAAGAAACTCCTGTAAATTTCTCAAAAATTAACTCTAAGAAAATTTCCATAATTTAGAAGAAAATTTTGTCAAAATCTAAAGATTTACAAAAATTCAAGAATCCTCCAATGAAAATCTTTGCAATTTGGAAGAGAAATTTCTGAAAAATTAACTCAAACATTTTCATAATTTGGAAGAAAATTTTCTAGAAGTCTAGAAATCTGAAAGGAAATTCATGAAACCACCGAAAATTTATAAAAAGTTAACTCTCCATGAAACTTTTCATAATTTAGAAGAAAATTTTTGTCAAAATCCAAAGATCTAAAAAAATTGGACAATCCTGCAATGAAAACCTTCGCAATTTGGAAAAGAATTTGCTGGAAATGTGTAACAAATTAACTCTCCAAGAAAATGTTGATAATTTAGAAGAAAACTTACTATAAAAAAATCTAGAAATCTGAAAGAAAATTCATGAAATCATCAAAAATGTCTAAAAAAATTAACTCTCCAAGAAAATTTTCATAGTTTGGAAAAAACTAAAGAACTTAAAAATCAAGAATCCTTCAAAGAAAATATTTGCATTTTTGAAGAGAAATTCCTGGAAATTTGTAAAAACGTTAACTCTCCAGGAAAATTTTTATAATTTGGAAGAATATATTTTTGAAAAAGTCTAGAAATCTGAAGGAAAATTCATGAGACAATCAAAAATTTCTATAAAATTAACTCTCCAAGAAAATTTTCATAATTCGGAAGAATTTGGAAGAAAATGTTTGCCAAAGTCTAAATTCCTAAACAAAATTCAAAAATCCTCCAATGAAAATCTTCGCAATTTAAAAGAGAAATTCCTAGAAATTTCGGAAAAATTAACCCTAAGATAATGTTCATAATTTGTAAGAAAATTTTTGTCAAAATCCAAAGAACTAAAAAAAATTCTAGAATCCTCCAATGAAAATCTTTGCAATTTGGATTAAAAATTCGTGGAAATTTATAAAAAATAACTCTCCAAGAAAACGTTCATAATGTAGAAGAAAATTTTCTGGAAAAAATCTAGAAATCTAAAAAGAAATTCATGAAACTGCCAAGAAAACTCTTGCAATTTGAATAAGAAATTACTAAAAAAAAGTGATTATTTCCTAAAAATTTAAAGAATATTTGAAAAAGCATTTCTAAAAAGTTCACCCCGAAAAGAATTCTTGAAAAAATCATTAAATCTGAAAAAAAGTCTAGAATATTTTTTAACACTCCAAGAAAATTCTCACGTTGGAAGAAATCTCAAATCCTTTTAGTAATCTCGGGAAATTGTCAAAGAATGTAAAAAAAAATGATTTTTGTCTTCTTTTACCTGAAAAATCTAAAATTTTGTTAATCTGCAAGAAACTACTTATTTCTGTATATTTTACTTTCAAAACTGTAGAAAAACTTCCACTGGCGGCGAGGTCGAACACTAATAAAATCAAAAAAGTGTGGATCAAATAGCTTAAGTAAAAATTTAGAGATGTAAGAGATAAATTGTTGTAAAATTCAAAAATCTGGGCTGAATGACCACCGGTCGATAGCCAATGGAGAAAACAAGAAGCGTAGTAATTGTTCTATTATTAGATGTAATACTATCTTCAAAAATCTTTCATAATTTGGAAAGAATTTTTTGGCAAATTTGAAAAGAAACTATTGAAACCGCTAAGAAAACAAATGCAATTTGGGAAAGAAATTACTAAAAAGGATTCAAGAAAATTCTTGCAATTTACAAGAGAATTTCCCAAAAAAATTAAGAAAATTTGAAAAAGCATTTCAAAATAATTCTTGAAAAAATCATTAAATCTATAAAAAATGTGGAATATTTGTGAACACTCCAAGTAAATTCTCACATTTAGAATAAAGAAAATTCAAGAAATTTCTGGAAATATCAGCAAGTTTCAATGAAAATGTTTGTAATTTGAAAGAAAACAATTTGGGAACTTGTTAAAGAATAGAATTTTATTTATTTAATTGTGTTGGAGACCATGGTACATGATATACTTTCCTTTTTTAATGCCTGAAAAATCTAAAATTCTGTTAATCTTTACTCAAAATATCTAGAAATGTAAGAGATCAATTTTTAGAAAATTTAAGAATCTTTAAATAAAAATCTTCGCGATTTTGAAAAGATATTCGTGGAAATATTCTAAAAATTGAAGAACTATGATTTTTTTAAATATTGGAAAACAATGCAAACATTTAATTAAAAACTCTGAAAGAAAAATTGCTTAAAATATCAAGAACTCTCTTAGAACTCTCATAATTTTTTCCTGGAAATTCATAAAATTTTCAGGAAAACTTTCGCAGTTTTGGATAAGAAATCCCTAAAATAGAAATTTAAATGAATCTGCAAAAAAATCTAGAGAAAATACTTCAAATAATTGTCATAATTAAAAAATTTAAAAACGGGCGCCGTGTCTGTGGGTTCGAATCCCAGCCGGGCGGTGGATTTTTATATAAAATACTTTCCAAGAAAACTCTCATAATTTGGAAAGGTATTTCCTGGAAAAAAATCTAAAAATCTGAAAGAAAGTAATTTGGAAAAGAAATTCCTGAAACAGACATTTAACGAAATTATCGCAATTTATAAGTTCTTGAAAAATTAGAGAAATGAAAAACTCGCCCTAAAAAATTGAATAAAACTCAAAAAATATTGAAAAATCGAACTCGAAAATTTTTTTTATGAAGTTTAGAGAAAATTCAAAATATTTGAAATTCGTGGAAAATCTGAAAGAAAAATTTCTAACAAAATCCAATTCTTATAATTGGAAAATTTCTAGAAATCAAAAAATTCTTTGAAGTGCTAATTAACTGAAAATTCAATTCTTATAATTTGGAAGAGAATTTACTGGAAAAAATGATTGTTACAATCCTTGCTAACCACCACCAAACTTTAAGTTTAAAGAAACATTGAACAAATTTCTAATCTCTTTAAGTTTCTCCTACAAGTATTACATAAATATTGTATCTGATTATAGTTTGATCCCTGGATGAACAATATTAGTCATATTTGTATGTTAATAAAGTGATTGTCATTATTAAAACAAAACTTTATTTAATTACTTCGATTGGTCATGTGTTATATGAAAGATATGTAAATTAAATGGCGCGATGTTCAAACGGCAAACAAAAGAAAAGCGGCGAGTTGCCAATTTATTAAGTTGATTGGCGGCCAGGCCCGTAACGGCCCCGAAAAATCCAGTTGCAATTAGTGCAAGCCGTTAAGCAAAATCGTCCGAAGCTTTGAAGTACGGCCCTCGGTAATTGCACCAAGGACCTAAATCCTCCATATAGGCCACGTGTCTGTCTCGAAACGGAAACAATGGGCATACGATGGACGTGCGCCGGCCACGCGCTGCTGACGTCATAACTCAAATTTTGTATTTGGGCTTTTATATGTTATGCGCGCACGGTCCCGCCGAAAAGGCATTAGCGTGATTCATAAAGCATCGCCGAGGACTAATTTGACGTAAGGAATTACGGGGGAAATTTGAATACTTCTCTTTTTTCCGAAGGGATAATCACCGACGGTTATGTTTAATTAAAGTCCGCCCTCATTCGTAGTATCGAATTTCTCACTAGGGCGCGAGGTTAGTTCGAAAATTAAAGTTCTAAGCTCATCCAGGCTTAAATAGAATCAGGTCAAAATTGGCCAAAAATATAAATACTTTTGAACTTAATCCCAAAAAAAGTATACTTCAATTGAAAATCTTTTTTCATAAGCTTTATTTGATTTTTGATTATATCTATTAATTAAAACTATTGTAAAAACATTTCAAAGCCATAGGAGCACTGCGTTTGGAAATTTCTATTAACTTGATGGTTAAATGTGAATAACGTGAGTTACTTCACCAAATTATATCTGGTTCCATCAAGAGTGTATCAATTATAGTAAATAACGTGCGTAGATAAATGCGTTTTTGCTTTAGAATTAATATTTTTGTGTCAATATATTCAAAAATGTGGTTGAACTCTTCTAGGCTAAAGATAAACACATGTTTTCTTATGTCTACATTTAACATACTAAAGAAGTAGCTCTGAGGAAGATGATAGAGTAGTTTTTTGCCCATAAAAATTGAAATGTAATTTTTTTTGGATGTAAAACTTTTACGTTTCGAATTAAAACTGTTATTTAGAGAAAGCTTCTTTTCTTCAATGTTAACACTATTTAGCGTATTTTGTAGGTACGTTTTAGAAGTACTAATAGTGTTTAGTTATTGATTGAATTCAATAATTTTTAAAGAAACGCATTTCCATATTGATAGATGATAAACTGCAGTGCCCACTTACCTAAATTCTTGGACGCGCGCGCTGGTGCACAATGGCACGAGGGTCGGAACCCCTAGATCCGGACGGATGCCCTCCTTTTCTATTATCCTAATGATCACACGCCGCCCCAAAAAGACAATACTTCCATGCTCTAGCACAAAACCGAATCGCACAAAAGGCGCTTTATGTTTCTTGCAAAAAAAAACACACACACAAAATACTTTTCTGCTGTTGAAACAGGTTTCGGCGCAAAACGAGGGTCGTACCTGTGCGGCAGTTTCGTTTTCGCCGAAAAAGGTAAAATTGACCAAAAAAAGAGGGATTTGCATAATAACCTAAACAATATTTGCAATCTTAAAACAAATGAATTATAGATCAAATCAAAATATCAATAATTTATTTATATTTATATTTATACAAATAGAATATTAAAAACTAATAATTACAAATATATACAAAATCACAGCCATGTAATCATCCTAGGATGGAGCCTAGGCGAGCTTCCAGAAGTTCTCAATGTTTTCATTTAAGCTGTTGTCCAGGAGTTCCGGGTTGTATTCCTGGTAGCACTCGCAGAAATCAAACTCGTACTCCTGATGGCCGTGTTGGTGGTGCAGTGAAGCAGGTTCGAAGCTGTTGACCGAATCTCTGGCGAACGAAGCGCGTTCCGCGTCCGGTCTTCCCCTGAAAGCCTAAAAAAAACACGATCAGACGCGCCTACTAGCGGAAACCTCCGCAGGAACTTACATTCAAACAGGTGCACCTAATCCACGTCATGAGCTTTTTCAGAGCCATCGCTTCGCCGGCAGGAGCACTGCGATTGAAACGCCACGGATTGCCGGACGCCGTATATATGCGCTCGCTCGCCCCCTCTCCGTGGGAGAAACACTTGACTCGGCACCCTCCGCAAAGCCACCCTCTAATATAATAATCGTAACAAGCATTTATTATTTCCTGGTCGAAATTATTTACCCACGAGGATCGGCGGCGGCATGGAATTCGAGTTTCGGCGACGTTCGCACGGGGTGCACTTATCGAATTAAATTCGAATTTGTGATTGCACGTTTTCGCCCCCCACCCCTTGATTTATGTCGATCACGCATTAACTAATTACATTTCACATTATAAACACGCGTTTGATCAATAACTTTTTTGTAATAATAAAAACAAACAAAATATAGAAGTAGGAACACTTACTATATATTTTATTGTATATATATATGAGTTGACATAATACATATTCTTATAAATGTAAAATATTATAGATAGTTGTAAGGCTCATAACTGGCCTGCTAACCGATGGTGCACTCTGAAATACCACCTTACTAAGATGGGTCAGGCAACAGATACCAACTGCAGATTCTGCAACGAGGCACCAGAAATAGCAGAGCACCTACTGTGTGAATGCTCTGCCCTGTCCCTTAAAAGATGGTACTACCTGTCATCGGCTTTTTTAAAGCCTGATGAACTGGTAGACATTAACCCTCAAACTATTTGTAACTATCCCTGACCTACTAGAGTCCCTCAATGACTTTTTACGTAGTCTAAAACTAAAAGACATTGAGGGACTCTAGTAGGTTAGGGATAGTTACTAAAGATCTCTTAGGTCGAGGTAATTTCAGAAGGCTCAGAGGCCATACGACCCATAACATAAGATGTTTACATACATTTTTTTAACCAATCAGAAATACGGAGTTAGTGTCAACAAATTTTTTGTTCTAATTTTTGACTTCTAAATTAGATCCATATTGTCAGCATCATTCATAATTCTCTATCTTCAATTGAAGGATGTATATGGAGAAATTGTTATAGATGAGTTTCGAAATTTGAAAATACCTATGATGATGAGCGTTCAACCAACCACCCTATAGTTCATACTTAGCTCCTTGGGATAGAAAAACTCGTTACGACAAATGCTTAAATTTTGTGACTATGAGTACTACTTTCCGGATGTCCCTCGTACCAATAGTTTCCGATAATATGTAACATTCACGTGTGCGATCCGCACGTTTCTCTAAACTTAATGCTAACATGTAAGTTTTCTGCGTGTAATCATTTCCAAGAAATCGCATCACGTTGCAGAACATCTATCACTAATCTGGCTGCATTCACTTTTTAAACATCCGTAGTATTTAAATATTAATAAAACTCTGTTTCCGTCTTCAACTGCGATGATGAGATCTAAAATAGATCGAAACCAGTCCATGACTATTGCTGATAGGGGATAATTTTAATTTTTTAACAATTGTCTTTATTACATATAGAAATTTGTTGTTGAGTTACGTGAAGATATAATTAAAACTTGTCTTTATTACAGTTGATGCGTCTTGATAAAACCAAAATTAGGTCAAGAAAAACTCATTTTATGTTTCATCTTTGTATTTGCAATTTCGAACTTGACAGTTCTTCTAAAATTGAATTAAACTTGTATACACTAGAGTTAATTAAAGGAAATTCATGCGATTATGATTGAATTAATTCCTGCTGATTCTTTAGAAGTCCTCCTACCCTAATGACATCCTTAATCTCTAACCCTTCTAGGAGATTTTTTGATCAAGAAACAAGCGCAAAAAGTGTTGAATATTAAATTGTCCTTTTTTTGAAACAATGTATTTATTTATTCTGCGTTTATAAAAAGGGATAGGAATAGGGAAACGGCTTTACACTGTCTGTCCCTATTTAGCGGTTAGCTGTTTTGTTTTCATAAGGGTGCTAATGAATGCGGTAGTGTATGAGACCGTTACTCTTCGCTGGTCACTTGCGGAGGCAACGAAGCACGACGTGTACGCAGACATTAAAAGTTTATGTATTGTGATTAAAAAGATATAAACTCTACACGACATTAGTTTTAATATTGCGCGGATACAATTTTCGACAAAGAAAATATATTTTAAAAAATTGGTTTATTTCACAGTAATTAAAAAATACGACAACATTTTGTAAATACATTGTATTTCAAAAACTGAACGAAAACGTTTAGACTGTCTGCACTGAAGAATTATAATTCATTATTGCTTAGTAATAAAATATTCGTTTTAGAATTGATGACTTTTTCTTCGCCAAAAATGTTGCACGTTTAAGAATACTCAGTCAAATATTTAGTGAGAAAACTTTTGAATTGTTAAACAATAATATCATTAATTAAATGACTATAATCTACACATGAATGAGGAAACCATCATCTGGTACTATTATGATTTGAAGCAAAATTGTTATTTGTTTATTTATATAAATTGTTAGATTATTTTTTTAAGTAGACATGAAAAATTAATTAATTAATTCATAAACAAAATTTCTAAATCTCTTATCAAAGCCAATCGTAGTTACGATTCATACAGAAACTGGTGTGTCGAATTATCATCACCTACCTTTTGATTCAGCTGTAATTGAAACACGATAACTTTGTTTTGCCACTATGTTTTTAAAAAATAGTTTGATAATGACTAGCATATAGTCGAAACTATAATCACTGTGTTATTTTTTAAAATGAAGTGGTAAAACAAAATTATCGTGTTTCAATTAAAACTCATTCAAGATGTATCACGAAATAAATACCCCCACCTTTTGATTCCATTCTATTACCATAATATAAAACAAATTTCAAAAAAATTTCAAGGTAAAGTAAAAATGTATCCTATCCACATAGTGTTTGATAATGACAAGCTAAATTTGTCGAAACTAGTCACAATAAAAAGTTTTCAAGTTATACAAACAAAGTTATCGTGTTTTATTCAAAAATGTATCCTATTTCTCAGCTTGAAGAGATTATAATATTTAAATCCAATGCCAAAATCATCATCAAAAAATCAATACACATTTATGATTCACGAAAAAAAAAAAAAGATAGAAATGGTGACCAGTTTCACGGTCCGACGCACCATTAGGCATTCGCGCGATTAGGGATAAATCATGTTCACACCATTCCGATTCCCCAAAAACAATTTACGACTTAATGGCGCGGCAGCGGCGGTTGCAGCGGAAGGACTTAAAAAGTTAATCGAGGAGGAGCTCTTAGGATGGCCGCAACGCACTTTACGGCCCTCGGCGCGGTAAGGTGCATTAATGCAGTTAATGCAGGTGTCCCCCTAATATGCATTACTATTACCTGATATCAGCCCATGCGGGCTACAGGGGTTACATATTTTATCAGCGCCGCTTTTAGATTAGTCGAATCGAAAAGGAAGTCACGTGGAAAGACAACAACAAATAATAATAATAATTATGTAACGGCTTGTTGAAACTCCATTGTATGTATCAAATTTTTATTATAAGTAATAATTTAAAAATTCGAAAACATTTAAACTTATTGAAACAACTAAATAGTTTGTAGTAATTTGTTTTGTAGTCTTAGTAAGACTCATTGTTATTTTTAAATTATTAGTTAATTATTATTGTATTATAAGATTAGACTCGATTTTTAAAAAAAGAGTCTTAAGTAAAAAAAAAGAAAAGGATTATTGGGTTAATATCATTTTTTTTTAAATATCAATGGTATTATTGGTCAATATTAATAATACCAACTCAAAGGAAACCTATAATATCTTTCCGCTGCCCTAGTAAAGGTGAAGGGCCGTATTGTATAGGGGAGAGGGTTTTTGGCGTGTGCAAGCAGTGGCCGGGCGGTAGTCACTGTTATGAGAGTCGGTTCCTCGCTCAATTCCCACGTTAAGCCACCCCAACGAAATCGTGTCATTACAACCCCATAACGCTACTATTTGCATTTTAACTTTTAAATCGTAATAGCGCACCTTCACGCACGGTTCGTGCGTCACGCCATGCGCAATTAGAAAATCGCCAAAATTTTACCCTCCTTATTGTGCGCGATATGTGTGTTGCTTTTTTTGGACAAACTGGTCCTACGGAACTGGTCCTAATTCCGAAAACTGGATCGGTGTCTTCTTCACCCTTTTCTAATGGTGAGAACCTGCTCTGTCAACATTGCGATTCTTCACGTGGAAAAATATCCAACAATGGCACGGTCAGTTTTGTCTTTTTTTCTGGTAAATCTGCGAACGTGTGCGTGAAATTCCACAAAAGGGACGGCCGCCTTTCCATTCTTTTAGGATAATCACTGTTGCACGTGTTTACACGCCAATTTACGCCCCTTTGAAATCCCCTCAAAAACGAAAAATGAAAGCTGCTTGTTTTTGTATTTAAAATATATTTATTGCCGATTCGCAAAAATCACATTCATATGCTCGGTATGCGTGTAGATGATCATATTTAAATTCTGAAATGCGTGAGATCATACACATATAATTTATAAAAAATATGGTTTATCTTTCTCTACAATACTTATGTACATGGCTAGAAATAAATTAAAAAATTCACAAAATAAGGTACATTTAATGACTAATGAATCCCGTGGCCGCAATTTTTTAAGCTAGTTTAAGTCACAGCAAGCGAATATTTACACAGCGCGGACACTGGGATTGGCACTTGTATTTTAAGACACATTTATTATCCTAATAAGCCACCTCGGCACCCCATGGCCTGTACGGCTTCATCCCTTGTGAAGCGGGATTGCTCTGGTTGTAGTTCTGATGATGAGATGTGGGAATGGTGAAAGAGTTGACCGAATACTGGTGAGGACTGTAGCCTAGCGCGGATGATGTCGTTGTAGTCAGTGGAGTAAGGACGGCAGTTGATGGTGCCAATCTTGGAGAAACATCACTTGGGACGGTTGTTTGGGCGCAGGAAGTTGATAAGTCGGTGTAGTGGGGTACGTCGTGCATGTTCTGGTGCATGGACTGATGAGGCGGAGGGATGTTTCCGATAGGGGCGTGATTCGCCGCAGGTGAGGGCGGAAGTGGATTCAAATGAGGATACGTCTGACCGGCTCCGTATCCCCAAGGTCCGCTGGACGACTGCTTGGACGCCAGTTCTCTTTGTGCCGCGCAGCACTGCAAGTGAGATGTTAGACGAAGACGCAAGGGATTCTGGATATCCAACCCTTCAATACGCTCCAAGTAACGAGCCACTTCCGCCGCGCACTCCCTGAAGCCCATACCATGGTAATCCATCGCGTACTTGTGCGGATCGTACGCGAACGCATCCAAGCCTGAAACAAAGAAATAACAATTATAGACCAACCGTTCGTAGTAATGACAACGATGTAATATGCAAAAATTGCGTAACAGATGGTAGCACCTGTTGCACCGCGTATATCCATACGAAATTTCATATACATACATATACGCACGCACACACAAACACCCGTTCCCACGATTCCCCACCTGGTAGCCATTCTTTCCCACGCAGTGAGTTAACCCTTCATTCACCTGCACCGGTTTCGGCACCCCGCGCCCACCCGTACTACTCCACCAGTTACTCCACCGTACACACCTTAAACGCATCAATGAGATACCCCTTTGTAATACTATACCCAGATACGCTCTTATAGTATTTACATAATTTAGTGGCCCATTTATCAATATCCACTAAAAAGAGGTATCAATATAATTATTGTCAATTTTATATGATAAATACTACAAATTTACTTCTAATATATGTCTAAATGTTAGTACTTTAGAAAACCGATAAGCAGAGTTTATACTGTTTGTAGATTCTAATAGTTATTATTTTTATAAATTTTGATCATTCATTTGATCGTTTTTTTTTGATTATCCTTTGGTCGAAATTTTCCAAACCGACCTTAACAAATTCAATTAATTAATTTCAATTTTTTTTTGCACTTTTAAGGTAGTTCCAAATACCGTATCTTCGGCCAAGAATCATATTTAATGAAGATATTGTAGTTGGAACTATCTTTAAAAAAATTGTAAGATTAAGCTAAGAAACGTAAATTTTAAACTATGAATTTATTCAGAATGAGGATTTGAGAAAACACTTTTTTCGCAAATTACAGTTTCCATAATTTCGACCATAATTAAAACAAAGATTTTTCCAAATCCCTACTCAAAAACAAACAATTGGGAATTAATTAGCCATTATCCATGATGAAGATTAATGATGATTAGTTTGTGGTCAAAATTTATAAAATACATCGTGGTAAAACAAAGCTTTTTCTCAAATATACCACAGATGTCATATTAAAATACATCTATTGTCTAAAGCGTATTATTACAATAGTATCTAAAATTATTTAAAATCACGTTAATAATTATTACAAAAAATAAACCGTAATTTTAAAAAATCTAAATTAAGTCCGATGATTTATTGAAGGAAAAATGTTATAATAAATAATTTTAATTGTTGTCTAATTTTTGTAATTAAACTATTTGAAAAAACCGACAGATGATTTTAAACATAGGATGTATAGGTGCCCAAATTAATTCGTCACAATGTAATGATAAGGCTTCCTAATCAAGACCAGGTGTTCCCGAAATCCTACGACCGAGTGCGGGTGACCCTAGTTTATCGAAATGCCCTATTGAAGAACCGACAGGTTGACTGGAGTAAATTTAAATTAACTTCCACTCATGTCATACAAAGATTTATAAACATTATTAGCATCGATTTTGTATATTTTAAAGATTGTGATTATAGTTTCGACCATAAAACTTAAACTCAAAATTTTTCAGTAAAACACTTTAACTTTGTTTGTACAACACTTTATTTTTATTAACAGGTTGACTATAATTTAATAAAAATTAAGTGTTGTTTCTACAAACAAAGTTAAAGTGTTTTACTGATTATTATTAAAAATGTATAACGAAGTAGAAAGTTTTCAAATATACAATGGCAAAACAAAGTTTTTTTGAAATCCTTACTTAAACTGTACCACCAAGTAAACACTGATAACATTCAAAAATTTACATCTTAAAGCCTTATTAAATAAAAACTCATTTTTGTTAATTTCTAAATTACAAGTACTATTTTGTGAACGTTTCTAAACCTTTTGTATAAAATTGAAAATAGGATTGATAAAAATTGAATTGTTGGTCATTACCTTTAGAATGTATCATTTTCAGGTGATCGACGGTCATTTGCAAAATTTCGGCCTTTTCTAATTTCGCGGATCCCTGCTTCTCGAACGCGCTGGGCACGAGCCTCTTGAGCTCCGACAAGGAGGTGTTGATGCGGTCGCGGCGCTTCTTCTCGATGACACCCCTGCGCTTCTTCCTCGAAAGCATCTGACAACTGTCGGTGTCTCCCGGGGAAGTGCACCTGTAAACACGAGCAGATTAGTATACCTGTACGCGGCGGTTCCCTCACGTCACTAAAGCACAAGACACTTACTGGTCCTTGGAAGATCCCTCCGAGAAGACATCATCACAGTCATCACTCTCGGAGAGTGGACGTTTGCTGCCGCGAGTGGCGGGCGTCCACGAAGAAGTGTTGTTGGCCGGGTATCCCCAGTGCAAGGGTGCGTTCTGAGACAAGTGATCCATATCGGTTAATAACTGACCTAATGAAGGTACGTCCGCACTGAAGACGGCAAACGGAAGCACACGCGTGGCAGCAGTAGGTCGAAACGTTGAAACACACGCACAACCCGCAGTTGAATGAGCCCTGTTGATCTGACGGCTGTCCTAGCGCCGTCCTGACACGTTTTCATCCCCACTCTTTTGCCCCCACTACGCGCCACCAGGAAAACGTGCACGCGACCCATTCAACCTCTTTCGCTTTCGCACCCTGCCGCCACCCTATGCTCCCTCTCCTTCCACCACTTCAATTCGTACTAGACGCGTGTGTACCCTACTAACCAAATATTCCCACACAAATTTCAGTAATCAAATACAATGCCCAAACTAATCCCAAGCACGCTTTATTCATACGCTTTTATTGCACTTTCTTATCGTCCCACAACACATTCGCAAATTTGCAACTGTTCCTCACCACTATCCGTAAATTAGATATTAACTGTAACAACTCAATCATCTTAGTTCCTGCTGACAACCTTTCTTATCATTATTATTACTTACAACTAAAAAATAAATACACTAATGTATTTAAAATTTGAACACTATTTGAATTTTTGTATCAAAAGAATTGATATACGAATTTTAATTTTAAAAATGTAAGAATTTATTTATTTTTAAATCGCTCAATCTTAGGGGCCAATTCTTATCACCAAAACAAGAGAGTACACAACCTGTAATTGAATTGTTTCAAGGGTTGTATGGCATGTGGCACCGTCTTGTTGAAACTGCATCTCGTCCTTATCAATATCATTAAATTTACACCGTCTTGTTGAAACTACATGTCGCCCATATCAATATCATTAAATTTAGGCAGAAAAAAACTATACTATCATGTCGCACCAGTAACATTTACTACCAGTTTCATTCATTCATTTATCAAACAATGCAGCAATTTTGACGATTAAATAACCATTAAAATTAATTAATTAATTAAATTATAGACTTTATTTTTATTTTCTTTATTTATTTTTTACAATTATGAATTATTTTAGAAAAACAATTGCAAAATGTGTGATGTAAGCTTTAAAACAGATCGTAGAAAGTGTTCTAAATGTGACAGAAGAAGTTAAATGCGCTCAACGGAAATAATGATAAGTATTAATATTCGTTTTCGCACCGGTCGGAAAGAAGCCGTAAAAAATTACAGCATAACTGCTTCCACTGAATAATACATTATTAGCCTGCGCCACTAGATCGGCCTTTCGCATCATGATAGTACTGTTGACCTACTCCAATAAACTGCACCTTTCTGCGTCCGTTTCAAGGGCATCGCTCATCATCATTGTACGGACGTTTCTATTACTTCACACGGAATCACAGGAGTATAATACAAATTAAAAGACCATTCATCTTCGAATTGTGATGCTGAGGCCTGCAGGTTTTTCTTTATTATTTTGGCTTTTTTGTGTGTCAAGTTAAGCTTAATTAAAAATGTATGGTTTCATAAAATTACTTGAGCAATTTTAATAATGTATTTACGAACTTGATTACAATTTTTGGGCAAAGAAATCTGGAAGGTGCTACTTCTCAAAAATAAATTTCCTTCTTCTAATCTTCCAATGCCAAGGCCTGCAGATTATTTATTTATTATTGTAACTTGTTTTCCTTAAAAGATACTATTATTCGATTACGATAATTTTTGCCAAGTGTATAATATCAAGCTTTATTTAGAATATGAATTTTCGGGTCAAATTCGTCAAATTTAAAGAGATAATTACATTAATTTAAACCAATAAATTAGTGTATATTTTGATGTATTATTATTCTTAAATAATTTTTGAACTGAATCTAAAAATCAATTTTAAATTTTAAGTCTTGTGGAATCCTAAAAACTGTTGTTTGAAGTTCTTACTTTGATAATAATCCGTAAGGATCGAAACATGTATCAGATACCTGAAAACAAAGAAATGGAACATAACAGGAATTTTACTTCTCCCAATTTGAGTTTTTAGAATATCTTCTAAGCCTTTTCTAATCACAGAATACAATAATTCTACAAAGACTACAAAGACTAAAATCTAAATAAAATTATATTCAATGCAAGTTAAAGCAATAGAAGAAGAGTTAATAAATCTTCCTTATTAAACGTATATCTTGGTATTTACATAAAAACAAATTTAGCTAGATAACGTACTTTGACCTACCACAACACATCATTGAATAACTTAATGTATTCCTCGCTTGCTTATTAAGCTAACAAACTATAAATCACTTTTTATCCCAACATACTCCTGACCTACCACAACACATCATTTATTATTTCAGGGTACTTTAAACCTACCACAACACACGAATTATTAAGTTAGCGTACTCTTGACCTACCACAAAACACTATTTATTAATCTAACGTATCCTTGACCAACAACAATGAATGATTTATTATTACAGCGTATATTTGACCTACCACAACAAATCATTCATTAATCTAGCGTATCCTTGACCTACCACAACACACTAATCATTAAACTAACGTACCCTTGACCTAATACAACACAATATTTATTATTTTAACGTAATCTTGACCTACCACAACACTCTACTTATTAAGCTAACGTACCCTTGACCTACTCCAACACACAAATTATTAATCGAACGTATTCGTGACCTACTGCAACACATTATTTATTATTCCAGCGCATTCTTGACCTACCACAATACACTATTTATTAAGCTAACGTAATCTTGATCATATATTATTCGAACCCCCAAAAAAACATTTAATAACCCAGTAAATTATTAGCCTCCTTATTAAGCCAGCGTGCTCTTGACCTATTACAACAAATAACTATGCCATGAACATACAAAAGCATAATTTTGAAAATGATTGCTCGAGATAACAATATAATACTTGATATATTTTTAAAAAATTCTAAACTCTAAAAAAGAAACAAACTATTATCTAAAAATGTATTCACAGGTAACTTATGATAGTTGGCAGATGGTAGATGTCATTTGACAGTTGACTGATGACAGATGACAGATTAGAGATGACATAATTAAAACAGCTTCACAAATAATATTTTTAAAATATGACTATGACATCATAAATAATCCGTTATTTGTCATCAATCAACTGTCAAATGTAATCTGTCAACTGTCAAATATCACCTTAAATTATTTCAAGTGCTATAAGTTATCTGTTTTGACAGTTTACAAATGACATATTACAGTTGACTCGTGACAAATGACAGATGACAGTTGACTGGCGATAAATGACAGATTAGAGATGACATAATTAAAACAGCTTCACAAATGATATTTTGAAAATATGACCATGACATCTAAATAATTCATATTTGTCATCAGTCAACTGTCAAATGTCATCTATCAACTGTCAATATCACCTGTCACCTTTCAACTGTCATAAGTTATCTGTTATGACAGTTTACAGATGACAGATGATATTTGACAGTTTAAAAATGACATATTACAGTTGACTCATGATAAATGACAGATGACATTTGACTGATGACAAATAACAGATTACTTACCTGATAATTTTTTAAATATTTAGAAAGAGTTTGCCCAAGACGTTTCCAAAAATATATTTGTATTGAAATAACAATGTTTAAATTCTTAAATCCCTGGAACTAAAAAAAAGAATCAGAAGAAATCACAAAATTCAAATAAGTCAGTTTTCAAAAATTCTAAAACACAAAAGAGAATCAAAAGAAATGAAATTGAAAAAATCAAACTGAAAAAAATAGAAAAAAATCAAAAATAAGTAAACAATAGTTTTCTAAATCTTAAAACTCAAAAAAAATAAAAAATCTGAAAAAAAACAAGTATCTAAGACTTTTCCAAAAATATATTTTTGAATGATATTTTACAGTTGACTCATGACAATTGATGATGATGAAAGATGAGAGATGATATTTGACAATTTACAAATGACATTTTACAGTTGACTCGTGACAATTGATAGATGACATTTGACAGTTGAATTTTTTTTATAAATTCTAAAGCTAAGAATAATCTAAAAAATTATAAACATGAAAGAAAAACCTCTTGGAAAAAAAAATTCAAAAATACATTTGTATTGAAACTACATGAAAAACAGATTTCTGTTTCATCATTTTTTTTTGTAAATTCTACAATTGAAAAAATCTGAAGAAATTCAGAAGATGAAATTAATTAACAAGTTTTCAAATTTCAAAACTGAAAAAGAAAATCTGAAGAAATCCAAATAAATAATTATATTTTTTTTGTAAATGCTGAAACTGAAAAAACAATGAAAAAACTATTACTATAATCTAAAAATTTGTTTTCACATTGAAAATTTGAGAATAATTTTTTTCAGTGGTTTTTTTAAACATGATTTGTTTTGACATGGTAATTTTAAAAATCCTGAAACTAAAAATAAAAACAAAAGAAATTATCAAGGTCAAACAAATAAGCAATATTTTGTAAGTTCTAAATCTGAAAAGAATCAAAGGAAATTAAAAAAAAAAATTAAAGATGTTTTCCAAAATCTAAAACTAAAAATATAGAAAGAAATTCAAAAATTTAAATAAACAAACATTTTTTTCATAAACTGAAAAAAAACGAATAAATTCAGTTTTTATTTTGTAAATTCTAAAGCTGAAAATAATCTAAAAAAATATAAAAATGAAGGAAAAACCTTACACTTTTCTGAAAATTTGAATCTTTTAGAAAATATCTTCCTAAAACTATTCCAAAAATACATTTGTATTAAAACTACCTGAAAAAATTAGAATATTGTTTTTATATTCAATTTTTTATAAATTCTACAATCGAAAATAACCTGAAGAAATTCAAAAAATAAAATGAATTAATAAGTTTTCAGTAAATTTCAAAACTGAAAAAAAAATCTGAAGAAATCCATACAATAAATAAATGCTGAAACTGAAATAACAACGAAAAAAAAACTATTAATATAATCTAAAAATTTGGTTTTCATATTTCAATATGAAAACTTGAAACTGTTAGAATAAATGTTTCCAGAAATTTTTCAAAAATGATTTGTTTTGATATGGTAATTCTAAAAATCCTGAAACAGAAACTGATATAAAAACAAAAGAATTGTCAATGTCAAACAAATAAGCAATTTTTGTAAGTTCTAAATCTGAAAAGAATCAAAAGAAATTAAAAAAAAATTAAAGATGTTTTCGAAAATCTAAAACTAAAAATATAGAAAGAAATTCAAAAATTTAAATAAACAAACGTTTTTTTCATAAATTTTAAAACTGAAAAAAACGAATAAATTCAGTTTTTATTTTGTAAATTCTAAAGCTGAAAAGAATCTAAAAAAAAATATAAACATGAAGGAAAAACCTTACACTTTTCTGAAAATTTGAATCTTCCAAAAATACATTTGCATTAAAACTACCTGAAAAAATCAGAATTTTATTTTTAAATTCAATTTTTTGTAAATTCTACAATCGAAAATATTCTGAAGAAATTCAGAAAATGAAATGAATTAATAAGTTTTCAGTAAATTTCAAAACTGAAAAAAAATATGAAGAAATCCATACAAATAAATAATTTTTTTAATGCTAAAACTGAAAAAAACAATGAATAAAACTATTACTATAATCTAAAAGTTTGTTTTCACATTGAAAATTTGAAACTGTTCGAATAAATTTTTCCAAAAGTTTTTCAAAAATGATTTGTTTTGATATGGTAATTCTAAAAATCCTGAAACAGGAACTGAAATAAAAACAAAAGAAATTGTCAAGGTCAAACAAATAAGCAATTTTTTTATAAATTCTAAATCTGAAAAGAATCAAAAGACATTTTAGAAAAACTTAAAAAAACGTTTTCCAAAATCTAAAACTAAAAATATAAAAAGAAATTTAAATAAATGAACATTTATTCATAAATTCTAAAACTGAAAAAAAAACAAGAAATTCACTTTTTTTTCCGTAAATTCTAAAACTGAAAAAGAAAACACAAGAAAATCATTTCTTTTTGTAAATTCTAAAGCTGAAAATAATCTAAAAAATATAAACATGAAAGAAAAACCTTACACTTATCTGAAAATTTGAATCTTTTAGAAAAAATTTACCTAAAACTTTTCAAAGAATAGTTGTATTGAAACTTCCTGAAAAGAAACGAAAGAGTTTAAAAATTCAAGTTTTTGTAAATTCTACAATTAAAAAAATCTGAAGAAATACAGAAAATGAAATTAATTAGCAAATTTTCAGTAATTTCCAAAACTGAAAAAAAAATCTCATGAAATCCAAACAAGTAAATATTTTTATTTGTAAATACTGAAACTGAAAGAACATCTAAAAACAATTACTATAATCTAAAAATTTGTTTTCACATTGAAAATTTGAAACTGTTTTTCAAAAAAGATTTGTTTTGATATGGTAATTCTTAAAATCCTGAAACTGAAAATAAAAACAAAAGAAATTGTCAAGGTCAAACAAATAAGCAATTTTTTGTAAGTTCTAAATCTGAAAAGAATTAAAGAAATATTAAAAAACTTAAAAAAATGTTTTCCAAAATCTAAAAGTAAAAATATAAAAAGAAATTAAAAAATTTAAATAAATAAACATTTTTTTCGTAAATTCTAAAACTGAAAAAAACAAGAAATCCAATTTTTTTCGTAAATTCTAAAACTGAAAAAGAAAACAGAAGAAATTCATTTATTTTTGTAAATTCTAAAGCTGAAAATAATCTAAAAAATATAAACATGAAAGAAAAACCTTACACTTATCTGAAAATTTGAATCTTTTAGAAAAAAATTACCTAAAACTTTTCAAAAAATAGTTGTTGTGAAACTTCATGAAAAAAAAACAGAAAAAGTTATTATAAATTTTACAATTGATAAAAATCTGAAAAAACTACAGAAAATGTAATAAATTAGCAAGTTTTCAGTAAATTTCAAAACTAAAAGAAAAATCTGAAGAAATCCAAACAAATATTTTTTTGTAAACGCTGAAACTGAAAAAAAATCAAAAGAAAACCAAAAATTTTAATAATAAAGTAGTTTGCTCATGAATTCTTAAACTGAGCAAATTTAAAAAATTATATAAATAGGCAACGGTTTTCTAAATTCTAAAACTAAAAAAACTAAAAATAACTACAAAATTCAGAACATCGAAGAAAACTATTACTATAATCTAAACTGTTAAATTTGAAACTGTTAGAATCAATTTATCCAAAAGTTTTTCAAAAATCATTTGTTTTAATACCATATCAATTCTAAAAATCCTGAAACTGAAGAAAAAACAAAAGAAATTGTCAAATTCAAACAAATAAGCAATTTTTGTAAATTCTAAATCTAAAATTTACTTAAACTTTTCCAAAAATTCATTTTTATTGAAACTCCCTAAAAAGGCAGAAAATTCAAGTTTTTGTAAATTGTACAATTGAAAAAATCTGAAGAAATACAGAATTAACAAGTTTTCAGTAAATTACAAAACTGAAAAAAAAATCCAAACAAATAATTTTTTTGTAAATTCTGAAACAGAAAAAAAAAATTGAAAACAATTTTTTTTAATAAATAATTAGTTTGCTCACAAATTCTAAAACTGAGTGAGTTTGAAAAATTAAAAATTAAATTAATAAGCAACGTTTTCCTAACATCGAAAAAAAAACTATTACTATTACCTAAAAATGTATTCTCACATTGAAAATTTGAAACTGTTGGAATAAATTTATTCAAAAGTTTTCCAAAAATTATTTGTTTTTATATGGTAATTCTAAACATCCTGAAACTGTATAAACTGTATAAAAACAGAAGAAATTGTCAAATTGAAACAAATAAGCAATTTTTTGTAAATTCTAAATCTGAAAAAAAAACAAAAGAATAGCCGTAAAATCAATTACAATTAATATTTTAAATCCCACTGTAACAAATAATAATAAATAAAGATGTTTGTCTCTCTCAAAAGAAATTTGAATCATTTTCAATTTTATTTCCAAAATCTAAAACTAAAAATATAAAAAAATTAAACAAATAAACATTTTTTTTCGTAAATTCAAAAATTGAAAAAAGTAAGAAGAGAAACCAATGTTGCTTTTATTGAAAAATCCCTTCTCTTCACTGTAAATTTAAAACGTTCAGAAATCAAGTTACCTAAAACAAAAAAATACAAGATGAATTAGTTTCTCACTTAACCCGTGTTGAAATATTTTTGTATTAATTTGATTGAATTAAAACACTTGGATAACAAGTGAAATCATACCAAGTGTTTTAATTCAATCAAATTTGTACGTACAATTCCAAAAATTCTTCGAATGTCGAAATTCCATTAATCATTTTCAACAGTCAACAATAAAAAAGTGTATTTGATTTTTGAATTTTACATATTGGTAAAACGTTTTGTTTTTAATTATCGATATAATTATCATATCACCACAGTCCAATTTTCTTAAACCTAATCAAAAATTTCCCAAGAGTTAAAGCTAGTTTTCAGATTTCTGTTTCATCATTTTTTTTTGTAAATTCTACAATTGAAAAAATCTGAAGAAATTCAGAAGATGAAATGAATTAACAAGTTTTCAAATTTCAAAACTGAAAAAGAAAATCTGAAGAAATCCAAATAAATAATTATATTTTTTTTGTAAATGCTGAAACTGAAAAAACAATGAAAAAACTATTACTATAATCTAAAAATTTGTTTTCACATTGAAAATTTGAGACTGTTAGAATTTTTTAACAAATTAAGTACTAATATGAAAAAAATGCCTCTGCCCTTATTTAAATCTACCATTAAAGAATTGCTGCTGAAAATGGCACCATATAGCTTTGAGGATTTTTTGAATTGTAATTTTAATTAGTAAGTTAAAATCCCCTGCCAGATTGTTTTATTGAAATCGCCATTCGTTTTATATTGATATCAATGTATAAGTAAATGTTAATTTTATATAGATTTAGTTTTATTAATATATATATATATATACATATTGTGTACTATTTACCATTTATTACATGTATTCTGACGTATGTAAGACTTAATGTCAAGACATGAAATAAATACATACATACATACAATAATTTTTTTCAGAGGTTTTTTAAACATGATTTGTTTTGATATGGTAATTCTTAAAATCCTGAAACTTAAGGTCAAACAAATAAGCAATTTTTTGTAATTTCTAAATCTGAAAGGAAATTAAAAAAAAAAAATTAAAGATATTTTCCAAAATCTAAAACTAAAAATATAGAAAGAAATTCAAAAATTTAAATAAACAAACATTTTTTTCATAAACTGAAAGAAACGAATAAATTCAGTTTTTATTTTGTGAATTCTAAAGCTGAAAATAATCTAAAAAAATATAAACATATATAATATACACTTTTCTGAAAATTTGAATCTTTTAGAAAATATCTTGCTAAAACTATTCCAAAAATACATTTGTATTAAAACTACCTGAAAAAATTAGAATATTGTTTTTATATTCAATTTTTTATAAATTCTACAATCGAAAATATCCTGAAGAAATTCTGAAAATGAAATGAATTAGCAAGTTTTCAGTAAATTTCAAAACTGAAAAAAAAATCTGAAGAAATCCATACAATAAATAAATGCTGAAACTGAAATAACAACGAAAAAAAAACTATTAATATAATCTAAAAATTTGGTTTTCATATTTCAATATGAAAACTTGAAACTGTTAGAATAAATGTTTCCAGAAATTTTTCAAAAATGATTTGTTTTGATATGGTAATTCTAAAAATCCTGAAACAGAAACTGATATAAAAACAAAAGAATTGTCAATGTCAAACAAATAAGCAATTTTTGTAAGTTCTAAATCTGAAAAGAATCAAAAGAAATTAAAAAAAAATTAAAGATGTTTTCGAAAATCTAAAACTAAAAATATAGAAAGAAATTCAAAAATTTAAATAAACAAACGTTTTTTTCATAAATTTTGAAACTGAAAAAAACGAATAAATTCAGTTTTTATTTTGTAAATTCTAAAGCTGAAAAGAATCTAAAAAAAATATAAACATGAAGGAAAAACCTTACACTTTTCTGAAAATTTGAATCTTCCAAAAATACATTTGCATTAAAACTACCTGAAAAAATCAGAATTTTATTTTTAAATTCAATTTTTTGTAAATTCTACAATCGAAAATATTCTGAAGAAATTCCGAAGATGAAATGAATTAACAAGTTTTCAGTAAATTTCAAAACTGAAAAAAAAATATGAAGAAATCCATACAAATAAATATTTTTTAATGCTGAAACTGAAAAAACAATGAATAAAACTAAAATCTAAAAATTTGTTTTTACATTGAAAATTTGAAACTGTTAGAATGCATTCTTCCAGAAGTTTTTCAAAGATGATTTGTTTTGATATGGTAATTCTAAAAATCCTGAAACAGGAACTGAAATAAAAACAAAAGAAATTGTCAAGGTCAAACAAATAAGCAATTTTTTTATAAATTCTAAATCTGAAAAGAATCAAAGGACATTTTAAAAAACTTAAAAAAACGTTTTCCAAAATCTAAAACTAAAAATATAAAAAGAAATTTAAATAAATAAATATTTTTTCTTAAATTCTAAAACTGAAAAAACAGAAGAAATTTATTTTCTTTTCGTAAATTCTAAAACTGAAAAAGAAAACACAAGAAAGTCATTTCTTGTAATAATCCAAAAATTATAAACATGAAAGAAAAACCTTACATTTATCTGAAAATTTGAATCTTTTAGAAAAAATTTACCTAAAACTTTTCAAAGAATAGTTGTATTGAAACTTCCTGAAAAGAAACGAAAGAGTTTAAAAATTCAAGTTTTTGTAAATTCTACAATTAAAAAAATCTGAAGAAATACAGAAAATGAAATTAATTAGCAAATTTTCAGTAATTTCCAAAACTGAAAAAAAAATCTCATGAAATCCAAACAAGTAAATATTATTATTTGTAAATACTGAAACTGAAAGAACATCGAAAAACAAAATATTACTATAATCTAAAAATTTGTTTTCACATTGAAAATTTGAAACTGTTTTTCAAAAAAGATTTGTTTTGATATGATAATTCTTAAAATCCTGAAACTGAAAATAAAAACAAAAGAAATTGTCAAGGTCAAACAAATAAGCAATTTTTTGTAAGTTCTAAATCTGAAAAGAATTAAAGAAATATTAAAAAACTTAAAAAAATGTTTTCCAAAATCTAAAAGTAAAAATATAAAAAGAAATTAAAAAATTTAAATAAATAAACATTTTTTTCGTAAATTCTAAAACTGAAAAAAACAAGAAATTCAATTTTTTTCGTAAATTCTAAAACTGAAAAAGAAAACAGAAGAAATTCATTTATTTTTGTAAATTCTAAAGCTGAAAATAATCTAAAAAATATAAACGTGAAAGAAAAACCTTACATTTATCTGAAAATTTGAATCTTTTAGAAAAAATGTACCTAAAACTTTTCCAAAAATAGTTGTATTCAAGTTTTTGTAAATTCAGTTGAAACAAATCTAAAGAAATACAGAAAATGAAATGAATTAGCAAGTTTTCAGTAAATTTCAAAACTGAAAAAAATCTGAAGAAATCCAAACAAATAAATATTTTTTTGTAAATGCTGAAACTGAAAAAAACAATCAAAAGAAAATCAAAAATTTCAATAATAAAGTAGTTTGCTCATAAATTCTAAAACTGAATAAATTTGATAAATTAAATAAATAAGCAACATGTTTCTAAGTTCTAAAACCGAAAAAAAAAACTAAAAAATTCAGAACATCGAAAAAAACGATTACTATAATCTAAACTATTAAATTTGAAACTGTTAGAATAAATGTATCCAAAAGTTTTTCAAACATTATTTGTTCTGATACCATATCAATTCTAAAAATCCTGAAACTGAAAAAAAACACAAGAAATTGTCGAATTCAAACAAATAAGCAATATTTGTACATTCTAAATCAAAAATTTACTTAAAACTTTTCCAAAAATTAATTTGTATTGAAACTCCCTAAAAAGGCAGAAAAAGTTTAAAAATTCAAGTTTTTGTAAATTGTACAATTGAAAAAATTTGAAGAAATACAGAATTAACAAGTTTTCAGTAAATTACAAAACTGAAAAAAAAATCCAAACAAATAATTTTTTTTGTAAATTCTGAAACATAAATAAAAATTGAAAACAATTTTTTTTAAATAAATAAGTAGTTTGCTAACAAATTCTAAAACTGAGTAAATTAAAAAAAATAATAAGCAACGTTTTCCTAACATCGAAAAAAAACTATTACTACATATTACCTAAAAATGTATTCTCACATTGAAAATTTGAAACGGTCGGAATAAATTTATTCAAAAGTTTTCCAAAAATTATTTGTTTTGATATGGTAATTCTAAACATCCTGAAACTGTATAAACTGTATAAAAACAGAAGAAATTGCCAAATTGAAACAAATAAGCAATTTTTTTGTAAATTCTAAATCTGAAAAAAAAACAAAAAATAGCCGTAAAATCAATTACAATTAATATTTTAAATCCCACTGTAACAAATAATAATAAATAAAGATGTTTGTCTCTCTCAAAAGAAATTTGAATCATTTTCAATTTTATTTCCAAAATCTAAAACTAAAAATATAAAAAATATTAACAATTATACATTTATTTTCATAAATTCAAAAATTGAAACAAATAAGAAGAGAAACAACTGTTGCCATTATTGAAAAATCCCTTCCCTTCACTGTAAATTTAAAACGTTCAGAAATCAAGTTACCTAAAACAAAAAAATACATGATGAATTAGTTTCTCACTTAACCCGTGGTGAAACATTTTTGTATTAATTTGATTGAATTAAAACACTGGGAGAATAAGTGAAATCATACCAAGTGTTTTAATTCAATCAAATTAATCAAAAAAATACATTTGTACGTACAATTCCAAAATTTTTTCGAATGTCGAAATTCCATTAATCATTTTCAACAGTCAACAATAAAAAAAGTGTATTTGTTTTTTTAATTTTTACATATTGGTAAAACGTTTTGTTTTTAATTATCGATATAATTATCATATCACCACAATCCAATTTTCTTAAACCTAATCAAAAATTTCCCAAGAGTTAAAGCTAGTTTTCAATACGGACAAGCCTTGCAAAATATAATTACAAATTTCTTTTTTAAAGGTGCTTGAAGTCAAAACGCATATTTTATGAATGCCAAAAATATTTGATTATTTAAAAAGCTAAGATATTTTGTTTTGAGTTACATGATTACAAATTTCTGTTTTTCTAAAGACATTTGAAGTCAAAACGCATATTTTATGAATGCCAAAAATATTTGATTATTTAAAAAGCTAAGATATTTTGTTTTGAGTTACATGATTACAAATTTCTGTTTTTCTAAAGACATTTGAAGTCAAAACGCATATTTTATGAATGCCAAAAATATTTGATTATTTAAAAAGCTAAGATATTTTGTTTTGAGTTACATGATTACAAATTTCTGTTTTTCCAAAGACATTTGAAGTCAAAACGCATATTTTATGAATGCCAAAAATATTTGATTATTTAAAAAGCTGAGGTATTTTGTTTTGAGTTACGTGAAGATTAATTAATAATCGATACTTGTTCTGCTAATCTCTTGATGGAACCAAATTTTTCAAATTGGGAGAAGTGAAACTCTTCTTATGTTTTAACTTTGAAAATGATCCGTAAGGACTGAAACACGTGTCAGTTATCTGAAAATAAAGAAATGGAACATTACAAGAGTGTTACTTCTCCCAATTAGAAGATTAATTTAATTAAATGAAACAATTACAAATCTTTTTTCATCATTGGTTTATTTAAAACGCTAAATGTACATTTCGTGCTAACTATTAAAACTATTTAAAAATGTTCACGTTGTGGACGAAATGTACATTTAGCGTACATATAATAAACCAATGACGAAAAATTATTATTAATTGTTTGATTTAATTTAATAAGCTTGTAATATTTGCCTATAACATCAATTAACCATCAGAAAAAAATAAATCTTCTCACTAATGACAATTTTCTTTTTATATCATGTAATTTTCATGTCTCTTTTTTGCTGTCCATCAATAACTCATATTTGCCTTTGGTTATATACAAACAATACGGGAATATTTGATTAGAGCAAACACGTGATTCGAGGCACGCTTATTGAATCATAACAATTCATCAAGCATCATCTAATCGACGGAGCACGACAGGAAACAAACGCAAAACGCCAACGTCCAATTCCCAAAGCCGCAGACAATTACGGACGCGTGGCCGAAGACACTCGGGCCGCATTTATATTCATTCATTTTTGGGGCCCTCGCCCAAATAAAACAAGCGGCCATCTATAAATCAAGATCAATTTATAGGAACCATCATTTATATAAACTAATGCGTTACGAAAATATATCGTTTGTAAAATTGGTAATTTTATGGTAGAAAAAATACGTAATTATTAAAATAGTAATATAGGTATCAAAATTAATTCAGATTTTTGCTCTCGTAGTAAATCCTATAAGGGGGACTTTAAGACCCTCGCGTTAAGCATCTGTAATTACAAACCCATAAACGTATGCACGAGTCGGCACCCAGATCCACAGGTCCCAGAGTTTGATCGGGAAGTGGATATGGGAACCCGACCTGGGCAAAATCTCTACCTGGGCGCGTGACTTCTGTACACTTTCACTGCGGGCCGCCGATTACATTGGAACGGTGTACCGCCCCGTGCAGCTTCCTCTCGCCCCTCAATAGGGTACCGCAAGACCTTCGCATCCCTCATTGTGTCGCTTTTTTTTTAATACGAATCCACCCAAAATCTAACTGTACACATACTCACGGCCTTTTTTTACGCCGAAAAAACGAAACGAGATCGCTTCCGCGTTTCTTTTCTCTGAGGGGGATATTTCACGTATGGTTAACTGTACTTCCTAACAGTATCCAACTTCCTGGAAATAGGGAAAGGGTTTATTGGAAACATCTGTGCAGCGCTATCGTGATTTTATCGGGTGTAGCCATAAGCTGGGAAATAAATAAATACCGTTAGTGAATACCTTAATTGCTTAAGAGATTAATTAAAAATCTAGTAAATGTAAAAAAATGTATTAAAGTCCTTTACGTTGTTTTTCTAATTCTTAGGCTTTTGTATTATTTGTTGCATAAAAAAGGAAACAAGAGAATTTTATGGCTTTAATTTTTATATCGAAAAGGATGCCTAGGTATTTGCAGGTGTAGATGATGGTTTTGTTATTGATGGTGGATTTGTGATGTAGTTTTATGGAAAAGGATTGCCTATTATTTTAAAATTTATAGTTTTAACCAATTTACAATATACCTAACTTTAGAACATAGTTGATGATGGTTTGTGAAAAATATATCATCGATGCAAACAAACATAATTATACCAAATATTTTTATTTATCCTCTTCTTCCATATTCTATTGTTCCTTCCATTGTATATTTTATCATTTGACCTGAAAAATTAAATTCATTAGTTAGTAATTAAATAAAATCATTAATTGACTATTTTAAAATAAAGATCTGCAATATTAGGCATTAAAAAATACGTTACATTGAATAATTATCTCGTGATTAAACGTAAAAGTAATTAACAATGTGTGTATGTAAATTAGTGCAAACATTCGTATAAACGGAGGCGTGGGGGACTAGGAAATAAATTAAAGAAAAGTAGAGATTATCAATTTGTGGGGTGTAATAATGATGCGGAAAAGGGGGAGGGGGGGTGTGTAGTCGGTAGTTGTGTGCGACAACAGGGGGTATACAGTATACCGTTTATAATATGCATTGGCGGTGCACCCCGAGCCGTGGGAAATGTTGAGAGAAGGCTGTCACACTGCCACGCGACCAGGAGGAAGGCATTGTGCCGCGGGGCCCGTGTATTTGTATGGAAAACACGACCCGGCCGATCTTTGTCTAATTAAAAATCAAATAAAATCGACGAAAAGGCCAACGCAAGGTACCGGGTAGGTCGGCCACGGTGGCCCGGGGGCCGCCATACGTGCCGCCGCAACACGCGCCATCTGATCGCGCAGCGTCCGAAATATTCTTTTGTAATTTTGAAATATTTTTAGTTTCAGAACATATCGTGATATTTCGGGGACGGCCGGCGTCTTTTAATAGTTTAAATTGTTGTTGACGTCGTTAGTAGCGTCTGTCGATCTCTCACATGGTGGCTTTACGCAAAAATAGATAACGAGGCCTGCGTTTTATATGAAAGTGAATAGACGCACACAATAAATAAAAATCCCCGGCCCAACATGTCGGGAGATGTGCAGCCGAGGAAGCGTCGTGATAAGAAGAAAAAGAAGGGTGAGTACCTACCGCATTTTTCACAGGACACTCTATTTATACAATTGGCACACTATTTCGCGACCGCCGATACAATGCCGCGTGCAATCGACGAATTCCTTCAAATTTCTGAATTTCCAGTAAAATCAGGCACCACTATTTCAACGAGGTGAACTTTCGAGGTTTATTAATACTTTCTCTTACGTTTGCTGTTGTATTAATAGATCAACCAATTCTATTTTACATTTTCGGATTATAAAAACAAATTATTCTAATTGTTTAGACGATCTTGAAGAAACTACCGCCCACCACTTCCATGCTAGGGCCCCAACACCACCCAGCACCAACGATGAAGTAATTCATGTTTATAAGGAAACTAGCACAGGTGGAGGTATATGTGCCAAAATCGTTTTCTTCATTCTTTTAAGTATCCTCGCCGTCCTCATCGGTTTAATCATCACCGAACATAGAGGATTAACTGACTGTAAGTATTACATTAACTAGATAAAAATAGATAATTAATTATTTATTATTTATTCCAGTGGATACAATAGAAGCAGATACAAGATTCTCGCAAATATTTGAAGGCTGGATCGATAAAACTCCAGAAAGTCATGACGATGATGCACATCACGCTATAGAATCACACGAACACGATGATGATGATGATCATGACGAACATGATGACCACGATGATCATGATGAAGAAGATGACCATGACCACGAAGAAGATGAAGATGAGCATGCAAGTGAAGAAGATGAAGAACATGACGAAGATGAAGAAGAGGAAGAAGCTGCTGCTTCAGAGGTAGACGAAGAAGACGAACCTAGTGAAAAAGATGACGATGAAGAAGAAGAAGAAGAAGAAGAAAAGAGCGCACCAGAAGAAGACGAAGACGAAGAAGATGGTGTAACGGCTGAAAGTGAACAACCTGATGATGACGAGGAAGAAGACGAGGATCAAAAGAGTGCACCCGATTCCGCAGAACCTCAAGACGATGATGATGAGGATGAAAATAAAGATAGTGTTGGTGATGATGATGACGAAAAAGACGGTGATGATGATGATGATGACGAGGTCGCCGATTCAAAACCTCAAAGTGTAGAAGCTGTTAGTGATGAAAAAGATGACGATGGTGATGATGATGATGATCAACAAAAATCAGGAGAAGACGTAAGTACCTATCCACGCACGAATGATTAACACTAAAATAAATAAATTTTCAAATAACAGAACAACGATGACGACGAAGAAAACCCTGAAACCGGTGATGAAGACCAGCCCGGTGAAGATGCCGAAGGCGATGACGAATCGAACACCGGCGGTAGGTATTCCGAACGACAATAATTAGTAGTTAGCGAAGCCGAATCATTGTAAATCAGGAAATGCAAGTTAATACCCGCTGTATTTTACAGTGGTCATAAAGATCGGGGTCGGAGCAACCATATTGGTAGTCGCATATGTTGTTCTGGTTAAGAAATGGAAATCCGGTCTGTAATATTGTTGTCGCATGTTATATTGTCGCTATAATTCACCTAGCTAAACGTTCAAAAATCTTCTAGTTCCTTAGCTTTATGTTGTATAATAGCAACTAACAGCTGGCATTTCCTGATACTTTCATACTTTTGTGTGTGTGTTTTTCCTTTTTTTTTTAAATTAATATTTGTGTACGCTTAACGTGCGTTGTTAGATTGCGCCACTAGCACAAAACTTATACCCCATAAAATATATAGATAACAGCAACGAAGATGCCAATGCTGAAAAGAAAGAGATCCCCGTTGATCTATCGAGAAGAAACACAATCGTAGTCCCACCGAAAGTGGAAGAAGTTGAACAAGTAATCGATAACGATGACGAAGGTATCTCTATCAGCCTTGGCACACAAACATTACATTTAGTTATCCCTAGAATACTCCGAAGAAGAAGAAGAAGAAATTAAATTACACCCGAAATTAAAACAAGATTACCAACAATTAAGATCAACTTATGAAAGGTCGTTAACCCCAGAAAGCGACCCGGAATTGCATGGAAGATCTTACGATTACGAAGATGAAGGCGAAGAAGATGTTGAATACGACGACGAAGAAGCCGAAGATGAAGAAAATTTAGAAGACGAAGACGAGGAGGTAGATGTTGACGAAGAAGAGGAACCTATTTCCGACGTTGATGATGAAGATCTACTAAAAAAATTAGAAGCTAAATATGGAAAATTAGAAACCACGCAAGCTGATGATGAAGAAGAACCCGAAGAAGAAGAGGAAGAACTTGAAGAAGAAGAAGAGGAAGAAGACGATGATGATCATTACCAATGGAAAAGTAATAATTAGTACGCCAAAATTAGATATAAGAATCTTACAATAATCAAAGTTTATACGGAATCTTAAATCTATAATTTTTCAGGGAGTAAACCTAGCGGGGCGCAAGCTCAACCCTCAGAGGATGAATTCAGTCGTACTTCAGAATCCCCAGCTCCTTACGAATATGAAAACCTGACAAACGATGAAGACCGCGCTATTAAAGATCAGCTAGATGAAGCCCATGAACATATCGAGACAGTAAGTATTGAGATAAATTCAAAACAATGAAGTAATTAAGAAATCTTATAATTAGCAGGAGTAATCAAGTCAAATTCCCCAACTACAACTTAATTCATTAATAGTTTGTTGTGTGCATTTTCTGTTTGATTTAATTTATATATTTGGATTGTTTCTTGGCTAATGTTTTAATTTGGCCCGTTTTCGTGTGTCGGTGCATATTTTTGGTTCAATACGCGTAAGTAATTTCCATTCGCCCATTCCGCACACTTTGCGAATGGATATTACTTCAGAATACTAATCGATTTTACTAATCTGGATTTTCCCCCTCCTCTACCCTAAAAAAAATCCTGGATTTTCACTAACAGAATGCGGCTTTAGCTGTGTCGTTATTTAACAACATCCTTCGTCAACACCCCGCATCCCCGAGGGCCCTGTACGGAAAAGCGAAATCTTTAGATAATCTAGCTGACAAACAAAGAAGCAACGAGCTGCTGAAGGACGCCATCGCAACCTACACTAACTTACTGAAAATCTCCAAAGTCCCGCCAGCGCTCTTCGTGGCGGCAGCGGAGCGGTGCATCGATCGGATGAGATTTATTGGTAAATTCGGGAAAACGTTAATCATTGCTTATTAACGTAAACATTTTAGGGCAATACGGAAGAGCGTCTGTTGTCCACAACGCGCTAATCACTAGATTCCCAGACGAGATCAAGTACAGGAATCAATTAGCTGTTACTTATTTAATGAGTAATCGGTACGTAATTATTTTTATAATTTTTATAACTGATGAGATCTAAAATATCTAAAATATTGAAACATATGTCTATAGATGTTTTAAATTTAAATTTTTTAATTTTCCTTTCATATTTTTTACACCTAAATTAAAGTTCTTAGAGTTTATTTGATAGAAATAAATACATTAAAATTGTGCTATGTGAAAGTCTATTTTTTTATTTTTTAGAATTAACGAGGCGCGTGAAGTACTTCAAAAAACTTTAAAGCGGTGGCCTAATGATGGGTTTGCCCTAGTTCATTTCGGCTTTATTTTAAAAGTAAATGATGATAAATTAAAGGAGAGCATATATTATCTACGGAATGGTTTAAAAAGTAAGGCGGAAGGTGTAATTGATGGAAGGTTTTACTTCCATCTGGGCGATGCGTTAATTCGGCTTGGGAGACCGAAAGAAGCAGCTGAAGTAATTCTCCTATAGGTTTTTAGAATCCAATTTTGATATAAATATTTTTAGGTTTACAATGAAGGCGTTGCGAACAAAGTGTTCCTGTCATTCTACCAAAGATCCCTTTACAACGTGAACAGATTAACTGGAAGGCCGTGGTGGGAGAAAAGCGACATGTCGCAGTACAAAAATTTTTTGAATATGCTGGAGAAGAATTTCGCAGCGATCAGGAAGGAAGGTCTGGCTTTGATGAACCAGAAGGGTTACTTCCAAGACGAGGCCGAAAATTTACGCGATGTGGGCGAGTGGAAGCAGTTCGAGTTGTATGCTAGAGGGTTGAAGAACGCCGACCATTGCAGGAAGTGCCCCGTGACTTGTAAAATAGTGGAGACCCTTCCTGACGCCACTGGCTGCAGGAGGGGGCAGATTAAGTTCAGTGTTATGCATCCCGGAACGCACGTGTGGCCTCACTGCGGGCCTACTAATTGTAGATTGCGGGTGCATTTGGGACTTAAGGTGCCCAAGAACACTTTTATTAGGGTAGCTAAAGAAATTAGGTAAATTTTTAGTTATAATCAATATTTATATGATAAAATCTGCAAGTTAAATCATTTAATGATTTGAATGATATATATCGCCAAAATTCAATGTGTGTAAGCATACAAGATTGCCAATTTTGATAAATACTTACTTCCTTTACTATGTTTTTACCAATAAAAATGTAATTTCTTATTTAAACAGGAAAGTTTCTTGATGATTGCAACCATTACTATGTGGTAATCCAGATAAAAAAATGAATCATTTTTTTGATTTTAGGAGTTGGGAGGAAGGAAAAGTGCTAATATTCGACGACAGTTTTGAGCACGAGGTGTGGCACAACGGGACTGAAACCAGATTGGTATTAATCGTCGATGTTTGGCATCCGGAACTTACTAGGATGGAAAAACAGAGTCTGTCCGCTATATAAACTGTTATTTTATATCAATTGTTGCATACGTATTTTTTGATACTAAGATTTAAATTATATCCGAGTGGAAAATGGTCCTCCGACCAGTTTCATAAATAAACTTTACTTTGTAAAGATTTTGTACTGTTATTTTCCTTCAACATTTTATAGCAGAATAGAAAGCTATTTTTTGGCTGAGTTTGGACACAGTTTTACTGTACCATCTAATTGTTTGACCGATTCAAGTACTAAGACCTGTTTTTTAATTATGAAATGATAGCAAACTTATTGTTTTTTTAAGAATTTTTAAAATTCAAAACTTGCTTCTGATTACCATATTAAATAAATAATTGATTGTAGAGGTGTTTATTTTGTGGTACATCTTGAAAATGAAATAAATAGCTTCATAACTATATTTAATATATTAATATAATGATAAAACAAATTTTAGAGTTAATTTAATCAGATAAAAATTTTGTGTTCAGCCACAAGGAAGGATATTCACCTCTTACAAATAGTGCAGATCCATCACAATTGTAAACTCCGCCCTCTAGCTTGTGATCTAAATTATACGGTTTATTTTTAAGCCAGGTGTGTATTTTCGTAACATTTTATATGCGAGATTAACAAAGAATAATGAGGAAAACTTTATATCTACGAAATTCACTCTTTTGTCGAATGTTTTGAACCAATAACTAATCAAATTCAAAGCTTTAAACGACAAGCTAGAAACAAGCAAAAAAATTATTTGCAAAAAACACAGAGCTCTAATCGAATAACCTGTGTAGCATTTTTTCCATTTCATTATTTTTGAATAAGTAATTGTAGAGGCTTTTACTTCATGATACATTTTTATTCATTATATCATTATTTTTGGGTGTTTATAAGTTTAATAATATACCTAACTTCTTAAAATAATTGTTTCGTTAAAGTCTTGTTCGTACAATTGGCAAAGAATATTATTCATCTCCTTTAGTACCAAGAAAGTATAATGAACCCATATTTAAAAATATTTTAATTTAGAAGATCTTGGCAATTTTCCCACACACCTTTAAAGCATTTATTAATTTGTAAGGTTTTCATTATGATAAGCTATTTACGTAAGATATATTTCTTGATTTAAAAATTGTAATCGCTACATTTTACGTTCTCAGGTTGCAAAAGTTGTGATATAGAAATCAAGTAATGTAAGTGAGATTTATGAAGTGAGAGATTTGGCAATAAAGCAGCTGCAAACAATAAATCTACGGCGGGCACAGCTGCACCAACAATAACAAATTTCTTTGATAATGAAGTCGCCTTTGCCAAAACGACGTCAAGTCACGCTTGATTTAAAACTCGAATTGTGCGAGACAACGTAAACATAAAAATAATCTTGCAAAATAACAAAGGATCAAATTAAATAAATCGCGACAAATATACATATTTTCACATTGCCAAATAACTGTTTAAATTCAAATAATAAAACTCAGATAAGGCGTATTTATTTTCAATTAATTATTCATTTAAAATTTCAGTTAACTGATTAGAGAAATAAATACACTAACAAAATAAAGATAATAAATCCATATCAATAATCCCAATTAAACCGGATCGGAATGTGACGCCAAACAAAAACAACAATCAAACTATTGTCCGCGGCTACAAATCGTTATCACATTATCAGTGTGCCTATTTTCATATTAACACGCCACATACAGCCAACCGAATAATACCAAAATAACCACACGTTTGACATAATCCATGTTTGACATTACACTTTTTATCGGCCGTGTTGTCGCCTGTCAGAAACAGTAATTGTCAAAGCTTTAATCACAATAACGCACTTTCGCAAAAAACAATGATAACGCTATTGTAGTGAATAAATCGTCTCAACTAACGCCTTTGAAGTAAAAAACCAAACGGTACGTAACGAGTATTCTAGGTTAAATGATTCTGTAACATATTTTTCTGGTTCACAGTTCAAAATGAGAGACTATGAACTATTTAACTCGTTCGACGACGAATACAAGAATGATTCTTGTTTGTCCGTGAAGCGGACCAACAAGACAGTGATTGGAAATGTCTACGAGGGGATTCCGGAGACCCTGTTGTTAAACTTCTTCTCCTGGTGCATGTTGCTGCTTATTTTTGCAATTTTAAGAAATAAGGCTTGGGATTATGGAAGGCTCGCGTTGGTGCAGAGCGAGAAGTGGACCCAGCTGTTTTACAAGAATACAGAGGAAGCTGTTGCAGTTGAAGAGTCCAGCACTGAGGGATCCCTGTCAGCAGATGTTGGGTGCTCATGGTTTCCTGCGATTTTCAAAATCAACAGTCCCAGGATATTAGGGAGGTGTGGCCCTGATGCTTCACACTATCTCTCATTCCAGAAGCACCTTTTAATCTTAATGATAGTAATAATGGTGTTTTCCATATGTGTCATCTTACCTATAAATTTCCAAGGTACTTTACAAGGTAATGAGTATACTTTTGGACACACCACATTAAGCAATTTAGAAGCAACATCAAAATGGCTTTGGGTGCATGTTATAGCTTCATTCTGTTTTGTGCCAATAACTATACTGATTATGAGGCAGTGTTCCAGTCGAATTCCCAGTTCTTCACTACTTTCATCCCGCACTGTTATGGTAACACACATATCACATAATCACCGTAACACTGATGATATTAAAAGCTATTTCGATGTTCGGTATCCAACCATACATATCAAGGATGTTAAGATTGCCTATAAAATCAAAAATTTGATGCAAATTGAACAACAACGTGCGGCAGCACATGAAGCACGATTGTATTGTCTTACTAATCATAAAATCAACATGAAACTCCAGCCACATGGATGCATTGTATGTTGCCCTTGGGGCACAGTAAATGCTTTAAACTTTTATAGCAAAGAGGAGGAACGACTAACAAACCTTGTTATACATGAGAGGAGAAAGGCTTTAAATAATCCATTAGGAATAGCATTTGTGACTGTTGAAACTGAAGATCAAGCGAAATGTATCATTGACACTTTTATCCCAGGATCAGTTAGGAATTGGAATATAATGAGAGCACCGTCACCATCTGATATCAACTGGGAAAACCTGCAAATATCAACTCGAAACTGGTATTCAAAAGCAGTAGCAATTAATTTGATCCTATTTGTTTTATTGTTTTTCCTAACAACACCAGCTATTATAGTTAATATGCTTAACACCTACACTTTAGCACAGGAAAGTTTTATTAAATCGTTCAGTCCATTATTGGCAGAATTTGTTCCTACTTTGCTCCTGTTAACAATGTCAGCACTGATGCCAGTATTAGTTGCCTACACAGATCAGTGGATGTCCCATTGGACTAAATCAAAACAAAACCATAGTACCATGCTGAAAGCATTCTTTTTCTTGCTATTCATGGTTTTAATATTACCATCACTAGGATTGACCAGTGCACAAGCTTTCCTTGAGTCATCAGTACATGCCAAAAATAATACTCTAAGATGGGATTGTATTTTCCTACCAGATAAAGGTGCATTTTTTGTCAACTATGTTATTACTTCTGCTTTAATTGGTACTGCTTTAGAACTACTGAGATTCCCTGAACTTGCCATGTATGTCTGGCGTCTATTACTTATGAAGTCATCTGCAGAAAAATCAGCAATTCGTAAAGAAATTTTATCTGTGTTCCCATTTGGAATACACTATGCCTGGACCCTTCTAATCTTCACCATATCAACAGTCTATAGTTTAATATGTCCATTAATTACTCCATTTGGCTTTCTATATCTATGTCTTAAACATTTAGTAGACAAACATAATATTTACTACGTTTATAAGCCTATTACCATGTGTGGTGATGGTCAACAAATCCATGCAACTGCTGTTAGAATGGTTAGAGTGGCAATTATCTTGCTACAACTGACAATGGCTGCATTTGCAGTTGTCAGAGGAGGTTTCAGCGTGATGGCCATCATAACCCTCCTAGGATGTTTCTCAACACTCCTTTGTTTCACCATCCTCTCACCTTTCCCCTCTTGCCGGCCGAAAATGCATAACATAAACAGCTTTCCTGAACCGAACGAGCACTACATTGCCCCCGTACTGGTTAGCTCAGAAAACTTGATCAACACCGAGAACACCGTCATTTCCCAACCGGACTACGGCTCGTCGACCATAAACGAATTCACGAACAGACTCTCAACGAACTCGAGTTCTTCAACAGTCGCTTAAGATTCCCCAACAACAACGGCCAGGCTGTGAAACGTTTTCTAGTGAGATTTTGATTTAATTAACTAATTTACCTTCAAAAGCTTTAAAGTTATCTCTTAATTTATTTTATTATATTATTATTATTATTGTTTTTTTTTTATATTCTAGACTAAAACTGAACGTTTGATTTTTGTTACTAATGTTCAACTAACTTGTTAGAGCAAGTTCTATGATTAGACAACGCCCAAGTATTAATTTGGAATATATTAGCAAATTCCTTGCCTAATTTTAAAATGTTCATTGTATTTTTCTCTATCGAGGTATTACGTGTAATTAATCTGTATATATATATATAAAGATATAAAATATCACATGTATTTTGTCATATAATAAATTTCTTTTACTAGTAATTCAACATCTTTTATTAATTGTTTACAGTTTATTAGTGAAAGGAGTAATATTTTTTTTATTCTATAAAACCCTAAGGTTAAAGTCAACTTATTGTGACAATTGATTAAATTTATTCACAATAACTTTGTGGAAAAATGAAACACTTATTAATATTTTATACTACAAATTGGTTTTGTGGAATAAAATATTAAAAATGTGCTCATTTTTCATTTAAAATGATTTATCACATAATGGTTGCTAAACGCCGGTGGTGGGCATAGGGTTGCAGCCAAACTGGCGATCGCGAGAGTGTACCATCGTTAGTCCGGATCAGCAATTGGATGGATAACCGGTACCATTCGCCATTGGGATACAATTAATTGCACTTAAAAGTGACGGGGGCAATCCAAAAATTAATGAAACACCTACACAAATTTAGACAGCAATAATCACGGGCGAAGTTCACTGTTTTCCAGTGTTCTTGCATTCAAACCCACATCCATCCACTGACCAGTAAGACATGCTGACACACATATAAATAATATTTCCCGCCGACCACGTGGTCGATACTACTACTAATGGTTGCTGCCATAATTTTAAAAACAAATAAAAAATAAATTAATTTTTTATTGAATAAAATACCATTTCAGCTATAAACTAATTATTACAATAATTAACTTAATTTGACGATGACTATCTTCTGTTTGAAGCTATAGTTCTGATATTTGAGATAATTTATAGATTATAAAGTTTCTAATATTTTAATTTGAACATTTATTCTTGTATTATTTACGAGATAAAAATAATGTTTTCTTAATAACTTCATCTCTATTCTGTTCCGGAAAATCTATATTTTCTTACCTTCCAAACTATGGGTAATAGAAATGAATTAATTAAATATTTGGTTATTATTTACAATATTTTTTTACTTATGTGTGTTGAATAAAATAACAATTGGACCATTAAATGTACATGTTGTATATTATCAATATTAAAATTTTTATGTGTTACAGGGGATTTTTTTTTTTCAATTGAGTAGAAATTATTTAATCGTTTATTGAAAAAATGCAATACATTAACAGTAAAAAATTGATCACGACATGAATTATATATTGTACTAAATTATTCATGAAATGTTTTGCTTAATAAATTTACAGATGGTGTCGAGTGTAAAATTTAAATAATAATCAACAAGTATAATTCACCTACACAATAAATAAATTCAATCACTTTATGCACTAGTGTGACTTCTTGGAAGACCTGGATAACTTCTCGTATTTGGCTTTGCTGTTGTACCACAGACCGAATGGAATAACAAGTGATGGCAGGGACATGACTGCAAATGCCAGCCAGTCCAAGACGTGGGAGGAGAACTTTTTGTCGTAGTCACGGAAGGCAATGATGGCACCCTCACCTGGTTCGCTGCTCATTGAAATTTGTACCTGGATGCAATTTTCCGATTGAGATTTATTCAGATGCAACATAATTTATACTTACATTAGGAACATCTTCTGACAGTTTGTACTCAACTATTGCGCCGGTGAAATTAAAATACCCGTAGGTAGTAGGTCTTACAACAACCACATGTGTGACATTTGTTTGGGGTGGAATCCTATCGATTTTGGCTTCGAGTTTACCACCAACAGTATCAAAGGCTTCTGGATGGAAGCTATGGTCAACCAGATGGACACCAATAGCAGCCGAATTTCCAACGTTGAATAAAGTATACTTAACTACAATATCCATATTTTCTACCAGGTACTTATTGAGGATCTGTTTAGAAACGAGCAGTCTGGGTCCCGTTTCTTCTTCATTTGCATGTGTTAAGGCAAATAGGGCCACGAAAAATCCGAGTAAAACGTTGAAATTCATCTGGAATGGTAACGCAGTGAATTAGAAAACGTTATTAATCGATTAAAAATAAAGGTTTAATTCAGTAACTTACTGTTGGTGTTGATGGATTGGTTAAAAAGAACGAACTAAAATTCCGCTCGTCCTCAGCTCACGTCTACGTATGCCACTTTTCCTGACAACAAGCGCCACGTTTCAGTGTGGTCACCACCGGTAGTTCCAACTTTCACCGCACCCACGCTACGTTGTAAAACGTCACACATTTTGCTGACTTCATCTTGTATATAAAGAATTTAAATCAATTTCGATAATGACAGTGTTCTAAAGTAATAATTAAAATATGGCCTTTAATTCAGATCCTGATCTTGAGGTTAAAGTTAAGAAATGTGAGTAAATTCCATTATTAGTGTTTGTGCTAATCTAACCTGTACATCTAGCTACCGAGAGGATATCGGAAAATATGCATATAGTTGCTAATGAACCATCGCTGGCCTTCTACCGGTTGCAAGAGCATGTGAGAAAGGCCTTAAATCCAATGGTAGATCGGAGGGTTGATGTTAATAAGCTCCATACAGAATTACAGGGAAGATGCTATGATATAGAATATGCTGTCGGGTAAGAAGTGGTTTTGACCTATCAAAACCTTTTACAAGTCATATATGATTCTAATAAGAAATAATTAGTTATTATAAATCATAAAAAAACTACATATACAACACAAACACAACTATTTTTTATATTTAATAAATCATGTTTAAATTGATATTTTATTAATATAAAACAAACTTTACAATACATTATGATTATTTATGTATTGTTAATATTTCAAATTAAATATTGTTGTGCATAAAAATAAAGTTAGTTACATATTTTCTCTAGTATAATATATGGGTGTGAACGTAATATATTTAACTGGTACGTTATAATCACCTATTTATATTTGACCTTGTAATATGAAAATATAAAAAATTATAAAAATTCAATTTCATAAATTTTAAGCTCTCAACAATCATTAAAAACCATGAATGTTATAATATTGTTAAAAATAAATATTTTTATTATCATATTTTCAAAAACAGTGCAATATTCAAAAAGGTAAGGTAAGCAAACATACAATTTTAATCACTTCTATATTTATTTTTTTTAAATATAAGTAAAAAGAGATAATTTAAAAATTGTACTGCATATTTATGAACTATTTCAGTGAATTTATGAGTCGTTGCCAAAAAACTCTCCACAGGAAATTGTCTGCTTAAAAAATTTTTATTTGAAATCTGTGATAATTATAGAATTACAAAAAACCTAAAAAGTAAGTTTTCAATCCTAAATAAGAAAGTGTAAAACATTGAATCAATCTACTAAATTCCAAAAACATGAAAATATAGAATGTTAGGAAAAAACAATTATTAAAACATGGTGTGTAATCGTATTAAGGTAATTTAATTAGATTGTAAATAAAGTGTACTTCCTTAATATATAAAAAAATCAAAAACCTGGTTTTCAAATCTTATTGGATTCAAATAATAAGTTTTGAAAACCAGTAAAACTGCGAAATAAGGTGAGAAGAGAAATAAAATGAATACACAAACATTTTATATAAAATGAAAAATTCTGCTAAGTGTAAAATAATTTTTAAAAATTCAACAACTACTAAAAAAAAAATTGACATTTGTCCTTACAATATAAGAATAATATTAAAAGACTAATATTTTGGATTATAAAAATACAATTACATAAATTTTAAGCACACAATAAATCCATGAATGTAAGTCATAAAAAATAAGTGAAAATATGAGTATTTGGTTAATAACTTTATTTTAACTGAAAAGATCTAAAATTTTAGAGGCTTAAAACTTGAAGCAAAATTCTGTTTCTCTGTTTTATGTTCATAGATCAAAATTGTTGACAAAAAAAAATTCTAAAATTTTATACATTAATAAAATAATAATTATTTAAATATATGTAGAAACATAAATCAATTTTTAGATAGCCAAACACTACTACTACTGATGTTAAGTATATATTTGTTACAAAAATTCACATATTTTCTTAATAATAATAAAAATACATTTCTTCTATATTTACTGTTGTTTGTTTTCTTTAGTGCCCTGAAAGCAATGGACAAAGCTGAGGAGAGCTTCAAGAACATCCAGGACCACCTGAAGAACGCCATCTTCCTGAAGCAGCAGCTAAAGTACGAAGAGTCAAGAAAAAAAAAGCCTGACACAAATTCGGTTTACAAGCGGCTCTCGGCCCACATCACGATAGACCTGCCCGAGCTGCCGGAACTGTCGGACGTGGTCCGGGAGACCGCCAATAGGGTCGAATCGATGATGTCGAAGGCCACACATTAAATTTCCATCAAGCCGTTTTCTTTCCGCTGTGATACTCACCTAGTCCGTTCTTTTTTATTTACAGTTTGCGTTCATCTCATTCTAAAAAAACGTAGCTCATGGGGGAGACTGATAGATAGAATATCATGACAAAAAGAGAAAGAGTCAATGCTCCGAAGGTTCAGTTGCCTGTGCTGAAAAATTACTTATTTTTTTATATTAAAAAAAATATATTATTTATTCTTGAATTAATACAATTGTTTCTTTTTTTTTAATCGATCAATTAATTGCTTTTATCACGAAGTAATAAATATGAATGATTAATTTTTTTTATTATTTTAAGTGTGAATGAGGTTTAAGCAACAGGCATTCAGATTAAATGTGAATTGCATGAATTCTACAAATTAGAAACCCAAATTGCTTATGTACAGACTGTTGATTCGTCACTATTTTTTTTATATTATGCTAGCACTATTTAGGTTTTAATATCTTATTAGGATTTTACTTTCCTTTTAAAAAACAGTTCTTCAGAACTTATTATTTTGTGGTTGAATTTTTTAAAAAGTGATATCTTCATAAATGCTTGAAACTATTATTTATATCCTCTCTTTTTTAAAATTTGTAAAATCAGTATTAATAGGAAATTTTGATCATTTGAGTATAAAACTTGCTACCTTTAATTATACTTAATAGAATTCAACAATTTGAAAAACAAATTGCTTGTGTACAGACTAATGATTAACCACTTTTTTTTTAAGTTATGTTAGCACTACTTTGGTTTTAATTTCTTCTAAGGATTTATTGTTTCTTTTTTCTTGAAAAATTATATTTTTTTTAGAATTCATTACTAAACTAAACTTATTATATTTTTACATCAATTATATAATATATAAATATATATATTACAAAAACACGATTTAAGTTTTGACGTTTTAATGTAATTATCAAGTCAAAACATAGTAAGTGTTTTAGTTTAGTATTTTTCATGAATTAATATGCAACAATTATTGTGATTATTATTTTATGGTTAAATTTTTTGAGAGGTGATATATTTGATCTATTAATAATATTCTCTTTTTTATTTTTTATTTATAACATCAGTATTAATTGATAATTTAATTATAATCTAATTATACAGTTTTTTAACGTAAGCATACTTTTACTCTATTACTGTCTTGTCTTTATTTTCTAACTAATAGCATCCACTTCTGTCATGTAACAATAATTTTGTTATTTTTATATTTCACTCAACATTCCACCAGTTGCTTTACATGATTATCATCATTTGCATGTTTTAACAATTATTACTGATAATATACACATGATAAATATAGAAAGTGTCTTATGACTGACTGATATTACAAATTGTTACTTTATATCATTCTTCATGCTTTTGTAAATATGTATATGCAGGGCTTGTAAATGTACTTCAACTAAGCTTCTATGTAATAATGTAAAAAGGGTTTGATTGGTGACTGTATCAAATGTTTGTTGAGCAATTACAGATTTTTATATTAAAATTCATATTTTATTTACCTGATAATGTTTTTAATTCTTTAATGCTTTTTTTTCTAAATTTACATAACCCATAACTTTTTAGATACTTGAGTGATTAGACTTTTAAACTTGATAATTAATATTTTCTGTATTTTAGAGGAGATAGCAACATATAATAATACAAGTAAAAGACAAATGAGTAATAACTATGAATTAATCTGTGCGTTTGTTAAATCAATTTAAATTGTAATATTAATATTACAATTTAAATTGATTTAACAATCATAGATATTTAAATATCTATAATTTATTACATTTTGATTATAATTCTTTACGATTTGAGGTTTTAAATGACCCAAAACTTATTATTTCTATAATAACTTGGATTTTTTGAGTTCTTTCTACTTTTCTTAATATTTTTTTAGATATGCACGACAATCGCCTTTTTTTGTTTTTAATTTGTGACAATTAGAATATTATTTGATTTCTATATTTAAACTATCATTTTATTTATTCTCTAATGTGTATGTAATATTTACAATTCGTTAATGATCTAGCTACTTAGGGGAAGCTTAACAAATACAGTAATATATCTTTACTTCAGCATAAAATAATATTTAAATAAAAATATAAGCGCATATAATTTAAATTAATATAACACATTGTATTTTTTATAATTTTGATAAATTGTTATTGAAGAAATTGGATTAATCGCGTAATTATTATTTTAATAACGTAGGCAACTATGTATACATACATTTATTAATATTTGCAAATATTGTACAACAGACTATTTATTAAGATAAGGAAGTCTTGATCTTTCACTATAAATCATTTATTATCTAAGTATGTTCATCATTTACTAATCTAGTATACTCTTGGTCTATCACAACACACTAATTATTAAGGCAGCGTACTCTACCACAATCAATCATTTATTATTACGGCGTACTCTTAACTTAAATCAACACACTATTTATTAAGCTGACGTACTCCTGACCTACCCCAATAAAACATTTATTATTCCAGCGTACTCCTGACCCACCACAATGAATCAGCGCACTCTTGACCTACCTCAACACACTATTCAAAAAGCTAACGTGCTCTTGACCTACCTTAATAAGTCCTTCATTGTTAAAGCGTACTCTTGACCTACCACAATGAATCATTTAATAATTTAGTGTATTCCTGGCTTTTTATCAAGATTGCGCAGTGTTCACCTTTGTTTTGTTACTTTTGAAACTAATTGTAGAATATTGAATTGATGAGGCTGATACTTGGCGAAACTATATTATGCAATTATTAAATAAAAACGATTGTTTAGAGTTTTGCTTCATTTTGTAGATAAACTGTTAAAATTGTTTCACCACACCATCTGCCTGATGAAGACACAGTGTAGTGAAACAATTGTAGCAGTATACCTACAAATAAAGCAAAACTCTAAACAATCGTGTTTTTATTAAATTGTAGAATATAAAACAAATTTAATTATTCAAAGGAATTCGACAATTCAAATAAATAAACATTTTTTTAAACGATCCACGACACCCTTGAAGGAGCCGTTCTATTGCTTAATATTCAAAAAGCCTTCGATTCTGTCTGGCATCAAAGTTTATTGTACAAATGCCACCTCCTTAAAGTTTCTTCCCAGATAATCATTATCATTAAAGAATTCCTTACAAACCGATCCCTAAATGTCAAAATCAACAACTCTTTCACCCCGAATAAGGTCTACCTTAAGGATCACTTCTATCCCCACTACTCTACAAAATTTTCTTCGACATTTACAATCTTTACAATCCTCTTTACTTTAATTCCTCCAAAAAAACTCCTACAATTTGACACGGTCCTAATTTTCCTTGCACCCACAGTTCCTAAAGCCTTACAGTCCCTTCAGCAGCTTGTTGACTCCTTACAACACTGGTTTGGAAAATGGCGAATTAAAATCAATCCTTACAAATTCCAACTCCTAATACCCTATCACAGTATTAATAATTGTTCACATAATGTTTCTATTTCCCAAACAACTGTTTCTTCTTCTACTTCCACAAAATATCTTGGTATTAACATAGATTAAGAACTAGATCTAAATTATTCGGCACTTAACATACAAAAGAGATGGAATATCCATTAGAACTTTTGTCTATTAATAAAGTTTTGTATATGTATTAAAGAAAAATCGTAAATTCTAAAACTGAAAAAAATCTGAACAAACTATTATTTAAGCAGTTATTCTGTAGTCAAATAACTTGAAACGAATGCTTTAAACTTTTCCAAAGTTGTTTTGCATTGAAATACCATTTAGAAAGTCTTTTAATACTGAAATTCCAATAATAATTTTCAACCATTTTTAATAAAAGCTATTGATAAGATATTTTGTATGTATATATAGCCTACCTGTGTATTTAATTGAATTAATTTCAATTAAATTTAAAATTATAATTCTCCTGTAAGATATTAACTTATTAATAAAATTCTTGTGTTAATATTTAATATCGTAAATAAAATAATGTAATAATAATTTAATTCTCGCGTAAAGATGGCGCTGTCGGCGGATGCAAATTGTTAATTAAACTTGCATACGTAAATAACTGCGTCACTTTATAAATTAAAATAGTTCAAATTTCGCCTTTACTGTCGTGCGATGTACGCAAAACTGAAAATTTGTTTACCGTTGAATTAATTAGTTCCGTCAGTGGCGTCGCCTCGCGTGCGCTAAAAGAACCTCAGTATTCTCATAAGAACCTCTCATTCCAGTTGTGGTGTTTGCTCAGAGTTCTGTTATAGTTTTTTCCGTTTGTACAGTCGTAATGGATTAAAAAAATTGCGAACGCTTTAGGAAACAACCCTCCGCCCGAAGGTCTGAGGGCGCCCAGCTAATAAAGGTAATTGTTAACAGTACGGGGCCCTGGTTCGCCGTGGTACTCCGATCATATGTGCCCAGTGGCGTATGCATGTTTTTATTTCGTGACGGGGGTAGTTTAAGTGCATGGGGCCCTGGCGGCCCTTCGGTGTTCCCTGCACAAGGCCCGTTACCCCGGACCGATCTGACCGCGGTGTTGTTATCGCATCTCCACATCTAGGCTATGTAAATATTAGCAGCATCTAACTTCCTATGTAGCTAATTTTGTTGTTTTACATATTTGCGAACGATCCGTGTTTGGTGTTTTAACCTCCTGCGTTCTCACCCCATTACACCTAACCCATTTTCCCCGAAAGCACAATAAAACTTTATTTATCGATTCCGCGCGATTTATTATTTATTTCCGTCCTATATATTTTTTTTTCTCTCCCTTTTAATTATTTTGCGCTAATTTTCCGATCGGCTTACCGCCCGCGCCCGACTTTAGGGACGTGTCGACAGTTTCAGGTTCGCAGGGGAAAGTGCACCCCCGCGCGGTGGTTTCAATTTCGTTTTTAGATTACGCCATAGATTAGATATATTGGAAATGTAAATCACGGCCCTTATCAACCGAAACCAATCTGTTTGCCGGCTATATCATCAAGCCAGTTAAAATTTGCATAAAAAAATAATTAACCACCATCATTTCAGGCTATAATCGAGCAATAAGTTATTTGTTAGATTATTGTTTGATTGCACTTACGTAAATATTTAATTAGGTGAAATTATTTTTACATGCTTTCTACATATAATTTAATGTTTGTTTCTTAAATTCTAAATCGTATATTCATGTAACTTTCTCGAATATTACGTTTTCATGTTGAAATAGTGCATGTCCGAATTATAACGTCCATCAAAATTCATCAAAACTCGCGAATTTTAATTTAACGCGTTGAAACAATCGTGTTAAGCTAATTAAATTCCAGCGAAAAATACTGCACATTATAAAATGATGAGATAACATTCCATAAAATTAAGTACACCTAATGTTTCATTGTTTAAATTAATAAATAGCTGAGAGTATTTTTTTTTAAATATTTTATATATCAAAATGATTAAAAATAATAAGGAATAAGATATGTGTGTTGTTTTTTCTGTTTGTTTAACTAGTGTAAATATTTTTGTAAATAAAAAACAAACTTGAATTTTTCTGATCAATTATATTCTTTTTTTAAGAAATTTTTTTTCAGGAATTAATTCAGTTAACGATTTATTTTTCGTTAACCAAATGAATTCCTGAATGTGTTTATATAAAAAGTATTTCAGATTTTTAAGTATTCTAAAAATTGTTATTAAATATTATTCAAATTTTAAACGGACAATTAAAATAGAATTGCTCATTTAAATCCTGAATTTGAACCACTGAAATTGCTACTGTGCGATGCTCGTACCATTCGATAAAATTTAAGGTCGCGTTATTTTTATACGAACTTTCCACGGAATTATGTAAGATTTTACTAGGAAATTTCAATTTAATTTAAGCGGGGTATTAACCGGGAAACAATGCCCGAACGAATCGCTCGGCAATCTTTGAGAAATATAGCATTCGTTATTATTAATTCCACGACTTAAGTCTTGCGCATGCATCGTAATACAAAATAAGTCCTTGCATTCAATTCGTATGCACGTTGTATTCCCTAATGATCTTCTGTATCTAAAATTTCGAATAGCTTCTAAATTTTTAAATAGCAAAATGCAGAATTAATTACACAATCACAAACAAAACCAAAGAGTTTTCTCTGTACAATCAAAATTCTAATTACTGCAAAGAATTTTTCGTTTTGTTTTGGACAAAAAAGTGAAACACAACCGAAAATTGCAATGCAATTTTTTGTGCAATCAATATTGTAATTAATACAAAAATGTTACAGAACAGGTCAACCAAAGAGTTTTAATCAACATTCTAATCAGTAAAATGCAGTATTGATCGATCTTAAAATAATAAACGGCTTTTATAATTCATGGTCTTAACAAAAAAAAAAGTAATTATGTATAGGAATATATATGATTTTAAGCTTTAAATTAAAAAAAATTATATATTTTATTTCTTTCAGGTTTTTAAGTTTTTAAATTCAATTTACAAAAATACATATTTTCTTCTGTATTCATAATTCTATTCGTTTTTATCGTTTACTATCCGAAAATTTTCTAAGCTTTTTATGAAGAAAATGGCTTATAATATCTTATATAAAGGTGACCTTGTTGTACTTAATTATAACATCCTCGCGATTAATTAATAGTCTCTGCAAAACCCTTCTGGGTCTTCACTGGCCTCCCTTCCCGGTTCTTAACTTTCACTATGTCACTTACTTAGTTCATCTTGTAAATGGGATGTTAATTATCTCTTCGCGGCCCTTCTGGGTCTCCGGTGACGTGGTTCTCTACTATACGATTCCCTTATCCATCCAGTAAATGCATCGCGAAACTAAATCAAATCTAAGAATACGTAATATACGAGCTACATGAGAAACTAATTCAAGAAATACTAAGAATACGTTTTCGTTATTCATCACATTCGTTGGTCATTCGCTTTTCTTTGCAGAAATTGAAGAGGATTTAAAGCTATATCTCATTGTTATACCAAATAAAACACTATTTATGCTAAATAATACAATAACTGTCGATTTTATTTTATTTTTTAGATTTTACGTCAATTTGACCTTTGCGGTTTCTGTCTAATTGGTTACAATTTCTGAAGCTTCAGTGTCATATGCTGAATATAGGGATGATTTAATATCAGTTTTTGTCCTATATGTATTATGAATTACTAAACAACTCTTGACTCAATTCTCGATTCTTCCATTATTATTTTATTATAACTACGATTGAAGTAAATATTTCTCATTAATACTTTATTGCTTTGCATACATTTATTAACTGCACTAAATTAATACCTAGGATCCTTCTTTATATTTATTTATTTAATCATTTTTCGGTTTAAGGTGTCCTTTATAACTATAGTTAAAATCTTGTAATCTAAAGAGATTCCCAAACCTTCCAAACTTTGGTAAAAACATGTACAACCAAAACCTTGGCACATTTTGAAAACCACTGCTCTAAAATATCATTTTGATGATCACTACTCTAAAATATTATTTTGTACATCCAAATCCTTAGCACATTTTGAAGACCACTACTCCAAAATTACATTTTGAAGACCACTGCTCTAATATTTTATTTTGTACATCGAAATCCTTAGCACATTTTGAAAACCACTGTCCTAAAATATCATTTTGAAAATCACTACTCTAAAATATTATTTTGTACATCCAAATCCTTGGCACATTTTGAAGACCACTGCTCCAAAATATGATTTTGAAGACCACTGCTATAAAATATTATTTTGAATCGCAGCCAGCACATGCAAATATCCAAAGTTTTATTCGCATTTACTCCTCGTGACGAGCAACAGTAGTACACTAATTATCTCAAATTTCTTCGTTATTATCGGCGTGCAGTCTACGTCCTCGGAAGCTACCGAGCACACTTGAACAATGCAAACTAAAGCAGATGTTTGCTTTGAGCGTTCTTTCCCCTGTTACATTACACATATTATACGCGTGATAATGATGGAGTGAAAGTGGAGCCAATTAGTGCAGTGTCGTAAAAGAAAAGTATTGCGGATTAAAGTAATTGGTTTGGCACGAAAGTGAATCGACAAGTGCCGTATACGAAACGGGCCGTTGAATAATAATAAAAAAATAACTGGCGCTAACAGATTATAATCTGTCAAATTGTTATTTACTGAAAGCTAATAAGTAGTACGTATTTTAATCTACATAATGTATTTTGGTATAACAAAGTCATCGTGTTTCCCAATTTGATCAAGATGTACCACGAAGTAAACGCTTCTACCATCAAGATAATATTTGTTGTTAGTTTTTCGAAAAAAATATATATATTATAACGAGGATTTTGGATCTATTCTATTTATTAGTTCTTTTCACTTGCCCAAAATCATTTTTGCTTAATATTCCTTCAATCTGACTCCCTTATAACTATCTAATAATTGCATCTAAACATTTCCTGAATCTGCGGGTTCTTAGATGTGCTCGTATTTTACCCTTTTCTTTTCAATCTGATTTTATTTTTAAACTTGCCAAAATCAGCAACTTCAGATACTTTATAACCATCCCATAATTGCGTTCCAAAATTTCCTAAAACCTCAGGTTTTTAGATATGATGATAATTTACCTAATTTATTAGCTGATCTACTCGCTGATTGTTTGCAACTTTCAAATACAACCTTTTGATGTTGCTTCTTGTTGAATTAATGAATAAACTAATATTTAAGCACTCTAATTGAAAACTAATATTATTTCAAAAATTCATTCAGCCATGTGATTACATAAAAATATGGGTTTTCTTCTTTTTCCACATCAGCAGTTATTTAGACTCACTTTTTACGGTATGAAACTGAAGATTATAATCGTAGCTATCTCTGCAAATAATATTCGTTCATCCAACTGAAGGCCGTTGCAACAATTTCATTTCTGAATTACAGAAGAGTATTGAATGATGGATGATTTATTTTGAGTTTTATGGGTTTGCCCTACCATTCGGGCATTGGGATACTATTAATAGCCCTTCTGAGCGACAGGTGTTTACTGATGTAACAGTCTCGACCATACAGATACACACACACACACAAATACAAACTTGAATCGATAGTTCACGAATGCAGCAGATACACTAACTGTAAAACTAAGAATTTTTGAGTCCAATGAATTTTTAACTTAGTATGATTATCGTGAAATGATTTTCAGCATGAAATTACTTATGTGTAGAAGTATACTAAACGCTTTTTCTAATTTTCTTTAAATCACAATTCTGATGTAAATCTTCTGAAAGCTCTACTGAAGAGAGCTTTTGATTTAAATCAATAGAATCAATATACGTAAGCTGGTCTCTTCTTCTTTCACTAAACAGTTTTTTAGGTTATGATTACTGATTTCAGAGGAAGTAGGATATTTAGAAATGGTAGCATTTTAGGTCGGAATTTGAAGAACAAAGTTCCTTCATAGAAAACAAGCCCAAAACAAAAACATATTCATATTTGAAGATGACAACACTTTTGGTCGGAATTTAAAGAACAAAGTTGTTTCTTCGAAAACAAGCTCAAAACGAAAACATATCCATCAAATGTTATTAAAACTAAATGTTAATATCAGAAGAACCATAACTTGGAAACCACTGCTCTATTAAGCTTCATTTTTGCAGAAATAATTAACCCAAACGCTGATTACCAAATTGCCTAAAGCGTTACACTAAATTGGTGCAACTGCCGAAAGCATTAATTATAACTATGAGAAATCTAATCACAGACTTAACTTCACAAACAATTATTTTCTTGGACATTATAAACACTCATATAAATAGCACAGCGAGACGTAACTTTGCACATACAACTGAACATGTTAGCACACATACATAGGTAGAAATACTTTCCCACTATCCCTCCTATATTTCTTTCATTGCTATTAATGGAGCATTTATTTTATGTTCTTAATATTTATTTATATCTAAATAAAAATTTTACTAAATTATATTCAAATTCATAAAACTTCTGTAATTTCCTGCGTTTTGCTTTTTTAAATCACGTTCCCGTTGTAAATCTCCTGAAAGCTCCACCGAACAGTGCTAAAATAATCGCTGCGCTTGCTATTAATATTAAGCACAATTAATTATGGAGACTTCAAAAGCTCGCCCTGATTTCTTGAACTTCGCGGAATGACTATTTGACGCCTTGATAAATTAATTCTCGCAATAATGGGCTTCCTCCGTTTCAAGGAACGCTTGTGTAAACGTTTACAGGACTAAATAAACACATTAATTAAAAAGCTCCAATCAATGGTAAATATTACGTCCTCTTCGCGTAAGCCACTCTAATGACATTAATTTAAAACACGCTCGATGAATTCGACTGAAATCTGCACGAATGTTTTAATTTTATCTGCGGCTCCATATTTTCGTATTTATACAATAATTTCCTAAATGGCTTCTAAAAAGTTTAATGTGTCAATGGCTTCATGTTTCTGGACTGCACGACAGTGTTTTATTATGGAGATTCAACAAGTATAATCCTCGTCGATCCGCTTTTGATTCGGTGTTGAAATTTATATTCTTTGCAAATTCGAGGGGAACTATTATAAGTAAGATGCGTGTCAAATTATGTAGCTTTCCTAGCTAGACCTTAGCTTTCAGTCCGAAAGTCACGTTCTTGTCAATAATATAAAAAATAGTGGAATATTTTATACTTCCAATTATAAATTAAATACACTGAAGTACGCTTTATCAACTAACGGTAAAGTTGGAAAATTAGTTTAAGAGTTATTGTAATCTTTTTACCTACCAATCTATTTTTATTAATTTTTAATTTCTAATCTGCGCAACTCCCGAATAATGATCCGAAATATTAGACCTTAAAAATTTCCAAAAATTAAAGTACCCAACAATATCCTAACTTTAATAAAAATAAATATTTACAAGAAGAATCAGTAATATTATTAGTAATTAATTATAAAAATAAACAATTAAATGTCCTATTAATTGGACGGTTGATATTGATTATGGTCTGTTGTTGCATGTTGCATTAATTACTCGTCGAAGAGATGTATCCACCGACAAGCAAGGGAACTGTCACCGGCGACAATTTAGCAATAATAATGTACGGGCATTAATTAACGTTTACACAATAGATTTCGCATAAATGGCGTATCTGCTATAAACGGCGACAGAATGATATAAATTTCGACGACTTCCTTTCCTCCTTATATGTTCGACTGCGCTTTACTGGCGAGGAGAAGAAGTTCGAAACCTGTCACGCGCGGAGATAATACAATTAATAACAGATATAACTTCTACGTTAAATATTGAAACGTGACTGCACAATAGAAAGTACACGTCGCCCTGTACATAACTAATAACTGTTATATTTGCAGCAGTCGTTTCTAAAGTAGATTGCGATTGGATGCATCTATTTAGACATATAATTATGACTCGTATGCATGCACATGCGACATCTGGCAAATTTAGGTCGATCACAAGAGTACAGAGTGAACAATTTTGCAATATCTCGCGCATATAAGCGATATTTCTGAGCGGATATTAAAAATTAATACATTAATAATTAATTCATAAGTTTATTTCCTTAAATATATAAATAAACCTGCATTATTATTGTTTAAAAGATTTTATTAGGCCGATTTTCATTGAAACATCGTTCGGAGTTTGTTTGTACGATTTGGTCACGAGATTAAGTATTCAAAGGATACAAAGAATACAATGCGCTCTTAACATCCCCTCAAAATACGGGATCGGTCTTGTATTTTTTTTTTCATGCCAAGACGCCGGATAAAAAGAACCATAGTGAGGCAGAAAAGTAAGAATGATCTAATGCAACTGTGAATAATCTTAACTGAGTCATCGGGGGGAATGGAGATTGCCGTCGCTGTGTCTCCTTTTAACACTTCATCTTTCAACTCTGGGCCCCTCATATTCGGTATAAAAGACACGATTTTGAATGGACCGTTGGCCCTCGAAATTCTGCTCCCTTATCAGGGAGTTTATTATTTACGCATTATTTTTGACAAATTCCATTAAACATCTAGTATTTTATTGTACAATATAAATATTTGTTCGAGAATAGGCTGAAAAAATTAATACGTATTTTATAATATTGCAAAATATTAAGATTAGGTTTGATAAAAAAGGTAATGATGTTTTATAATAAATGATTTGTTAAAATAGTGGATTATGTGATTTTAGAAAGGGATCGTTTGTGTGCGGTGGAAGAATAGAACGTGCGTCCGACAGAGCAGGAACAGATCGGATTTCCCGTGGGGAATGAAACGAAGTCCGGTGTTCCATTGCGTGCGCGTCGCCGTCGCGGTTCATGAAAAAATGATTGAATTTTCAGCGACGCCAGTTGATTCGGAAAGTAAAAGCGCGGAAAGCCGCTGAAGTGGTTTCATCGCGATGCGTTTTCGGATTTTTATGCCGTGTCATAACAGAAACGAGTTCACAAGACGTTCAATAATTTTGCCGTCATCTGTGTACCGTGCGTCGCCGCAGAGACCGGCGCAAGGCGTCCCGACGTTGTTTTTGATCGCAAATTCCTACTAAAATACGGGTTCCCGTTCGTAATTTCTAAAATGCGGAGTCGAATTTAAGCCGATGGTAAATTTCCAGTGAACCGCTTTATCGTTTTTCTGAAATAATGGTGAATCTATGAGTGGCGTGGTGGTGGGATAGTTAATATTGATTTTAGGTCGGTGTACGCTGTTCAATTTCGAGTTTCTAGTGGCCGTAGTTGAATTGAATTGTTTATTCCGATGCTAGCTTCGACGTTGGTTTTTAACAAATTTGTGAATTGTGGCGGGTGGAGAGTCGCGATGCCGGGTGCTAATTTTACGGACGGATTTACCCCTTTGGAATTGATAACGATCAAACTCGTGTGAAAATGGAACTCGGCTAACGTTAACGTTTTGATTAACATCGGTCGTACTTCGCAGCCCTCACGTAGAAACGGAACGGTCCAGTTTTTTCTTTCGAGTTTAACACGTTGTTATGTTTATATCGATCAAATCCTCGCCAGGATTTCATCGCTCGGCGGCCGTAATTACTAAAAGTATATGATCAGTGCTATTAAAAGTGACGGAAGTTTGAATTAATTAAGTCGACACACGTTTTCAGCGGTGAGCGATGATTCATAGGGAGGGGGATTACTGTCCTGTTTTGGTTTCACTTTTATTCACCATCTGCATGACTTCTCCCTTTTTATTTTCGTTCTGTTCATTATACTGTGCCCTCCAAGATAATCCAGTAACATAATATTTTTTGTAGATGCCTGAAATATCATTTCGATGGATATTGTAATTGCACCGCAATGACTAGTTTGACGTTGGCTTTAGATAATGACGTTACAGAGAACACAGAACAAATCAGCAAGCTCTTTCCGAAGTGTCGCCCACGTAGTGACATTAATCTAAACCCTATTATCGCTTCTGGCCGTGATCATGAACGTACTGACAATTCTACCTTTAATGTCATGAATATCGACAGGGATAATGATAGGTATATATACATTTTAAATTGCACTTAAAACTCACCTTCCTCATATTTGCTGTACACATTTAATGCGTAAGGTTAAGGGTATTGTTATTAATTTAGTAGATGGGTCATGGATGGTTCCTATACAGACAATAGAGATAGCGGAAGCCAAGTGCATTCTACCGATGATGATGACATTATCGACCACGAGCATATCGGAGGAACGTACAAGTTACGTGACTCTAGGTACATGCTCAATGTATATGTATAGCATGAGATGTCTACACCCTGCATACACCAAACCCGTGTTTATACCCTTTTATAAACACGCCTGTATGCATTCATTCTCAAACTTAAATGTTATTGATTCACTTGCATGTAGTTCAACTGTCTGTAATTAGAGTAGATGCACTTCAATCCCTTTCAATCATCAAATGCACTACTGTACCCAAACTGATTGTATATAAACTAGTCTCTACCCTACTACTTTCTAACTAGTGTAGCAAACTCTTCAACTTCAACCATCCTACCAAATTCATCTAACCCTTCATTTAATCACATTTAACATGTTCATAATGCTTTTTAGGATTATCGAAATAGCCGGTGGCCGAGAGATTTACTCCCAGAGCCGCAGCAAGGCTGTGAAAAAGTCTAGAAACATAGCATTAGGTGATGATTTAGAAAAAAAGAAAAACCAAAAATCACCCTCCAGGCAAGCCGTGTGGGAGTTGCGTGGCTCGAGATGTAATGACACGAAAAAATCGAGGAACTCCCGCGAACTCACCGAGACCGTTTTCTCCTCGGAAGTCTGCTCGGTCACCCACCCGCAGTCCGAGCAGCAGCAGTCTCAACCGCCTAGAAGCAGTCCTGAAAATGAGGGTGTGATTCCCCCTCTGACAAACATGTCTGTACCCAGTGAAGTAGTCGTGTTCGATGATATCGGGGAGAATTGGAAAGATGAGAACAGAATGGAAGAAGAGCACTCAAACTCGACGTCTCCATACAATCATACTGCCGCAACTATGTTTAATAACGAAATGGAATCCGACCGGGTTACAAAGGTGATTGGCAATCTTCCAATTGCTGTTTACGAGGGGTCACCACGTCGATATGGCCCCCGACAAGTGGAATCTAACTGCACGCACCCACAATTACCTAGTGCGCAGAGTTTGCTTGCTTCCCCTAGTGTATATCCACCTAGGCCCGGCTTTCCACAAAGGGTTGTTTGTTCCCCTAGTGACAATGATGCCCCCTCTTCTATTGCTGATAACTATAATGTAAGTTTTCCCAGTAACACCTTGTACCGGTACTAGGCCCTTTGCACTAATTTTAACACCTAGTGCCGGACACTTAACACCTGTTTTGTTATTAATACCCATATCAGGAATAGAAGACCAATATCCCGTTTGCAATTATTATTTTGATTTACTTCATTATTTACACATTAATTTTTCAAAATTTCATTTATTACAATCACACAAACACACACACACACACCGTGTAAATAATATAGTAAATCATAGTTTTAACACTTTAATCAAACATATTAACAATAACTTCTATCATAGATATATTCTCCACTGTAATAAATAACAAAAAATAATTATATCCGACTACACAATCATAATAGAACATTTAAATAGTAAATTTTATTTATTTTTCCCTAATGTATTTAATAACATTAATAATATAGTACTTATCATCCACACAAAACATTTCAATAATTAATTTTAAATATTGCACACATAGGTTATAAATCCTATTCTCCTATTTAAACTATATTGCACAACATGTACAAAAAAAAAAAAGAAACTCCCAACAATTTAGAGCACTAACACATGCTATTAATATAACTACCAAATGTATGAATGAAGTGTCAAATTTCTATTTCAATTGTTTTAACAGATGTTACCACCATTTAAAACAGGAAACATGCTTCAGCGCGAGAGTGTATAAACTAACAATGTGTATCCAATAACTTTTAATATTATACTTGGCATGTGCATTACTAGTAATTTAACTATTTCTTTAGAACTTTTTTATATTGTATCAGTCTACTTCATAAGGTTTACTATTCTAGCATAAAGAACTTTTTTATCTGCTTGCTTCATAATAATATTTTAAATATTGACGGTGTCTGTATTGAAACAGTAAGGTTTGTTTAAAGTGTTAAACAGTAGACAGTTTTCGTAGATTGCTTATTTGCTTTTATTGTGTTATCTCGTGGCTTCCTTTCTAAAAATACCCTTTATTTGTAGAGGAATAGTAAACCTGGATCTCCGCGCACGACCTCCTCCACTTTCGATTATTTGTACGAGTTCTCAGAAACCAGAAAGGTGCTCGAAGAATTTTTCAAATGTCCCCCGCCGGAGGAGGAGAACCGGCTCGAGGCCGAATTCCAGGATCTGGAGTATGAGCTAAGACGGCAGGCCAGCGACTCTGGGAACTCGTACGTCGGCCAGAGGCTGGCCAAAGGGCGCGCCTCCGAGCAGGGAGACTTTTGCCTCAGGGTCGACTCACCCAGGAAACACAATAGCACCAATTTATTAGGACTTCAGGTATGTAAAATTAATTCAAATTATAATTATTACTTTATAAAAAGGAATATATTCTCATGAATAAAAGAATAAAATTTGATAAATATTTCTATTTTGAATGTAATCAAGTTTTTTTGTTTCTAATGTAAGTTTTGGTAAATAAACATAATGTTGTATTCATTAATAAGCATGTATTTCTGCTAAAAAATGAGTTTAGATGTGTAAATTCTAATTATTTAATGATAAAATCATATTTTTATCAATTTATTATGTTTTAGTTTAGTTAAGTGTTTATCATGAATTACCACGTATTAACGGTCGCAATCATCCTTACGATCAATTGTCAATTATTTTAATTAAAACCATTCTTTATTTTAACCATGTTAAGGTAATTTATTATTATTTCAGGACCACGATATAACGGAGCACGAAAACAATTTCTTAGATTTATCGATAGGAACTGGATCTAGCGGTGACCTGGGTGAAACCGAACACGGGCTACAGGTGGGGCACAGCCGAAATTTTACGCTTTCTCCAGAGACTACAGACTGTGACTCAAATTGTGGGGATTTAGATAGTGAAGTGTCTTTAATGTTAATGGAAAATGAACTGGGACCTTCTTCAGGTTTACTTGGTAGGTGGTAATACTGATCAACATAAGTACTTTCTAATAACAACTATGTGTTGTTATAAATAGATAAATGGGATAACTTAGTACTGTATTTTAATTATAGGTTCTAGTGGTGATTTAGCAATACCAAATGATTCCTTAAGACTTTACTCAAGTATGCCTGTACTGGAAGACGGTTTATCGTCGGGACATGCTAGTGATACGGACAACAATAATCCCACAGTGATGCTCATGAAACGTCAGATTACCGAGATCGAGCGTGAAATCAATCAAGGCATTAAAAACAAGCTAATAAACAATAAGACCCAGGAGAACGGCGGTCTTTCGCCTGGGAAGGAGTGTATTTCATCAACACCAATTGATGTTATGAACGGTTTAAACAGCTATGATGAAATTAACCATCAGCAAGTAGACACTTCAGGTGGAATAGTGATTGATTAAAATATTCTAGTGTATAATGGTGGTTAATTTCTTGTAGATAAAACTCCACCTCCACCAGCGCCAGCACCGCACCGCTGCGTAACTGGCGAACCGAGTGATGTAGAGGCAGCTATTAAGGACATCAGGCTGACGTTGCAGAGGACCAAAACGCTCCCCCTGAAGTGCCATCCTGAGGAAGAGTGCGAAGAAAACGCCGTCAGCAGCCCAGTGTGGGTGCCAAGGTAATTATGTAAATTCAATAGTTAATTTTGAAACTAATTTATTTCTTCAGGCAAAGAGGACTGTCCGCCACCAGCGGGGATTCCGATAGAAAAGTACAAAGTGGGGAGGAGGGAGGGGATGAAGGTATTTTAGGTGGTATATATAATATGCAAGTTATAAAATCTATACTTTTTAGAAGAAGCTGACACGGATCTTGAAACAGACCGACTGCTCGGACAGCAGCGGACTGACGACCAGGGTTTTTATGATGACAAGGTAAAAGAAACACATTTAAAAAAGTTACTCAATGTGTATGATTGTTTGTTTTAATGTTTAAACTCAATAGCATAATAAATTGAAATTTAATCATTAATTAAAACCATAACTTTTAGTGTTAAATCTAAACATAGCTGCTTAACTAGATGAATAATTTAAAAACAAAGTAACAAACATTAAACAATAAATTACAAGTTTCTAGAGCATGATACCTAACTGTATTTGTATCGATAGGGCTGGAGAAAACCTAAAAGTCGGACTATTATGCCTCCATTATCCCTATCTACTCCCAAACAAATACACCATATAGATGAGGGAACGTTGCCTTTAGTAATGCCCGATTCCCTAAACTCGAATCCCTCATCACCTAACGTAACATCTGATAAAAGCCAGTCGCCCCAAAGCCAGAAAGGATCTATATCGTCGGTTAAACTAAAAAAGGTGTGGCTTAGCCTGGCATGTTGTAGAAATACAATAGTGTATAAATTTGTGCTTTTTGCTTGTATCTAGTGTAGTTTGTAGTCTTAAGTATTTAATCATAAATTAAACTTGATAAAATGAAGTATTACTTATTAATTATTAATTAATACACGCTTGCAACACGAGAAGATTTTTTTATTGAGTAAAGTTTTGAATTGGCACAAGCACTGATTGGTTTTTTATATAAAAATTAAAGTAATTTATTATTTTGTTTGTGGTTTGATTATAAGGAATACCTGGTGCTTGTACTTATTAATTCATTTTTTACAGGACAAAGAAAACAAAAAGAAAGGGAGGAATAAAGAAGGTATGTTTACCTATTTGCTTTTCCTGTTAAATAACAGTAATAATAGATCAGAATTTTGATTAGTAGCTACTAATATGGTCGAGATTACTAATATATTTATCCATTTTTCATATGCTACATTCGGATGTTTGTGATGGTAAGTGAAATTGTAAAAAAGTGCTTCCTGTAGTTAACATGTTATTTTTTTGTAAGCTGATGTTTTGTTTCATTGTAGACATATTGGAACCATCAGTGCTGATAGAGGGAGTTCTGTTTCGGGCAAGGTATTTAGGGTCTACTCAGTTGGTATGCGAGGGGCAACCGACTAAGACGACCAGAATGATGCAGGCTGAAGAAGCAGTTAGCCGTATTAAGGTAAAGCATGTTCGTCTTTTTTTTTTCTTATGACACTATCTCTTGCACTAAATACACTAATCTATTCTGTCCTTTTGTTATGATTGTATAATTCTGATAGATCAAAAGTGGTATCACAAATAATGCAAATTTTGATCTGACTGCATTATTTGTGGGTACCTTAGATTAAGGTGAATATAGTTTAATGAAAAAAACGTACTAGTAATTAGTAAAATGCATTGAACACAAGCACATATATAGCATGTCTGTAGTTAGTTATATAAAAACGGTTCAAAATGAAACAAAATTTATAAAAGTGGATCTTCAGTTGGGAAATTTTTAAAGTCGAATGACCTGCTATATTGAAGATGTGCGAAATTAATAATAAAGATAAAGTGTGCCCCTTCCCCCACTTTCGACAACGACGCACGCTTCATGTGCTATATTTGGTTGGTTGCCTGCTCCATGTCTGTAAAACCCTGGTTATACACAATTTGTCGCACTCCCCATATCTGTAATTATGCTTTGGATGTTACTCTACTGATTGTATATACCTGAGAGTCTCTTGCACACCAGATTGATTTTTTTTAATACTGAGACCCAATCTACGTTTTTAATTTAATTTCCCATTTTTCTAATAAAATTAGATGTCATGTTTTAGGTTTAGCATAATGCATAGTTCTTTACCTTCTTTGCTCTTCTAGTACACGTTTTCTTTAGTTAAATAACTGGGGGTTGTTGTTGGTAAGAAAGGGTAAAATTGCAGGAGGCATCCAACCAAATGTTGCAAACTTACGGCCCCAGCAGCCCTGAAAGTAGTTTCGATGATGAAACGCCTATTGAAATGGAAGCTGAACCCGTAATTGAATCGTCTCCACAACCTATACAGGGTGAGCTTTTCTTCAGCATTGCTATACCTGCATTTACTATATTTTCTTACCATTCTTATATTATTTAATTCTTCGGAATATTAGCAATGTTTTTGAAAAGTTATTCTGTAGAAGGGGCACATGTTTTTAACACTAACCCACTTCCACTTGGAGTCGGAGCTACTGGTACAGTATTCCGGCTGCATTTCTTGGGTTCTGTTGAAGTGGATGAGGAAGGGGGACGCAAAAGACGCAAACGTCTCAAGAAAAACATGGTCGAAGTAGCAGTTACTAAAATTAAGGTCGGTTGTTTTTGACTGATTGTATGTGCTTAATGTTCTTATAAATTTGTACACAATATCATATTTATTCAAAAATACTAACTAATAATTTTCTAATTAACGCGACCCCTATTGGACCTGCAGGCATTGGTGAGTTATAGATTTTAGAATACGTTTACGTTGTTACTGGAAAGTGTTTTTTCATTATAGGCACCCGATGGTGAAACTCAACCAAGCACTGAAGTAGATTTATTCATTTCCACTGAGAAAATTATGGTGCTAAACACCGATCTGAAGGAAATTATGATGGACCACGCTTTGCGAACAATTTCTTACATTGCTGACATTGGTGACTTAGTAGTTTTAATGGCTCGTAGACGATTTGTACCGCATGAAATGGAGGAAGCTCCGAAAATAAACCGCACGCCTAAGATGATTTGCCACGTGTTCGAAAGTGAAGAAGCTCAATTTATTGCACAATCTATTGGTCAAGCGTTTCAAGTTGCTTACATGGAATTTTTAAAAGCTAACGGCATCGAAGATCACAGCTTTGTTAAGGAGATGGACTACCAAGAAGTTCTTAACTCGCAGGAAATTTTCGGCGATGAGTTACAAATGTTTGCCAAGAAAGAAATGCAAAAAGAAGTAAGTTATCTTTCTACCATCATTTTAATACAATACATAATATCTTATTTTCAAATTTACCATAAGATAAAATCATTATATTGGTTAGGTTATGTATAAAAACTAAATAATTATGTCTTTAATATGGGATATTAACTAGTGGCAAACAGGTAGAGAGGATTGAGTGTAATTAGGGGATTTAAAATTTTCGAAAAGGGACTCGTTAAGCAGATTAGCGTCGGGATTATTTATATTGAAAATTTCCGCATATCTATAATCCCTTAATGACCTGGCAAGCAGGTTAGTTAATTTTCTGCCCTCTTACTAGTTTAACAACCTTTTTAATAATCTGTTTCACTTGATAATGACCTTTAAAATTCTAAATATAAGACAAATTTTTATATATATTTGCAGTGGATACAAAAATGAAATTAATTAAATGCTATTATATATCAAACATAACAACAATATTTAAAATCACCATCATTTTTTTAATTATTGGTTCAATTGCATTGGACATGTTCACTATATTAACTCACTCCAATACTAAGAATTTGATAAACTTTCTGTGCACGTCATAGAATACGTGCATATCGCACGTTGGGCTGATATGACCTGCAAGCAAAAATCTATTGATGGAAACATAGTTATTTTTAAATTGATTGATTCATACTCTTATCTACACAACAATGGGTGTAGCGGTTATAAATTTATCAGTTTTTTGAAGATAATATTATGATTGCGTGTATCGCATACTGAGGTTAGCAGATAAGATAAACATTTTTTACTATTTTATTTCTCCCTTTTTTAATGTAAAACGTTATTAATAATGATGAAATAAAAAGAACTAAAAAAAAAATAATGAGAATAAATTAAGAAGAATAAAATATAAAATAAAAATTGCAATCCTTGCTTCACTACTTTATTTCAACACTATGTAATTTGATTTAATTTTAATTTAATTTTTTTAATTCAAGGTAGTAGTTCCGAAGGCGAAAGGAGAAATATTAGGTGTTGTTATTGTTGAATCTGGTTGGGGCTCAATGTTACCGACAGTTGTGATAGCAAATTTGGCGCCGGCCGGAGCTGCCGCTAGATGTGGGCAATTAAACATTGGGGACCAAATAATTGCTATCAATGGTGTCAGCTTAGTTGGACTTCCACTGTCAACCTGTCAGAACTACATAAAGAATTCTAAGAATCAGACCGTTGTTAAGCTTACAGTTGTTCCTTGTGCCCCTGTAGTTGAAGTTAAAATTAAAAGGCCTGACACAAAATATCAACTTGGTTTCAGTGTGCAAAACGGAGTGGTAAGTGCAATGGTTTGGTGGAGAATTTGGGGTTCTGATTAATGTCGAATTTTTAGATATGTAGCTTATTAAGAGGAGGAATAGCTGAAAGAGGAGGAGTTCGTGTCGGTCATCGCATAATTGAAATCAATAACCAGAGTGTGGTAGCAGTGCCACATGAGAAGATCGTAAACCTGTTAGCTACATCTGTGGGCGAGGTAGTACTGAATCTTGAATCATTCTTTTATATCTTATAATTGTTCTTGTTTCAGATATTGATGAAGACGATGCCGACATCAATGTTCCGACTTTTGACAGGTCAAGAGAATCCAGTGTATATCTAGATAGACTAATTGAAGGTCTGAAAGTGCCTACCTATAGTTGATATTAAACTGTCATTGGGAATTGTTTAAGTTTGGTCGTGCTTGAGTCGCAGATCAATATATTTTTTATTGTACGTATAAGTTTAACAGACTGAAGACAATACAAGCGAAGACCTGCGCTCTGCACATGTGCTGCGCTTTCGTGATAGATCATATCTGCTTTGTCGCATACTGTATTTATTTGTTGTGAATGTGAAGAGCGTAAACCAAAGATGCGTAGGTTGGATCAATGAAACATTTCAGTTAGTTCAGTATATTTATAGTTATATATAAATACACATGTATATATAAGTAATATATATTTATGTGTGTGTATATATTGTTGCTTTTTTCTAATTGTGATAAGCTAAATTTGTGACGTAACATTTTTAAGAAATACCTCATTTATCCAACCTTGAAGTTGCTGGCTCAAAAATCAATGTAGCACTATATCTAGTCAGCAATTTATTGTTATTATTTTAAATTTGTCCATGTTTTATTTGGCCAGCGGAACCTGACCGCTGCTAATTTAACAACGTAATTGTATATTTACATCTATAGTATATATATGGAATATTTTAATTTGTGTGTAATGATAAATATTTTTGCTATATTGATTTTAACCAGGAGTTAAATACTCTTAAATAGTTTATTTTTGTTTTCCCCTTTTTATAATTATTGTAGACCTTTATTTAAATACGTCTTAGCAATATTAAATTTCCATATATTACTTTTCTTTTTGTATGTACTTCCTTGGAAACCATAAAAGTTTGTGTATGACCTCGTTATTACCTTAAATTCGACTGCCTTAAGCCCAAAACTTCTAGTACCTAACCATATCAAGTCTATTCATCACTGGTCCTTTAGTATTCTTAAGTACCCCCCCTTTAAAATTTAACTCTAAGCCTAAATTTAATTAATTAAATAAGTTCGCAGTTCTTATTCTAATAATTCTAATTAATGCCATAACTTTACTGTGTATGTATGTACAAAGTATTCACAATACAGCATTCCACTACCTACAATTATTGAGCAAGTATTTTATTTCATTGGGAATTTGAAGCAATAACCTCACGCTTTATAGTGTTCTGCAAGTGTTAAAAGTTGTTACTGTGCAGTATCCTTGATCACTCGAACATTTGAACTGTTATTTTCATACTTGGTAAGGTAATAAAAATAAATAACCACTTGTGTAAAGAATTTATTGTAAAAAGCCTTACATACCAATATTTACAACACACTACTTCACCTCTGCTCTACAAATAGACCAATCAATTAATGATAGAGCATTGGTTTAGCCGATACCGCACAGTTTGAATTCCACTGGTATCAGGATCAGTACAAGCAATCTAAAGAATAAAAGCCAACAGAACCTTTACAGGGAAATATATGCTTGTTTCTGATAGTGCTGAACATTTCATAACAATACTTAATTAATCATATGGGTACGGTTGCATTTTGTACAGGAATTTTTAAAAGACTATATATGAATAAATCACACATTTGACAGTACAATGATATAGTTGGTTGTTCGATGTCCCATACAAGATTACAGTGCCGACTTAACTCCTGGAAAGTCGTGCCGTTACATTGATCTAATACAATAATATAAATGATAATTATTCAAATGAAGCTACTCAATAAGGATGGTCCCAAATACAAGATATTAAAAATTAATTACGTAAATAATTGAACCGCACTAAAATAAAACCGTGCGTAATCGAAATGGGCCATAATTACAAGAACCAACTATATTTTCACAAATTAATTATAAATAATCATATGTTTCTAAATAGGGACTTAAATCTGTAAATGAATCGTACTTATAAATATTCTACACTAAATAGCAGCAGTTGAATAAATGATATTGTATATTTTAAATGGTACAATGTAGTCGGCATAATTTTTGGATGATGCAAAGTTTTTTTTGTTTTTAAAAAAGTAACAAAGACAAAAATTCTACTGAATGATTTGTGATGGCAGCATAACAGGACAAAGCAAATGTTCTATTACGCTGCACAGCTTTGGAATTGGCATCCGATGAATACAACAGTGAAAATATAGTAGTAGAACAATCATATTTGTTACAAAATGCGAACAAACTACTCAATTATCCATTGCGTATCTTCGGGTCCATTCTTTCGCATTACGGATTGCTTCAGACTCATTTACTTTCCACAATTCTGCTACGTCATTTGCCAGGGGATCATCTGGATTGGGTGCGCTAAGCAGTGCTTGAATTGATAACAGGACCGTACGGATTTGAAGTGCTGGACTCCACTTGTCTTTTAATATATCTAAGCAAATGCGTCCGAGTCTGTCGATGTTTGGATGATATATTTTGGTTATAAACCGTACTTTTGGCGCCGACATGGGGTAGTCTTCTGGGAGGAACAATTCTAGTTTAAACAGCCCACCTTCGAACGGGGAATCCTCGGGGCCGGTTACTATTACGTGAAAATATCGAGCATTACTTTCGTCTGGAACCGCACTAATACCTGGCACGGGTTCTTGCATCAAACGTTGAGTTTCCTTAATAATTCTACGAGGTAAAGCTGCCATTTTCGATACTGGATTTGCAAAATTCTGCAGCTAAAACTAGTCTCTTTTACGCGTCCTTACACTTTAATCTCGGCTTTAATACATTTAATTCCTTCGCACCGACTTTCCGCTCATTCTTATCTACACGAAACGTGTGAATTGTTCGCAAATTTCACCACGGCAAACCACACAAACGTATAGGCCTCTCGCAAACCTATCACTTGTCTATGGGATTTCTATCTGCGCATGAACAACATGGCAGAACAATGACATTGACATCGCTACGAATTAGCGCGGCATTCTTCAACCATCAGGAGAAAAGGCGGCCTTTGTTTTAATATAACATCCACGAATGAATGGGTCGCTCGTTCATATGGAAAAATTGCACTCATCAATTCATTTTTATCGCAAAAATAAATTCCCGGTTTTGGCCAGTCATCAAGCGACAACCGCGCCGGCATAAATTCCCTCTACAGATATTACCAACTGTAATTTGAAACCGTTAAAACATAAATGCAGTGGCGTACGCGTTAAGCGCAAACACGTTCTATTTACGTTAACGACGCATCGATTTCCAAACGGCAATGATCATTTATCATTACACTTAAAGGTTGTAATGAATCGATTAAAAAAACAAGTGAATGTTGTTATTACCCGCTTTTCAAGGCTCCTTTTTACGCTTCGATGCAGAATGATACGCTATTTGTTAAATTGTTTTTTATTGATATAAAAACATATTTTTACATTTTGTTTGTGTAATTCTGTTTCAATTTAAACGGTGTAAATAACTAATTTGTAATTCACGTTTATGTTAAAGCAATTGTTTTTGTAAAATATGTAAAAGTCTTTCACGTGGTTGTACTTTCATATACATACTTTGGTTTTAAATTCATACTTATTACGAATTAGAAAGAAATTGTATAGTATAAATTTGTTTCCTTAAATTATTATTTTTTTGAATTGTGGAGGCATTTACTTTGTAGTACAGTACTTAAATATAGTGGTAAAACAAAATTAATAAATTTAATTTTATCACATTATCCGCATAAAACCCTAATCTTGTATTATATAATTAGCTTAATTTTATTATCTTCTAACCGTTTTTCTCTATTATGGTAATAAATAAACTAAGGATATAAAAATAAAGCTTTAGTTTATTTATTACCATAATGGAGAAAAACGGTTAAAAGACAATAAAATAAAGCTAATTATGGAATACAAGATTAGGGTTTTATGAGGATAAGAACATCAGATAGGGAGTCTTTAGAAAGGCTACATGAATATGTTAGAACTTTGTAACTTGGGAAACTGATCATGTTGCAAATAGATTATCAAAACCCTTCTTCTTTGGAGACAATGCTTTATTTAAATAATTAGTGATCACTTATGTACATTGTTTCACAATACTTTATCTTCTTCCTTCTTAGGGAGAGGGAATGTAATCCATCATAATATAAATATTTAGTTCATCAACTTTTTAAATTTATCTCAAACCTTATATCAATTCTTGGCAGCTTCCCTCCATCACTTCTTGTGCAATTTAATTAAACTAATGTTGTATTTAATAGGAGCCTTCAGGCAAATAAAAGTATCCTAGAGGAACTTATCAAATCATATAAACAACTTATTTCTAATAAATACAGTATTATCAAGTCCTGGAATAGAATCGTTGAAGTTCTTCATAATTCTTTCAAGTTCTGTGTATGATGAAGGAAAGCTGCCAGGAATTGATTATTTAAAGCATGAAGTAGAAAGTATTATCAAATTCTGGAATAGAACCATTGAAGTTCTTTCTACTTCACGCTTTAAATAATCAATTCCTAGCAGCTTTTCCTCATCTCACACAAAACTTGAACTAATCAATCAATCAATTCCTGGCAGCTTTCCCTCATCGCACACAGAACTTGAAGTAATTTTGAAGAACTTCAATGATTCTATTCCAGGACTTGGTAATACTTTCTACTCCATGCTTTAAAAAATCAACCCCTGGCAGCTTTCCTTCATCACTTCTTGTGCAGTTTAATGAAACTTAAAGTACTTATTCAATAGAGCTTTCAGAGCCTTCAGTCAAATAAAAGTAAGCTAGACTTATCAAGTCACATAAATCTGATATTCTGCTTCTACAAAAATGGTTTACTTTAAATCAATGGATATTCTTCTAAAGTGTACTGATTGTGTCTGCTGAAAATATTGTTTTACTTTAAATCAATGATTACTCTTCCTCATTAGGTCATTATCCTGACTGTGGAGAAGATCGAGGTCCTCTAATCAAGTCTTCACTTATCCATTGATTTCTTCTCCAAGAATTTGTTGATCACAACTCAATTACCTAAAATACCCTTGTTTGAATACAGAAACTTAAAGGAATTTTAAAGAACTTCAAAAATTCTTCTCCAACTTGATAATACTTTCCACTCCATGATTTAAATAAATAAGAAAGATTTGTGTATCCCATTCCAAATGACCTTAATTCGTCTGAAAGCTACAGACCTATAGCTTAATATCTTCTAGTTAAGACTTTTCATTAACTAAATTTATAATCATCGATTAATATTTTCCAGTGTAATAACGACCTTTTCTGTGCTTCCACTTGATTTCATCTCATTGAGAAAGTATTAGAAGACATTCATGCTCCTCTTATTTAGGAATATGAATGCTTACATTTATTTTTGCTAGATTTAAAGCCACTCAGATATTCATTGGAAATAAATTGTTGCAAACTAAGGTATTACTGTTGCTAAAGTACCTACTTATCACACTTGAAATGGCAACCTTATCTTATCCCTACAAATATTTTCTTAAACAATTACCATCTCAATCAGTTCTTGGCTTTTAATCTCTTGATATTACTATTATTATTATTATAATAAAAACTACTCATCATTGCCCTTTCAATTTCTACTGAATTCTTTATATTTCTTGTGTAGAATAAGCTTTTCTCCCTTTCTTATGATATCTGTTTTGTGTCATTCCTCTTCAACTCATACATTTGATATAATTATTTTCCTAGAGATGCTATTAAAGCTATCGTTTCTGTTGTTGTCATTTCTCTCCAACTAAAACCTTTTCATATACAAGCATCAATCAAACTTTTCCTTGGAAACGTTCATGAAGCTTTAAAGCTTTTTCCTCTGTGTTTTAATTCAAACCGTCACCAAATCTGCTAAACTTCTTTACTTTTTAAAGCAGCCTTTCTCTCTAGCAGAAAACAATATCTACACAGAAATAAAAACATTATAAAATATTGTTTGACACTTGATACATTTTAAAATTAGTAATAAAACAAAAATACTTTTCTTTATTAATACCACAAAGATCACTATGATGTTAATGTTATTTGATTTGATTAATAATTATAAACTATTTCACTATCGTAGTTATAAAACTAAATATGCTATGTTGTGGAGTTATGCAATATTATTCAAATAAATTTTATGTTTAGACATTTATACAAATATATATAAAAATATATAATATATTAATTAATTCAAACCAGCATAGGTGTTACATAAATTAATACAGTAGAATTGTGTGTTGTCGAAAACTCATAAAGGAATCAGCTGATTGAATTTTATATGATACTCTTTAAAAATATGTTAATATGTAATGTTGTAATATAGCAATTATACATTACATACCGAAGAAAAACTCTTCATCTCACATAAGGGGGTCCCTTTTAAGACGATTAACACATGACTACAAACATAACCTCAAATTTTAAAATGATTTTTAAACCATATAATTCATTAGCGCTGGATAAATTTTGATAGTCTTATAAGATGCACCATACAAAATAGAATTAGAGGGATGCACTTATTATAACTACACGCGACTCCCTTTATTAACAACTAGTTGTAATCATTATTTTAAATCAAAAATATTTATTTTAACATGCTTTTACACACATCAACGGATGTTGAAAACATCCTTCTACTTTATAATCCTGCAGTTGTATTAAAAAAAAACTATATTTATAAAATACATCGTATACATATAAATAATAGGTTAATTAATTTCAAATTATATTAATTATATTAACATTATTATAATAGCTTCAGTATGATTTAGGGGTAAGAAAGATTTTATAGCAGAGCAGGATAATATATGTTTGAAGTTAATTCTTAAAATGATATTAAAACCCAAGTTTTGATAATCATAACCTCACTTTTTATAATTAGCAATTAATCGTTAATTGCACTAGATTAATTTTACCATTATTAAAAAATTCTATAGTAATAGTTTTATACTTATTGCATTTAATTCTAACGACTACTTTTTTGCACTAATAACTTTACCATGTTTAGAAGAAATCAATTAACTTTAATATACATGTAAAGTTGCTCTTTTTTAAAACACAGTTATTTCCAATACCTTATATTGTTGGAACTTATCACATATAAACGTATTTTAGTTTAAGCTCAACACAGCGTAGTTATTATGATGTATATGGGAACTATTATACTCTTGTTGTAACACGAAACTAATATAAAATCTATTAATTTAAATAAATTATAATGTTAATGGGCTTTAAAGGATAAATATAATATAAAACAAAACTTATTTTAAAGTTTCCTTGGTTATTACGGTTAACAATTACTTAAGGTCATTGCCCTTATGCATATAATCTATTAAAATGTTGATTAATGCTTTAGCCACTTTAAACAATGCAGTTATTTATTATTTACAGCGTATATTAATGTCCGTTTTTACTATTATGTTACCAACTTCTATTAAATTAATCATTTATTAAAATTACTTTTGACCTTGTCAGTAGAGGTCAAACATAATATTAATTAATAAAGGTTTTATTTATTTAATATAACTACGATAACACTGTAGTAATGAATAGTAGGCCATTATGATAACCAACATATCAAGATATATAGATTTATAATCATTTAATGTTAATATTAATAATCGTAATTAGCTCGTAATAACTAAATTAGCTTTGTAATACTTTGTAATAATAATCAGTTAATGAATGAGCACGATTAATTGTTTAAACCGATAATTTCTGTATGATAATACGAGTTATCTACAAACGAATGTTGGTAACTTGGGAAACAAGTTGTCCTAACTTTCCTGTCATCCACAAATAAAAAAAAACTTGTTAATTAAATTAAATATTTTCAGTTTACTTATTGGGAATAATCAATATTCACTCCATATGCTATAAATAAAACATACATTCATGTAGCGACTAATCGCTTAATTAATTCATTACGCTATAAAACGTAGCAAATCGATATTACAAACGATTTTACGATTTAATACAGAGCCTAAACATACTTCTAGATAAATGATTAGGATTAGAGGCTATTAATGATGCGATAAAACTGTGGTGCCATCTGTACATTTGAAATTCGACAGATAAGAAGATGCACAGAAGGTTATTGCACCGTAACACACCGTTATGATACGCCACTGCCCATTAAACGTGACAGACAGAATTCGTGGAAATTCTTTCTTGCTCGGGCCCAAAAGCCATTTCATTAATACCCAACATTTTTCAATACTCACCCCAAAATTAACATTACCCCCCACGCCATTCAAAAAAACGATCAAATGGCCCCTAATAAAAATACCTTAACCTAGTTCGTGCTTAGTGTATAAAAATGTAATTTGTAGCGTATACACGCTACAGAATAATGCGGCTGTGAAATAATTATAATAGTGTGTTTTGTGAAAATAGTTACGGGCAAGAAGTGTTAAGTGTTGTTTAATAGAGGGTTAGTTATTGTTATTACATGTTTATAGATATATTTTTAGTGGTATTAAAAATATCCATTTTTTTTACTTACACCAATGATTTTAGTAATTAATTTATGTTTCAATTTATAATATGAATGGGGTTGGATACATTTTAAATTAAATTATATAATTAATTGTAGTAATTATTTCTTTTGATGCTTTGAAAGTAAAAAAAAAAACAATTGATTGTTGTTAAGTTAATGTATTATTGATATTTGCATTTTAGTTAATATAACACATCTATAAGAATATCATTTAAATAAATAACTATTGAGTTTTATTCAATAGATCTTCCATATGTTTAAAAGGTAAATAACAATAGTTTTTTTAATACAAACAAATGTGTACTATAATATGTTTCTTTAAACTTCTTAAGGAACTTATTTTTTACTGTTTGTTTGGATTATCTTTTAGAATATTTCAAGAAAAGTTATTTATTTTTGATATTACCTTGAAAATGTTAGAAGGATATAAAATGCTCCTTTTTTTAGGTATTAATCAAAATGTCTGGGCCACACCACTTCCTTCCAGGCCTCACAAATTCCCAGCAGGGAATGAGGAACCAGTTTGGCAATGCAATGCAGAACCAGATGGGGGCTAATATGCAGAACCAATTGGCAAGTCAGCTATCCAACCAGATGCCCGTGCAGATGGCCAACCAAATGGCGCCCCAGATGAGTAATCCCATGATGTCACAGATGGGTGGTGCCCTGGGGAATCAGATGAACTCACAGATGGGAAATCCTATGGCCTCTCAGATGGCCGGGGCTATGGGTGGACAGATGAACGGAATGGGGGCTGGGAATCAGATGATGGGGCAACTTAACCAACAGTATTCCATGGCTGCTGGTGCCCAGATGCAGCAACAGCCAGGGAATCCTATGCAAATGCAGCCACAATCTATGGGTATGAATTTTTATAAGAAATTCTTGTAGATGGTTTGTTTTTGTTTGGTATTTTTAAATAACGAAATTAACAATATTGGGTAATAATTCTAAAAATTATTTACATTACCATTAAATTTTAGTTCATATGCTTATTATAGTAAAAAAGCTATGAAAATAATTGTTTAATTTAATAACCACTAAAACAGATTAATTCAATGCAACAATATGTACTGGATTGTTGAGGCTTTTACTTGTTGGAAACTCTATAACACTTAATAAAGTACTGACACAATATACGTTTTTAAAAACCATATACTTTTTTTAGTATTTCATTAAGACTAAACAATTGAAAGACTATTTTTATATGATTCACAATTTAGACAAAAACCGTTTTAATTATGGTATGAATAAACCTATTAATTAAATGATGAGGTTTGCAAATGTATTACTTAGAACATTCAATCAATTTCATTTCATTTTTTACTTTTAAAAACCACTTTGTGATGTTTTATTTTACCCATTGTTTATTTTAATATTTTGTGCATTTCCTATTATTTCATTAATCATATGTTATATAAGTATTTTTATTACTATAACTATATTTTTATATATATTATTATGTATTACCTATTATGTAAACGAACAAACAAAGATTTAAGATGTAGAATTAAATAATTAATTTTTTTAGGTATGCAACACCACAGCATCCAACAGCAGCAACAACAACCTGTGATACAACCGGCGACAAACGTTGTCCCAACACCAACGCCGCCAGCACAATCTCAACCACAACAATCGAAGGAGTTAAACACGGCATCTTTATGTAGAATAGGACAGGAGACGGTTCAGGATATCGTCAGTCGAACACAAGAAGTCTTCCAAACACTGAAAGCAATACAGGTGAATAATCCGATAAATAAGCTAATACAAATATCACCCATCATCGATTGTTGTTTTGTATTGCTGTACATGTGAGCAACTTTTGTTTTGAGAACCAATAATTAATTGTTGGTTTTAAGTTTTTATTTTTATTTCTTAATGAAGTTTGAATTAATTCCTTCTGAAGATGAACAATTAAGTATTGGCTTTCAAGGTTAATTTATGCTTGAAGTAATAATTAAATAACAAATTATTGTTAGATCAGAATGGAAACAGAATAATAATGAGCCATCAAGTTACCCCTCACCTCACAAGTTCTGGTAGGTTTATCCTTTTTTATCTCCTCAGCAATAGGCCAAATTATGAAATTGTTTTTCAAACGCTTATTATTAAGTTGTGCATTCAAAATTCCTAATAAATGCATGATAATTTAATTCTATATCACTTGGAAAAGTAGTTGAAAGAGTATGTTTTCAAACCAAATTAAATTGTTTGTTGAATTGTGACTAACATCAAAATTAGATTGTTGATTCTAACCCAATTTACGTTATTTGATTGTGTTTTTAAATACTGTGGAAATTAAATTGTAGTTTATGTGTCCACCGTTACTACGTTCCAGTTCATTTTTACACTTTAATGTATTATATGTACCACAATTTATTGTGTAATAATAAATATAAACAAGTTTATAGTATATTACATACATTAATTACACATTTATAGTTTCGACTTTTGTAGGTTATTATTAAATGTTCTTATTTATATTACACTATGAATTGTGACATTAATCATTGAAGTATCTTATTTTTCCATTATTCTAAAATTTATATTAGATTAGAAGATTTTGCTGGAGATAAGGCCGTCTAGGTCTTTTAAAATTTTTTAGGACATATTTCACTGACTCTGTTTCCTCTTCACAACTTCTTCATAACGGTCTACAAACGAATGAGGATGTTTATTTAACTGGTAGTGTCTGGTTGATATTGTCAAAGTTATACTTGATTGATTGATTGATTTAATCTTTTAGCAACCTTTGCATCAGGTACATTTAATTTTGCAGACAACATATGTTGTGGTACTTGTCCAGATTGCTTTATATGATGTTGGAGTAGTCTAGCAGTATTGAAAGGTAATATTTAGTTCATATTTTCGGGATGCTTCTTCTTTGTCTTGTAATATTCCCCCAGCCGATTATTGGCTATCATAAGGCTGATGCATAATAATTATTAATTTTATTTTAAGTTAGGTTGTAAATCTTTCAATTAAATTTTTATATATTTATTAAAACAAATGAAAACCTTAATTCCAACCTCCCTATCTTAAGAATTAAATCATGTGTATATATAATTACTATAAGAAGTTTTTATGTTTCCACAGCCCCCTAATGGAACACCTCAAGGTACAAACGCTAGTAACGAGAAGAAAGTTAAGGTCCAGGAACAGTTGCGCACAATCCGCGTTCTCTTCAAACGATTACGTTTAATCTACGAAAAATGCAATGAAAATTGTCAAATTCAAGGGATGGAGTACACACACATCGAAAGTCTAATCCCTTATAAGGACGAAATCGACCCTAAACACGACGAGAAGAAGAACTCGGAAGCGTACCGTTCAGCGTGCGAGGAAAGCAAGGACGTTATGGAACAAGTCATCCTGAAAAACAAGCAACTGAAAGAAGTCATTGACCATCTACGGAGAATAATCTGGGAGATTAACACAATGCTCACGATGAGGCGGTCATAAATTAGTAGCACAATTTGTTTGCACTAATTCTAGTCTAATGTTTTATGATGTAGGGTGCCAGACAGAGCAGTCATACAATCAACTTTTTAAAAATAAAAATCTATATTTTTTACAAATAAAAAAGTAAAAATATAGTACATAATTATATACAACAGATAATTATGTTTCATTGGAAGTATTTTTGAATTAGAGTTAAATTCAGCTTTAATTTTTAATTAATCCAACTTTAAACTGCATGTTACCTGCCATTAGTTTATAATAAAATTTAGTTAAAATTTACTATTATAATTGTATTTTCTTTGGCTGTATTTTTGTTTAAAATATGATTTCAATATATCAATAAAAAAAAAACCAGTACAGCTTGAGAAATATGCTTCCTGCACATTTTTAAGTTACATTTGAAAGAAGTATAAACTAATATTGTTATATTTGCTTGTTATAGTCAATAGTTTAGTATTTAATATTTTGCTCATGCGGAATGCCTTAAGTAAATCTTTCTACTTGTTTTGCTAGCTAATTATTTGTATTTTGTATCTCAACGACAGACCTTTCATTAGTTTTAGTTTATGGAGCTGGAAGTGATGCAAATTAGTCATCATATTTTGGAAAAACGGAATTAATGTATGTACTAATTTGTATCGAAATAAAAGTGTTATATTTTTTAAATGAATGTTTTTTTTTTATAAACCACACACATAACTGAATAGTATTGGTTTTATAGATGCATATTTTATTATAAACGAAAATTCTATTATCCTTAGAGGTTTTTTTTAATGTTAAGTGAATTTCCATATCTTTGAAACACTTCATTTTTGTTTCACTATTTTTATGTACATATCTCCTTAAGAAACATATATTTTGACACAAAAATGTTTAACCACTAACCAGTGTGAAATATTTCACAACTTATTACAACTTCTGATTTAAACTACTGTATTATTCCTATATTTTACTGTATTATATATTAAAATGTATTTCTTTTTTACATACATTAAAGCACAGTAGATTGAAAAAAATATGATTTGTATTAGGGATGAGTTTAATAACAAACATTACCTGAAAATCTTATTTCATGTTCATGCTAAGAAAACTAAGTGGAATAATTTAAACTTATTACCACCAACTTATATAAATGTACTGATTTTTAATGCATAATCATCTGAAGAAACCATATGTAACACAAATTACTAATTACATCTTTTTAAAATTGAAAATGGATTTTCAAGAAATCCATAAAACAAACATTTAATAAAGAGAAAAGAAATGAATACAAACAATAAATAAATTGAAACATTTAAAATTATTATTAGGCACATAAGGATATAGAAATTTTAAAGCGTGTATAATAAATATAATAATTTATTTATTATATTTAATTTGTATTCATTTTAAGATTAATTTTGGAAATGGAAAAGTAGGGTAAGTCAAAAAAAGCACAACAAGTCATATAAACATTATTATTTTAGAAAAATTAAACAGTCTTATTTATTTGTTAACACAACTTGACACAACGTAAACTTAAAATAGATCAACTTTTACGTATAAACCTATGCTTTAGTGATGTTATCACTTTAATTATCACATTCATATAGTATGGGATTTATATAAGGCTAAACATATCTTTGGAATAATTAAGTTAAAGTATATTACTTAAAAAGACGTTGACAAAGGATATTTATTTAAATAGTTTTATAAGTTAGAATAGTTTTGTTTTTGAAAAGTTATTCCTAAATAAAATAAATACATTTATATGGCACTTATATGCATTGATTGATTATATTAGAGCAGAGAGTCAAATTCTTAAGTAAATTATATTTATAGTTTAGCACCGGGTTTTCTCTTTCTAATATCACATGTGCGTTTTTAATACACACTTAGAGAGATAAGGCTGGTGTTACTTATTCAAAAATATACACCACATAAAATTACAAAAAATACTTTTTAACTGTTGTATCAAATACTAAAATATTTTTAAATAAAAACAAGAACAATATATGGTTAATATCCGTTAAAGTGACTGTTCGCACACTTGTCACACACCTCCTTCTCAGGGGGAATTAGTTGATCGCAGACCCTACAGGTGAACAGATTTTGGACAATGATGTCGAGCTCGCGCTGTACACCTGCAGCGTGTTGCTCCGTCTCATACCTCATTTGTTCTTCATAAACCTCCTCCCTGATCTGTTCGAGGCTCTCCATCACTCGAGCGCTGCTGCCCGGCTGTATCTCTTCAAACTGCTTAATGATTTCCTGGAGGACCTGGTTCACTTCATCGCGCAGATTATGCTCCTCCGACATGAGCCTCTGCGCGTCGGTAAGATGTGCGCGCCTGTTACGAATTCTGCTGGTGAATTCCTGCAAGGAGTTTAGGTTAGGTTTCGGATTTTCGGGCGAATCAATCGACTTACTTTGCGGACATCGTCGCGCAGTTTGCTGACGCTCGCCTGGTATTTCAGGGAGCTTTTGCGGTCCTCTCCTCCTGCTGCCATGGTTTATTTTTCGCTAATCGGCCTTACGGTAATTACAACGACAAAAACAACAATCTCCCGCCTAACTGAAACATTCAAAGTGAAACAGTTGATGTGACGGCGAGCGCTACATGCAGCGACAGGGATACCAACTTAATTTCGGCGCGCGCGGGATTTTTAAATTGAATTATTTTAAATATTTAAAAATATAATTCAATCAATTAAATAATCATTTTGATCAATGTGATAGCATTCTATCATTTAATTACTTAAATCTGGCTTATAACATTAAATAAGGAAACTTTTAGGATTAATCACATATATGTATTATTCAAAAAAGATAAATAAATAAATATACTGAAGATTTATTCTAAAAAAATATGAATTATGTATTAATATTTAAGTTTAGAAAGGATATTAATGTTGATTTTGCTCTAGCATTTCTCAATTTTAAATATTTTAAACTCTTAAATATTTTAATTACAAATGAATATTTTAAATATTGTTCTTGTTCTATGATATTAAGGCCAATCTTTTTTTATCATGAGTGATGAACGAATTATTCGTTAGTATTTATTTTCTACGCAATTCTATTGACTTTTTTTTAAATTGAAATAAAATATCTCCTAGAATAGCCATACATAGAAATTAGTGGATTTCTTTATTGCTTTACTCGTTAGTATTTATTTTCTACAAAATTATATCGTGTTTTTGTTTAAATTTAATTAAAACACCTCTTAAATATTAATTTATTTTTAAAATTTAAATTTCTGTAACTTGTGTTGCATATATTAAATATGAAAATTATTCAAAATTAATAAAATAAAATAAAATGGCTGATTTGTATTATGGAATATTAAATTTAATGTTGCTGTACTAGTTAATTTTTCAATTGGTATATAAATACTTTCATTGCAGAGTAAGTTAAAATCGTATAAATTAAATCAACCATTTTGTGCGGAATAGAGATAAATACTCTGTAAAGTTTGTATTTGTAGCAGGAGAAAAGTAGTAGTGTTTGGCTATAGACCACGTGGTCCTTCCGCCGTGTTTTTGTGTATTTATGTTTGTGCAAGTAAGCATGTTACTTCTTCGTAATTTTAAAGCGCCATTAATTATATCCAGTGCCAGTAGTACCAAGAGATTAATATATATTTTAAGGAAATAAAATGTGTACTTAAAAAACGCAAAAACTAATTCAATAAGATTAATATAGAAAGGTTAAAAATAATTATTTTATATATTTCTTTTAAACAAATATTCTATGGTTATAATTTATTAAAAATTCAAGATTAAGTTTTTTTAACATGTTTGAATATTCAATTTAATTCAATATTTAATTTAATTTCTGTTTTTGTTTCTTTAATTCAATTGCAATTGGAATTTTCTTTCAATTTAGTCATAATATTAATTTCTTTAGAAAACTTTTCATTTAGTGGTTTTTTGTTTTACTTATATATTCTTATAAATTTATTAAAGAATACAATAGGATGTTTAATAATTCTTGATTAATATGTTTTTTTTAACATTTATAATTAGTAGTTTATTTATATTGTATTTCATATTTAAAATGCTTGTAATTTGTGTTGCATATAATAAATATTCTGTTCAAAAATGATTTGTGCATAAAATGATTATTTATTTATTTTATTTATACAAATTGTATGTAGTATTAATTAATAATACATTGTGATCAACATTATATATTTAGTAGAATAAGTAAAACATTTATTGTATTTCCTACGAAATTGTTTTGTTATATATTATATAGTACTATCGTTGATTAAAATATTTCAATTTAAGCATAATTAATGTGTTTAATTCTGCGTGATAATTAATAGTCAAAATTGTGTACGTATATAAAAGTTTTTATTAGTTTAATTAATAATACATTGTGAACAACTTTGTATATTCAGTTGCATAAGTTAAACCTTTGTGTTTTCCCGCGAAATCGTTTTAAATTAAAAATTGTTAGTACTGTTTGAACTGAATGGATGTGTTTAATTCTGGGCGATTATTAATAGCCAAGATTGCGGCCTGTAATGCGTAATGCTAATGATGGACCACTTGCTTACCTTTCGAAAGAGTTACTACGTGTCAGTACATAATGTTTAAAGGCAGGTAATATTTTATTTCTTTATAATTATGGATTGCCACGTAGTAACGGTTATAAGCATCCACGTATTCGTACTGGATCGGGCTGTAAAATGTTGATGCAGCAAGAATATATTAAAAGCACGCATATGGTGTAAGTATTTAATTCATTGACTAATTCATTAAGAATTGGTTTAAAATCGATTACAATCATTATTTTGGATGAAAGAGTTAAGCTTTGTTTGATAATACTTATAATTACTCTCACCAATTCATAATTTTAGTTTAAAAACATTTTAGATAATTAAACACAAATTTTATCATGTAATTAAATACTTGAGGCATATTTGCACTAACTAGATTATTTAACACACACGAGAGATTGAAAATTAATAAATTATTTTTATTTATAAGATTTGGTTGTTGAGTAACTGATATATTTTATATAACAATGCAAGTTTCACTGTAAACATAAGAAGCATTTTACCCACCCTTTAGCCAGACCTTTCGAAGAAAAAAAACATAAGAAGGATAATTAACTTGATAACGAGTAAATTGCTGCTTTTGTAATAATTAAATATTAATTAAGGCCCACATGTATTTCTATGAATTTAGGGATGGGTTTGAGACTACCCACCTTAAATAAATTTTTCAATAACGAGGTTTAAATATCTTAGGTAATTCATCGCTGTTATTGATTTAAAGAAAGGCTTTTATAAACCCATTATTATATTGATTCAAATTTAATAAAATAATTTTCTCTCTTTTAACAGGAGTGGAAGTATGCATGCGAAAGGGTTTTTCAAAATATTTCATTAAGTTCTCGATCGTAATATTGAGTAGTTTCAGAATAGATTATTATTTTCAATTGAATGAAGATTTATATTAAGAAAAATACAAATGCTATTCGTGTAATACATATTAATTATCTTATCTTTCTTTATTTTGCAATTGGGTGTTGAATAAACAGAAGCAAAAGAACGATCTGATTAATTATTAATGAAAAACAACTTTTCACCCAGATTGGAAAGTAACGCCGATAGAGGCAACAAACGAAAAAAAATTATATAGGAGCGCAGCCTTTTCTCCGTCTCGAAAATATGCCGCTCATACCACTTCCTAACGAACGAGAACTGAATAGAAACTCCTAGTCATGCACAATCAAGAAAAGTATGAATAACTTTAATACGTTTTAAGCCCACTATGAGCTATGCTCCGGGTTAATGATCTATTGCATCAACTGCAAACCGAAACTCGACTTAAGCGCTCGAACCCTACCAAGATTTAGCTGTTATTTATAGTAATAATAACAATAACAAATGATTAATTGTAACCTTGCGACCACTGCTGGGAGTCGTGATGTGGAATAGTGTTTGAATCTTGAAGATATTAATAATGATAATTGATTGTGGATGTTATTTCATTTTTTTGATGATGATGATTTTTAATTGTGAGCGTGACGAAACGATGTAGTGTGTGAAGTTTCGGGATTGATTCAAAGGGATCGGTATTTAGGAAGGGTAGCTATTGACTTTGGAAGGGCTATTATACCCTTTTACAGATGCGGCGGAGGAACTGGTGAACCGTTGTATAATTAATTATAGATCTTTACGTTCAATGAATTCAAACGATCTTCTAATTTATAATTCATTAGTATTGTTATAATAATTAAAAAAATATAAATTATTTTGTCATATTACATTTTTTAAATTTAAACTGAGTTTATTTTACTAAAATTCACTATGTTATTAATAATTATTATTGTAAGTTTGGATTACCATAGTAATGGTCGCAACTATTCTCTTTGTTTAATATTTAATGTGATTATATCAATAACAAAGTTAGTTTTTGATAATGATTAAACATATAATGTTTAAATAAATAAGTGAACTAAGGAGTAATTAATCAAAATTAGTGGATTTGAATATATTATTATATTTATTTGTTTTTGCTTTTTAATTTGATTGACATATCAAAAACGTGGTTTATATCAAAAATTTACTCTTCAGTGAACAGCACGCGTTTCTGCTAGAATAGAATCAAAAAGGAATTGCGGTTTGAGGTTACATGTTTTCCTACACTTGGTAATTTATGCTGTTAGCCACAGAAATAAAATGCCTATTATGTTCCTATTTATACGAATATGAAAATATCTTTAAAATATTTAATTAGTAATGTAAATAGTTATTAATATTATTCTGAAGATATATGATCTAATCTAATATTTGAAGGCCAAAAACTAGTGATAAATTAATGATTGAAATCCAACGTTGGCGTTGTAATCTGAGCAATACCTAATTTGTATTAGATGAAAAATTAGGTTCGAAATGTTTGGTTAATATCCTTCGATCATATATTAAATTTTTACTATTGTCAGAACACGAAAAATAAATATTATTATTATTCTTGCTGTATATATATATACCTGTGTGTGGGATCGAATGCGCGACCTCCAGAATATGGGTGCAATGCTCCCACCAGCACGGGCACCATCCTATCCGGTTTATATTTTCGTGTAAAACTTTTTCAGATTTCGACGTTAACTAATTCCGTAAGATCGATGGCCAGTTGGGATGCTGGATATTCTTCGCGTAAACATTTTATAAAATCGTTCAATCGACAGGGGTTGTATGCCCAAATTAACACATTATCTTGTTTTTAAATATTAATTAATTTTATTTTTTTACAAACTAACATTTTCTGATTAATGTTGATGTTCAGAGATTAAACACAGTGTCTTAGTTTATGTTTAAAAGTATATACAGGGTGTCCACTATGCCATTTACAATTTTGAAACTTTAAATAAAATAAAATATGCATCACCAAGTGAAAGCCTCTACAATTAAGTATTTTACATTTTTGGGAATTTTTATATATTTTAAAACTATTTTTTGAATATCAAAGTTTTTTTTATCTAATCTAATATCTTTAGAATTTTTAAAATGTTTAAAATATTTAAGTCTTGGAATTAAAATATGCCTTTGGTGCTTTGAAACATTTATTATTAAAAATATAAACATGTTTCTTCCTGATTATAATAATGTTAAATATAATATATACCTTCAAAATTTCTATGTAATTAAACAAACCTTAGAATCTTTAGAATATTTAGAAATAGTTTAAAACAGTTTTAGAATAAATATTCTGTATACTTCTTTCTCGTTTACAATAAATTTATATACTATAGTATCTGGAATTCATCTGTGTAAGTTTTAGTATATTTAGAATAACTTTAAAAATCTTAAGAAATTTCAAAATCCTTACATTATTTGAAAAAAGTGTGTTTTAGGAGAATTTATTATATTTGCAATTGTTGTAACTTTTTTAAGTTTTAAGGATTTTTAGACTCATCTGAATATTAAGAATTTCTAAAATTTTTAGAATATTTCAAATATTTAGACTTAATCTTAAAAAAATCTAAGCTTTTCTGTTGAAAATTTAGAGACATTTTTCCTCCTGGTTAAAATTATTCAATATTATTTAATATAAAATATAGGGCTGAAAGACCAATGGTCGATAGCCATGAAGCAGAAGACCAATTATGTTAGAATTTATTTTATTTTATACATTAAACGTATTATATTTTATTTTCATTCTGTGAATAAAGATGTTTAGTAGTAGTAGTAGTATAAAATATAATATATTTTGAATTTTAATAATTTATGAATTTCTTAATACTTGAAAATATTAAGAAATACTTTTTAGAATTCAAAGGATTTTGATATATTTTATTTTTAGAATCCTCTGTAATTTATTTTGATCTTTTTGTAATAAATTAAAATACCATAGTTGATAAATCTGGAATCCTTCTGTGTAAATTTTAGAATCTTCAAAATATTTAGAAGAATCATTAGAGTTTTAAGATTACGTCAAAATTATAAGTACATATTTTTATCTATCCATTTGTAATACTTTTATTTATTGTAAGAGAAACAAAGCATTAAATACAAATACAAATACAAAATTAAAGATATTTCCAGTTTCAGGGGAATTTAATACAATTGTTATAATCTTTACAATTTTGAGATTTTTTTAGAATCTTCTGAATATTTGGACTTTGTAGAATGTTTAAAATTCTTTACAATTTTGAGAATTTTTATATACTTTAAAGTTTCAGATCCTTTAGAATATTAAAAATTTCTGAAATCTTTAAGATTTTAAAGATTAAACCTTTAAAATATTTAAACTTTGTAGAATCTTAAAAAAAGATTTCCAATATATTTATCTTAGCGATTTAATTTATTTTTGTAAAAACTTATTGTTTAGGAACACTTTACTTTATGATTAGAATAATTTAAAATAAAATATGATGTACTTATATTTTTTTTATAAGAGCGTTGGCCTCTCTAGGAAGGCTCAAGTGCCTCTCCTGAATAATCTGATCGCGTGTGCCTCCTTCAGATCTTGAAAAACAGTTCAAGATCTGGCATTGGAGACTTCCGTTAGTTTTATATTCCTTCAGATTTGTAGTATGTTTTTGTTTTAAGTAATTTGTTTATTTTTCCTTTCTTAGAATACTTAGAATTTGTAGAATGTCTGTATATTTCAAATATTTCTAATGTAGGATGAAATAAAACACGATTTTCTATGTTTTTTACCACGGTATAAACATAGAAAATCGTGTTTTATTTCATCCTACATTTGAAAATGAAATACCACATAGTAACGGTCCTGTTTGTCAAATATTTCTTTCTTTTCTTTGCAATAAATTAATCTACCCTAGTTGATATATCTGGAAAATCTTTCGAAAATTGTAGAATCTTTAGAATATTAAAAACAACCTTTAGAATCTTAAGAAATTTCAGATTCTCTAAATTATTTAAAATATTTTAAGTTTTAGGAGAATATTAATTTCTAAAGATTTGTAATTTTTATAAACTTTACAATTTTTTACACATTTTAAAATTTTAGAATATTACGAATTTCTAAAATCTTTAGAATCTTTAAAATATTTAGTTCTTAAAAAACTAGAATCTATTTATCTAAGCGCTTCAAAAATTTATTATTTAAGAACACTTTTTTTCTTCTGATTACAATAATTTAATATAAAATATTTATGTCACTTAAGACGGTTTTTTCAAAATTAATTAGTTTATAGGAAATTATTTGTGATACAATTAAGTATATCCAGCTACAATTATGTCTACTTTCGGTATGTATTATGTGTATCTTATACATATTGGAGGGTAGGATAGAGGCCACCCACCCACCCTACATATACAAAATTACTTCACTCACTGTCAGTAAAATTATTTCAATAAAACAACATCAGTATTAGTGTTTATATTGTTCAGTGGTTATAAACCAGTGTTTCTGTTTATGTTTAAAAGTATATGTAGGGTGGGTGGGTGGCCTCTATCCTACCCTCCAATCTCTATAAGATACATGTAATATGTACTGAAAATAGATCTAACCGTAGCCAGAAGGTGTAATTGAATAATTGATAATTTTTTATAAACAATTTCATTTTGAAAAATCAGTTTTTAATGATATAAGACTAGAGGTGGAATAGTGGCCACCCACCCACCCTACATATACAAATTTACTTCGACCATTGTCACTTGAATTATTTTTACAAAACTATAGCAGTACTAGTGTTGATGTCCAGAGGTTACAAACTAGTGTTTCTGTTTCTGTTTAAAAAGTATATGTAGGGTGGGTGGCCTCTATCTCATCCTCCAGTCTTATACTATTAACCCTTTAAAACTACTTTTAATGAAGCAATATTAATAAAATAATCAATTGTATATTTTGTTAGGGAGACAATACAATTGATTATTTCGTATCAGTTATAAAATTAGAGGGTGGAATAGAGAGCCCCCACCCACCCTATATATACCAATTAATCACTGCATATAAAATTATTTTCATAAAATAAAAGCAGTATGAGTATTTATTAATTCAGAAGTTAATAAAACATTGTTTTGGTTTATGTTTAAGAGTATATGTATTGTAAATTGTAAATTGTTTATAAGATATTATTAATATTACAATTAAGCACATCTAGCTAAGATTAGGTTTATTTTCAGAACATATCTCGTGTATTTATACAAATTGGAGGGTAGGATAGAGGCCACCCACCCACCCTACATATATAAATTTACATTACCACAGTCACTGGAATTAATTTTAGAAAACAACAGCAGTGTTAGTATTGATGTTTTTTCAGAAGTCAAAAAACAGTGTTTTACTTTAAGTTTAAGGTTATATGTAGGGTGGGTGGGTGTCCACTGTCCTACTCTCCAATCTGTATAACATATACGATAAATTTACACCTAATTGTTTTCCTAATATTTTTTTATAAATAATATGAGAGATGCTAATGGCGTAACATTGGAGGGTATGATAGTGGCCACCCACCCACCCTACATATGCTTCTAAAGATAAACTACAACAGTGGTTTGTAACCTTTAAACAACATCATCACTAACACTGTCGTTGTCTTGTAGAAATAATTCCAGTGACAGTGGTTGAAGTGAATTTGTATATGTAGGGTGGGTGGGTGGCCACTATCCTACCCTCCAATCTGTAGAACCGTTGCGAAATTTACACTTAATCGCTTTCTTAATAATGTTTTATATAAATAAAATAGGAGTTGCTAACAGCATAACATTTGAGGGTGTGATAGTGGCCACCCACCCACCCTACTTAAACTTCTGAACATAAACTAAAACACTGGTTTGTAACTTCTGAACAACATCAACACTAATACTGTCGTTGTTTTGCAGACATAATTCCAGTGACAGTGGTTGTAGTGTATTTGTATATGTAGGGTGGGTGGGTGGCCACTATCCCACCCTCCAGTTTTATATCCTTAAAGATTGTTCTTTAAATAAAATTGTTTCTAAGAAATTATTAATGATATAATTATATATAATTTTCAGTACATTTTAGTGTATACAGATTGGAGTGTAGGATAGAGGCCACCCACCCACCCTACATATACAAATTTACTTCAATCACTCTCACTGGAATTAATCCGACAAAACAATACTAACATTAGTGTTGAGTTTGCTGACAGATTAAAACCCAGTGTGTTAGTTTATGTTTGAAAGTATGTGTATGGTGGGTGGGTGTCATCTATCTTACCCTTCAACTTTATACTATTACCAACTCTTTGAAAATATTTTATAAAGCAATATTAATGAAACAATTAAGTGTAAATTTTGCTAGGGTTAGATCTGCATTCAGTACATATCTCGTACATGTTATTCAAATTGGGATAGAGGCCACCCATCCACCTCAAAAATATATGTTAATTTTAACCACTGAATATTTACCATAATAAAGCAGTAGTGTTAGTATTGATGTTTTTTGAAAAGTCAAAAAACAGTGCACTTGTTTAAATTTATGGGTATATGTAGGGTGGGTGGGTGGCCACAATCTTTCCCTCCAATCTGTATACCATATACGAGATATGTATCAAACACAGACCTAACCGTTGCAAAATTTACAATTAATTGTTTTCTTAATAATGTTTTATATAAAAAATAATAGTTGCTAATGGTATAAAACTGGAGGGTGTGATAGTGGCCACCCACCCACCCTACATATACTTCTAAACATAAACTAAAACAGTTGTTTGTAACTTCTGAACAACATCAACACTAATACTGTCGTTGTTTTGCAGACATCATTCCAGTGACAGTGGTTGAAGTTAATTTGTATCTGTAGGGTGGGTGGGTGTTCACTATCCCATCCCCCAGTTTTATATCCTTAAAGTTTTTTTTTTTAATGAAGTGTTTATAGGAAATTATTAATGATATAATTAAGTAAAATTCTAGCTATGGTTAGAACTATTTTCAGTACATATCTGGTGTATTTTATACAGATTGGAGGGTAGGATAGAGGCCACCCACCCACCCTACATATACAATTTACTTCACCCACTGTCACTGGTTTATTTATACAAAACATCAGCATTATTAGTGATGATGTTGTTCAGATATTGCAAACCAGTGTTTTAGTTTATGTTTAAACGTATATGTAGGGTGGGTGGGTGCCCACTAGCTCACCCTCCAGTTTTATATCCTTAAAGACGTTTTTTTAATGAATTGTTTATAGGAATTAATTCATGATATAATTAAGTATAATTATCGCTACGCGTATGACAATTTTCAGTTTGTGTATTTTATATTGGAGGGTAAGATAGAGGCCACCCATCCACCCTACATATACATATTAATTTTAATCACTGATTTAGAATTAATTCCACAAAACAACAGCAGTGTTAGTAATGATTTTTTCAGAGGTAAAAATCAGTGTTTTCATTTATGTTTAAAAATATATGTAGGGTGGGTGGGTGGCCACTATCCCACCCTCCAGTTTTATATCATTAAACAGTTATTTCTAAATGAATTTTTTTGTAGGAAATCTTTAATGAAGTAAAATATTCTAAGATGATAATTTTGGTACTACCCTCTAAAAAATTTCCATTAATAATATTAGTACTGCGTTTTTGAAAAAAAACGTTTCCAAATGTTTTTGCTAATTATAGAAACATCCTTGTTGATTTGATTAAGATTATATTAAATATAATAATATTATTTTTAAGTAATTAATTTCGGTACTACCTAATTTTAAAAAATAAACATAGTCACAATTTTCAAAATATACTAATAATTTTAAATCCTTACGATAAAAATGTAATAGATCTGATAGGCATTTATTTCATTACACACCAGAATATAAACAAGCAAGCATGGAGTGGAGAAAACCTCAATCTTGAAAAGCCAAAACTCGTATGTCTGCGTAAAAAGCAACAGTTTTTTGGGATAGAAAAAGTATAATGCCTGTTTATTGACTTTATAAGCGACGTACAATCAATGCTGAATATTATTGTTTTCAAGCACCTTGATGAAGCCAAACTGACTTATTGACAGAAAAGACGAGGTGACTTTTGATTCTCCTTCAAGACAACGCTCGGCCACACACAGATGCTTTAACTAGAGAATAATTAGAGAAAATTCATTGGGAAATATTAGAACACCCGACTTATCCTAGTGTGACTTTTATATGGTTGGTCTACTCAAACGAATTGTGAGGACGTCGTTTTCACAGTGATCAAAATGTGAGCAAATGGCTGAAGAAACGACTACATTCTTCGATCAAGAAAACATGTGTACATAAAAGTGGAGATTATGTAGAAAACTAAAAAATTATTTTTTTTGTACAATAATACTACTAAATTTCAATTTACATTTGATTCGCCCACGTATAATATTTGTGTAATTTCTTTATTAATAGCATTAAATATTTTGTTTAAGCAAATATACCACATTCTAAGAGTATTATTATTATCCAACGGTGTAGAAAATTAATATTTAATTCTAACGTATTACCTTACAATTGGCAATTAGCACAATCGCGCGATTTATATCGGTTTATCAAGCAGAAGGTAACCGTTGGCAATGCCGGCGGGCCCGATAATTGTGCAAATATAAAACAACAATTGATAATACGTTCCGCGGCAAGTGTCGGGGGTTGTTAAAATTCCGTTTGATCTGCTTTATGAAATATTGTACGGGAAGTGAGACACGAATGTGTTTACTTTGTACGTACACACACGCGTGCGTTTATATATTGCATTAATATACTGCCAATTTGTACGGAAATTCTACTTTATGAATTCGTACCTCTCGTGCCTTTAATATTGTTTACGAGGGAACGCGTAATAACGTTTCCGTGTGGATTTGTTTATTAATGAAATTCTGTTAAAATTATTCCCACCCACGCTGCAAAAGTTTTGGGTTTTAATGCATTAAACGTTTAACAGTGCAACACCAGACTGAACAATCTTAAATAAAGTGAAGATTAAAAATACATATTTTATTTGGACGCTAATGGATATTCATAATAAATTCTCTTTCGCCTTTCATGGAACAGTCACCACATTTCTCTCTTAAAGTCTGCCGCAAAATGTACTGAATATAAATGTCATTTTATATTAAGATATTTAAAAGTTCTTCTGCAAATCATCAGATAATTATTTTTCGTAATAATTATAAGCAAAAAATATTGACACATACAAATGAATAAATATTCATGGAATAAATATATAAATTTATATGCGTATGATATGTCTTGCATTTTATTGCCAATATATTACGCCTAGGATATGTCAATATCCGGTTGAGATTTTTGCGGAATATTAAATTTTCCAGCAATAAAATATTGTTGTATCGCATTAAGGGGCATGGAAAGGAACAGGCACAGTCTACATTTATTGAATCACGGGGAACACACATCAAATTGAATTCCGCCATAAGGTTTTTGATATCAGCTCGCCGGATTACGCCATTAAGCCGCTGACATATTACTACTACATTTTGTTAAAACGCTTGTATATCCATGGGAATGGCACTGAATTACTTTGAATATTTGCTGAAGGGGAAATTGATATGCGGAATACTAAATTTTGCCAGAGCGAATACATAGGAGTTTAATTTAGTAGATTTAATAATGTCAATACGATATACGATATTTTTTTGAAAAAAATAGTTTATAAATATTATATATCATAAATAGCGCTTTTTCTTAAGGACTTTTATTTATTCTCCAAGATAAAAAAAGCCAGTACCTCTATCGGTACTATTTCGTGAAGATTGACTAATAATACGTATAGTAGTACTATTTATTTAAAATCACTTAAGGATTGCAAAAAATCGTATTTATTACTATTTATAAAAGGCAGAGATTTTATCCACTTCAGAAATATATTACATAAGCAGTACCATTAAAATTGTGAGTAATTGATAAATAACACAAACAGTAGGTGTAGTATAAAAAGTAAAAGATAAGCTAAACAAAACGTACAATTACTAGAGACAAATACTGTATTATGGCTTAATTCTTTTTCATAATCAGTACCTACAGTATCAATCAGATTATTTTAATAAGGTAGTATCAAATTTATCAGTTAAAAAATTATTATTATATCTTATACATTTTTAATTAGATTAACATGGGCATTTTTATTATAAGTACCTATAATATTAATTGTAAACGTTAGTACTAATATTATTAGGGTAAAATAAAAGACTCATTTGTTGTAGATTTTACGAAAATATTTTCGTGTTTTTTCTATTTATTATAAATTTTAGCTCAGCGTACTCTTGACCTACCTCACGTAATTTTTGCTTGTGCTAGCGTACTCCTGACCTACCATAATAAAATGTGCATTAACCTTGCGTATCCTATAAGCCGATATTTTAGCTAGCGTACTCTTGACCTATGCCAATACGCCAATGTATTGGGGTAGGTCAAGGGTACGCTAGGTTAATGCACGGGAGCACGTAAGGCCAATGTAAAATTTATTGAGGTAGGTCAAGAGTACGCGGCTTTTAGGAAATACACAGTTTGTTATTCTGTTTTGTTTAAGATTTATTATGATGATTAATTGAAGTTTAACAATTAGAAATAGTGTGTAAAAGCATGTTAAAAATGTCATTAAATAATTTATTTTTATTTACATTTAGAATAGCTGATTCCAACCGTTTGTAACTCTCATTTTGGTTTTTGATGGAATTTACACGGGGAACATTTTAGGACGAGCTGGTTTACTTCATTAGGGTTTAATTAACATATGAAATTTCATTATAAACTAAACGTTAAATGCGTATCGATTCAATAATTTATGTGGCGTAATTTGTTTACATAAATTATCATTATGCGTGGTCGCCATCGACCAGCCATCTGGGCAGCTAATGAAACTTTGTTCTTACGTGCGGCTAATTGAGGTTAACGATTCTCACCGAAATCCATAAACCCTTCGTCTCGAGGTAAGGAGGGCCGCCGCTGCAGCGCGTAAGTTCTCCTCAAATCTGACAGGAAATTCGTTCGGCTCGTAAAAATGTTTACAAAACAGGTAGATTTCCCAAGTGCAAATGAATTTCATGAATTTCACACGCGCGTGCAATCTCCTCTGATAATAAAGCAGAATGCAGGTATTCGGCGGAGAGGAAAAAATCAAATATTGGTTTTGGAATCTAATCTATTAAAGTATTTTCCGCCTTGCTAAACTCAGTATATAACGAAGATCAATAAAAATTGGGGAAATGTTAAAAAAATTCCCAATTTTAAAAAGACTTGGTTATAGTAATAAAAAAATACTGAATTGATGAGGCTGTTACTTAATAAAAGAATAGTTGACTATATTTATATTGAGTTATGAAGCATAGAAATAAAGTCTGAAGAAAGGAGACAACATGGTTATTTACGTTATGAAGGTAGTACCATAAATTTGGGGTTTCTAGAAAGAACTGTTTTTCGAATGAATCAATTAAATTATTTGATTTATTTAAGTCTACATGTTTATTCTTGTTTATATTAAATTAATTGTTCTAAAACTTTTAATTGATTTAAATAACAGAACTTAAATTAGGTCATATTTTTAATGGAGCGGATAGGTGATGTTTTGATTTAATTAATATAAACCACCGCTTGAATAAATACAAAATTTGAGGAATGCGTTACTCGTTTAATTGCGGTTATTCTGTTATTTTTATGCGAATGTTTGGGATATTAAATAATTTTATGTTTATTTTTGATTTTTTTAAATAAAGTACTATGCAAATTAAAGCGCAGCCAGTGTGGAACTTTTGAATGCGAAACTTTTTCGAAATAAAGGGTAAACATTTCCTTTTGTGGTAAACACATATAATAAATGATGTCTGAAGTCGGTGAAGATAATGAACCATAACTGATGTAGACGTAAATAAAATCGCCCTTACTTATACAGAAGAGCACATAAAAGATTTGAAATAAATCGCCGCGGACGTTATAGAGAATACGTTTTATTTCATTTGAGCTATTCTTTCTCATAATATAAAAAGGCATTTAATCAATTTATAATTAAATTATTAATAAAATAAATATAGGCGTAATTTTTATTACCACATTCTGGGTAAGTTTAATTTTTACGTTGTTTCGAATTCGATTGTTAAGGAAGTTTAGGAATTTAAGAATGAAGGCTGGAAAAAAAAGGCCGGAGAGTAATTACGGAGCGTGGTTGAGTAATTAAGTTCGGTGCGGTGGCGCGGCGGCGTAAGTAATTAATTAGATGATTCAAATCGAAAGGGGGCGGCGAGCTCACATGTTCTCTGAAAAACTGGGATGATTACGGAGAACAATTAGATGAACCTGGTCAAAAAAATCAATACTATTAAACAAATGACTTGTTGCCGCGCCTGTGGTTGCTACGGAGACGCTAACTATGACTTTGTAGGGGGTTATCATAAGTTTCGCGAACATTTGAGCGTTAGAGGGCAAGTCGGCGCGCAATGGTGAAACATGGGTAATAAATTAGTGACTTTTACGGAACAGCAACTCGAAAATTACCAGGTGAGACAGTGTTTTATTCGGAGCTGGAAACAGTGCGATGTTTCTTTTATTTGTGATTTATGTGCGAGCAGGATTGTACGTTCTTCACCCGCAAGGAAATATTGAGGTAAAGTATTGAGTTATTGCTGGACGAGTGTACAATTTGCGATGCTTTAATTGTAGAGTGCATAAGAGGTTTAGAGAGGTGCGGTCTGACCTAGTTCCGAAAAGTATGACCGAAAACCAGCCCGTGACGATTCGGATACCGCTTGACAACATGGAGAAACTTCCCGAGCTAAGGGTTGGCCATCAAAAAAATCGCATATATTTTCGCGTGATTCTGGATCATTTGCAGGAGAACCCGTTCCGGAGGCGGATATGCGAGGTCTTTTCACGGGACGGCAAGGGTAACTTATCCTTCGAAGACTTCCTCGACTTATTGTCCGTCTTCAGCGAGCAGGCCCCACGCGATATTAAAGTGTTCTACGCGTTTCGGATATACGGTTAGGGCGATTTACTATCCGGTCCCAATTGTATTCAGCAAATGTTTATTGTTCAAGACTTCGACGGCGATCAGCACATAGGGCCGGAGGATCTGGACCAGACAATACGGCTCCTCACTCACCAGGAGTTATCACCAGAAGACATGCAGCAAATCGTCGAAAAGGTCATCGAAGAGGCCGACGTCGACGGCGATGGGAAGCTCTCCTACATGGAATTTGAGCACGTTATCACCCGAGCGCCCGACTTTCTCTCCACTTTCCATATACGTATCTGAATGTTACTTTAGTTTCATTTCAAAATATATTCCGCAGCTGCCGTTTCCGTACTTTATTTGTCTCTTTTCGTCCAATCTATCCTTTAAATTCGCACAACGCCATTTACTTCTTCGCGGAACTTTTGCCCATCCATCACTCCCAATTAACGTCGTCGCTGCACCAAACAATATTACATTAGGTTAAAATTACATAATCTAAAATTGTAATCTAAATAAATATATAAACATAAAAAAATCATTACTTTATTAATTCTTTATACTTTACATGTCTTCTTAAAATAATCAATCAAAAAATATACAACAATTCAAGGCACAAGATTTTATTTTTCATTCGATTCAGATAAAAAAAACATTGAATCTAGTATATATATTACATAGTTATAACAATAATTATTGTGCTTCTTTGTCTTCTTCAAGGACACCCACCCACCCTACATATCTCTATCCCACCTTCCAATCAGTAAAACATCATCAAAAATTATTTGAAAAATTTGTATAAATAAATCTCTAAAAGTTGCAATTATTTTGTGTTTATTTATATTTTACAAATTTTAATTAAAACCCTCGCGTATGTTTTACTGATTGGTGGGTGGGATAGAGGACACCCACCCACCCTGCATATACATGATAACTTTAATTGCTAATCGTTGATGATTTTGCTGCTAAAAATAATCAAATCCTTTATGGAATAAAAAGTAAAACAAAATCAAAATTTAAGTTTAAATATAAATGACTTTCTATGGCTAATCTTATCTAATTTATATTTAAAGTCTGTCCACCCATCATGCACAAAATTTTTATTAATTTACTCACTCAAAAATTTTACTTTATTAATTTTCTCTTTTATTAAAAAAGTTTTGTAATTAATTTTATTCCAAACCGCGAGACGATCAGTAATTGAAATTTGTATGTATATGTAGGGTGGGTGGGTGGCCTCTATCTCACCTTCAAATCTGTAAAACATCATCAAAATTAATTTACAATTTATATGAATAAATCTCTAAAAGTAAATAATTTTACCTTTTGAAATTCTTTTTTATTAAAAAAGTTTTGTAATTAATTTTACTCCAAACCGCGAGACGATCAGTAATTGAAATTTATATGTATATGTAGGGTGGGTGGGTTTTCTCTATCCCACCCTTCAATCAGTAAAATATCATCAAAAATTATTTGAAAAATTTGTATGAATAAATCTCGAAAAATTGCAATTATTTTGTGTCCATTTATATTTTACAACTTTTAATTTAAACCCTCGCTTATGTTTTACTGATTGGAGGGTGGGATAGAGGCCACCCACCCACCCTACATATACTTGATAACTATAATTACTAATCGTTGATGATTTTGCTTCAAAAAACAATAAAACCTTGTGAGTAATAAAAAATCATAATCCAAATTTAACTTTGAATATAAATAAATTTCTATAGTTAAACTTATCTAATTTAGATTTAAAGTCTGTCCACCCATCATGTATTAAAATTTTATTAATTTATTCACTCAAACATTTTACCTTTTGATTTTATTATTATTCAAACAGTTTTGTAATTAATTTTATTCCAAACCGCGCAACTATCAGTAATTGAAATTTGTATAAATATATGTAGGGTGGGTGGGTTTTCCCTATACCACCCTCCAATCAGTAAAACATCATCAAAAATTATTTGAAAAATTTGTATGAATAAATTCCTAATGCAATTATTTTGTGTTTATTTATATTTTACAACTTTTAACTAAAACCCTTGCTTATGTTTTACTGATTAGAGGGTGGGATAGAGGCCACCCACCCACCCTACATATACTTGATAACTATAATTACTAATCGTTGATGATTTTGCTGCAAAAAACAATAAAACCTAGTGAGTAATAAAATATCATAATCCAAATTTAACGTTGAATATAAATAAACTTCTACAGTTAATCTTATCTAATTTAGATTTAAAGTCTGCCCACCCATCATGCATAAAAATTTTATAAATTTGCTCACTCAAAAATTTTACCTTTTGAAATTATTTTTTATTCAAAAAGTTTTGTAATTAATTTTATTCCAAACAACGAGACTGTCAGTAATTGAAATTTATATGTATATGTAGGTTGGGTGGGTGGCTTCTATCCCACCCTCCAATCAGTAAAACATCATCAAAAATTATTTGAAAAAATTGTATGCATACATCTCTAAAAGTTGCAATTATTTTGTGTTTATTTATATTTTACAACTTTTAATTAAAACCTACGCTTATGTTTTACTGATTGGAAGGTGGGATAGAGGCCACCCACCCACCCTACATATACATGATAACTTTAATTCCTAATCGTTGATGATTTTGCTGTTAAAAATAATCAAACCCTTTATGTAATAAAAAATAAAACTAAATCAAAATTTAAGTTTAAATATAAATGACTTTCTATAGCTAATCTTATCTAATTTAGATTTAAAATTTGCGCACCCATCATGCATTAAAATATTATTAATTTACTCACTCAAAAATTTTATTGATTTTCTTTTTTATTCAAAAAGTTTTGTAATTAATTTGATTCCAAACCATGAGACGATCAGTAATTAAAATTATTTGTATATGTAGGGTGGGTGGGTGGCCACTATCCCACCCTCCAATCAGTAAAACATCATCAAAAATTATTTGAAAATTTTGTATGAATAAATCTCTAAAAGTTGCAATTATTTTGTGTTCATTTATATTTTACAACTTTTAATTAAAACCCTCGCTTATGTTTTACTGATTGGAGGGTAAAATAGAGGCCACCCACCCACCCTACATATACATGAAAACTTTAATTGCTGATCGTTGATGATTTTGCTGCAAAAAACAATAAAACTTTGTGAGTAATAAAAAATCATAATCCAAATTTAACTTTGAATATAAATAAACTTTTATAGTGAATCTTATCTAATTTAGATTTAAAGTCTGCCCACCCATCATGGATACAAATTTAATTAATTTACTCACTCAAAAATTTTACCTTTTGAAATTATTTTTTATTCAAAAAGTTTTGTAATTAATTTTACTCCAAACCGCGAGACGATCAGTAATTGAAATTTATATGTATATGTAGGGTGGGTGGGTGGCCTCTATCCCACCTTCCAATCACTAAAATATCATCAGAAATTATTTGAAAATTTGTATGAATAAATCTCTAAAAGTTGCAATTATTTTTTCATTTATATTTTACAACTTTTAATTAAAACCCTCGCTTCTGTTTTACTGATTGGAGGGTGGGATAGAGGCCACCCACCCACCCTACATATACATGAAAACTTTAATTGCTAATCGTTGATGATTTTGCTGCTAAAAATAATCAAACCCTTTATGCAATAAAAAATAAAACAAAATCAAAATTTAGGTTTAAATATAAATGATTTTCTCTAGCTAATCTTATCTAATTTAGATTTAAAGTTTGCCCACTCATCATGCATAAAAATTTTATTAATTTACTCACTCAAAAATTTACCTTTTGAAATTCTTTTTTATTCAAAAAGTTTTGTAATTAATTTTATTCCAAACCACGAGACTGTCAGTAATTGAAATTTATATGTATATGTAGGGTGGGTGTGTGTCCTCTATCCCACCCTCCAATCAGTAAAACATCATCAAAATGTATTAAAAAAATTTATATGAATAAATCTCTAAAAAATGCAATTATGTCGTGTTTATTTATATTTTACAATTTTTAATTAAAACCCTTGCTTATGTTTTACTGATTAAAGGGTAGGATAGAGGCAACTCACCCACCCTACATATACATGATAACATTAATTGCTAATCGTTGATGAGTTTGCTGCAAAAAAACACCAAACCTTGTATGTAATAAAAAAAGCATAATCCAAATTTAACTTCGAATATAAATGAACATTTATAGCTAATCTTATCTAATTTAGATTTAAAATCTGCCTACTCATCATGCATACATATTTTATTAATTTACTCACTCAAAAATTTTACTTTTTGAAATTCTTTTTTATTCAAAAAGTTTTGTAATTAATTTTACTCCAAACCGCGAGACGATCAGTAATTGAAATTTATATCTATAAGTAGGGTGGGTGGGTGGCCTCTATCCCACCCTTCAATCAGTAAAACATCATCAAAATTTATTTGAAAATTTTGTATGAATAAATCTCTAAAAATTGCAATTATTTTGTGTTCATTTATATTTTACAACTTTTAATTAAAACCCTCGTTTATGTTTTACTGATTGGAGGGTGGGATAGAGGCCACCCACCCACCCTACATATAGATGATAACTTTAATTGCTAATTGTTGCTGATTTTGCTGCTAAAATAATCAAACCCTTTATGTAATAAAAAATTAAACAAAATCAAAATTTAAGTTTAAATATAAATGACTTTCTATAGCCAATTTTATCTAATTTATATTTAAAGTCTGTCCACCCATCATGCTAAAAATTTTATTAATGTACTCACGCGAAAATTTTAAGTTTTCATTTTTTTTTTGTTATGAAAAACATGTTTTAGAAAATTTTTGACTTGACGCATATATATTAATAAATTGTTTAGCGTATCCTTGACCTACTCCAATAACGTATGAAAATGTAATTAATCTTTTTAAGATTAAATAATCCTGTTAGAAATGTTAGACATTTTCGAGCTGGAACGAAGAAAATATAACAGCTGACGTTCCATAAAAAAATCTTTAACTTGGATTTAACTGAGTTGGCAATTTTCTAAAAACAATTTTATGAGAACGCGCACTCCTCTCGAATTTCCCTGCGTTTCCCCTAAAACATAATTAATTTTTTTACCCCAGTTTAACATATCCGAACTTCCTGGATGTTTACCCGGCCTCACATATTTATCCAGAGTATAATTGAACCCTCCTCTAAAGTCAATAATTTCCATCTGCAGTGACTTTATTAGCTAATTAAAATTTGTACAACGTCCTAATTTTTTTAATAGCGTCTAATCAATATCAATTGAATCCTTGATTGTCCGATTTATAAGAAAAAAAACGGTTTTTACCTGCGATTTCTAGACTTCTGGTCTTGCGAAATTGGGGATCTGACTGACGGCGAATTCCTCATTAAAAAACGTAGCAGCAGCGTCCAGCTGTCGACGGTAAATTGATTTTTCTAGAGAAAAAAATTCATTTCGCTGAAGGATTTAATCCCCCTAAAGCTCTTATCGCAATTTGTATGTACAAACATTTACTTCTATAGAAGTGCGGTGAGGGTGTTGTCAATAAACAACAATAAATTTGTTTGTTGGCAGGAGCACCCTAAGTGTTTTATTGTGTTTTAAATGGATTATCACCTAGTATCGCTCGCAATCATCCAAATGAAATTGATGAATTAGCGATGACAATTCGCTAATTGCCATAATTAATTACATTTCGTTTATAAACATGATTAATATTATCAATAATTTCATTACTTATTCCTATAAAATGTTTGTTATAAACAATATTTTATATAAGAAATATTGTATTATTTTGAATGAATGAATTTTGTTAAAGATTGTTTGTACTAAATTAATCTTGACAACGTCGACATTGATTAATCACGCCAGTGACCATAACTTATACCAGCGTAGAAGTAGAAAGATAAATATGATAAAAATGCACAAACCATTTATCCACCAACGAATTTTCCCGCACATAACGACAATATAAAAAATAGATTTCAGTTCATTCACAGCCGCAGTGGGAGTGCATGATGGAATGAGCTCGGGCTCCTTCATAAAGGCTCTTAGAGTACGTGCAGGATTCAAATATTTATATGCAGTTTGGGAATGCCGCGAGCATACTAAACAAAAATAAAGTGCATCGATATTTTGCGGCAATCGTAAATTCGGCTCCGGTTCATTCACAGTCACATCCATATTATTCAACGGCGCGATTAAATTTATGGGCGGCGACGAAGCCTCAATAACGGATGTTTATAATAAGCGCGGTGGTTTAAAAATTTTAAGACCGCGAAGTGGCCGAAAATAACTTCATTCTTACACGCGGATGAGAAATGACCGGGATGGAAAAGAATTTCGACGATTGTCCTCCAGTGAATGCTGAAACTGGAAATTATTTATAATATGGTTATAACGAAAGTTTCTCATTGCATTTCTTGAAAAATTCACTTCATCGTTAGAAAGAATCAGCGTCAGTAGTTATGTACAATCAGCAGGAAGAAGTGTCTGAACGCGTTGTATAATAATCTGTAGGAATTTTCCAAACAGTCAGATTATGTATATTCAAAGTATTTGCAATTGTTCGAGTAGAAGTATCTAGATCTTCCTCTATCATATTCAGCACATTCTCTTCTACTTCTACCTTTCTTACTGTCATTGGCCTTCCTGGTCCTCCACTTCGTTTCAATGAAGACATTGAAAGGTTTTTGTATCAAGAACATTACAGTCTGGAAATTGCCTAGCTTGTCATGAATTGCTATCAGCAAATCAATGAATGAAATGCATGGCGATTCATGATAAAGGACTTCACTAACAAAAAAAACTATTAAAGACAGAAAATAAACATCAAACAGCCAAACGTCATTCAGTCTCAACATATACAACAAATCCCAAATCTTCAAGCAGAAATCGATGTTTACATTATATTTCTTTTCGATGTCTGCATTTACCTGTTGTTAAAAAAAAAACGTGCTTAGTAATTAGAATATTGTTAAAAGATAACAAAGCATTTCTCATCAGCGTAGAACGTTTATAGATGTCACTTTAATGCTATTTTACTACATCATATACCTTAATTTATTCGAATTTATTGCATAATAATAATAATAATAATCTTTATTTTCAAAATGTCATTTACATGTTTTTTTCATAACCAAAACGTTCTCATAAATATTAAAATAAAATACATATTTCATAGAGAATGAATGAACGTATAGCTTTAATAAGCTCAATTTATTCAAATTGATAATATACCCTTTTATATTAGCAACGGTTTTAATTTGAACGGTTTTATAAACGTATATATTATTTGCGATAGTGGGAGCATGAATCGATATTGTTGGAAAATATATTTCAACAAATGGAATGGAGTGCACATGACCTAATAACCTTGGCATTTGGAAAGGCAAACTTCATAAAACACGAATATTTATAATGGCCAATCCTATGGTACCGAGAACATAAAAAAACTCTTGACCTGTTACAAAAAAAACGAACTGCTTTGATTACGCGCACTTTTCAATATAATACAATTTGTCTTAATAATAAACAATTTAATAGTGTCTAGATTTAAATAACCTTTCAATAAAATTGTATCTCAATGGCGATCGCCCATCCAACTACTGACCCGAACTAACGATGCTGCACTATTGCTATCGTTATTCCGGCCGCAAACGTATACGCCATGATGATGTTTTATATTTAAAAAAAGTTATACGTTTTGAATAAGAAAAACAATTTAATAATTTGAGGTTAAAGTACTGAATAATGTACTTATATGTTTTTAAAATAATTTCTCACTGTTATTACTTTTAAAACATCACGTATTAAAATAAATGGAGTCAATGTCACAGTGTGTACCTGTCGTGACAATATGTTACCGTCGCAAATATTACACACAGTTTTTTTCGGATAAAAAATAGATTTGCGGAGGATATTAAAATAAATGTAAATCACGCGGTTTTTCCTAATATGGCGGATTTTCAGAGGAGGGAAGATTTATGGCCTTTAAAAAAGCACCTGCTATTCATTTTTATTAGGCGGACGAATGCTGTACTCTATAACCAGACTCATTACTTAGCGGTTAGAGCAACTACCCACCCCCACGAGCGCACGGGCACACACACCCTCGCAATGGCGCAATTCCGCGCATTGTCTAGAGGCTCAAAAACGTAAAGTCTATAAATAATTCCCACCTTATCCCACTGAGCGTCGGCGCCTCTGGGCACTGTAAAACGAATGTAGGGTAGACTTTTATTTTCTATTTCGTCTAATTTCGATCAATCCTTTCTATTTTTTTGAATTAAATGCGAATTTGTAGGGAGAATTGTGATGGAGGATTTCTAGTTACTATGTTTGAGGCAGTCTTAATTAATTAAGAAATATAAAAATAGTGAAACATAATTAATCCTTTTATTACATTTAAAGTATTAATAGTGTTGTAGTATGTAAGGGATATCTAATTTTTGTAAGCGTATGAAGAGGCAAATCGATCCTATCGACTGCGCCAATTAAAATTTTATATTAAGTATTGAAATAATACAAAATTTGTATTCAGTATGAAAAACACTGACAACTTAAATATGTAAGTAAAGTTTAAAATTCCGTGCAATAATCTTGTCCGTCGGCAACAGCAACGCGCACCAGACAAATCGATTTATCAATATTTACTGGTTACTGGACATGACTACTTGTTGCATTTGACTGGAGGTAATACAATTCGTGCCCGCGACAAATTTATAATATAAGATTCTCAACAAGTGGCCCAATTATAAACCAGATCGGTTCAAATTAATCACTATTCACTAACATCAAAAAAGTTATTTTACTGCCGAATAAAACGTTCGAGCGTGTGTATATACATATATAAATTTAAAATTCTCCCCGCGGCGGGTGCAACCCTTTGGGAATTTTAAGTTTTTAGACGCTAAACTGTCGTTTTATTCGGCAGTAAACTTGTTATTTCATATTTTTATTAACATGGACTCGTGTACAGGGATGAGGTAAAATAACGACGAAGTCGCTCACTTTTTTTTACTTAAGTACATAGGGTTGCCAAAAAAATTTATTCATTTTTATTGAAGCTCTTGATTTGATATCTGAAATCAATGATTAGTTTAAAAAGTTTTATTTAATATAAAATAATTGTATAAAGGAATCAATTCTAGTATTATTTTTACCTTAAAATTATCTTCATCCATATAACTATTATAATTTCTGGAATAATAATAATAATTGGCCTTTGATTCTAACGTTAAAAGATGACTAAATGGTTTTATGCAAGGTAGAACTTAAGCACTTATCAGGGGCACCTCAAGGTTCGCATTTGGACCCTTATTATTTTTATTGTTTATATATGTAGTTTGAATTTTATTTTGTAAGTACAATGGATAAATAAATACTATCTATCTATCCATTAATTCTTTATAAATAACACTGGATTTAAAAATATCTTCAAACTGTACGATTAATTAAATTCGCTCTTAACCCGTAGAGAAATATTTTTACGTTAACTAGAAGATTAATAAAAACATTAAAAATAGTGAAACCAAGTGTTATAATTAATCTTCTAATTTTCATCAAACTGCTTAGAAATTTATTATAAATAAAAAATAATCAATTAATTATTTAATAATTAATTAAATAATAACAAAGCATTAAGGTGTTATAATAATTATCTAGAACTAAATTAAAAAATAATAATAATTTTAAATCAAGTAATTGATGTAATAAGCTAAATCACTGAATGTAAGTGTCAAGCCTGTGCCTACTTAATGGGTGGTTTGATGTAATGTGTGACTGGTAACATTCCCAATTAGAATCCAATGTGATCGAGCTAACGTTTGATGTAACATGTTCCAACTACAAGCAAACCCATAGTTAGTTTTTAATGATTGCAGTTACTATTAAAGCAAAATGATGATCTTGTACAAACAAGTTTTGTTTTTTATTGTTAGAATATAAAAATACATTATTATTGTCAAAATTGTCGCTATAATGGTCAAAACTTAATTATTAATTTATTTTCAAGTACATCAAAATGTTTTTAATTACTAATTTACCTTAAGAGGTAATAATATCGTGGCAGGTTGTACCAGTATAAAATTATTACTACCGCCAATCATTTTAAAATTATTAGCTTTTATTTAATCTCGATTAAAATTATACAAAAAAATTGGTAATGCTGCCGTCATACTTACTTTTGTTTTGTAATTAATTTCGTTGGATACAGCGAGACGATAAGGAACTAAAGTTTATATGAATATGTAGGGTGGGTGGGTGGCTTCTGTCCCACCCTCCAGTAAGTAAAACATAAGCGAGGGTTTTAATCAGAAGTTGTAAAATGTAAATAAACTCAAAATAATTGTAATTGTTAGAGATTTTTTCATACAAATTTCACAAATAATTTTTGATGATGTTTTACTGATCGGAGGGTGGGATAGTGGCCACCCACCCACCCTACATATACATGAAAATGTCAATTACTAATCGTCTCGCAGTTTGGATTAAAATAAATTACAAAACTTTTTGAATAAAAAAGAATTTCAAAAGGTACATTTTTTAAGTGAGTAAATTAATACAATTTGTATGCATGATGGATGGGCAGACTTTAAATTTAAATTAGATAAAATTAGCTATTGAAAGTCTATATTTACATTTAAATTTTGATTTTGTTTTATTTTTTTTACATAAATTGTTTGATTATTTTTAACAGCAAAATCATCAACGATTAGCAATTAAAGTTTATATGTATATGTAGGGTGGGTGGGTGGCCTCTATCCCACCCTCCAATCAGTAAAACATAAGCGAGGGTTTTAATTAGAAGTTGTAAAATATAAATGAACACAAAATCATTGCAATTTTTAGAGATTTATTCATACAAATTTTTCAAATAATTTTTGATGATGTTTTACTGATTGGAGGGTGGGATAGAGGCCACCCACCCACCCTACATATACATATAAATTTCAATTACTGATCGTCTCGCGGTTTGGAGTAAAATTAATTACAAAATTTTTTGAATAAAAAAGAATTTCAATAAAATTTTTGAGTGATTACATTAATAAAATTTTTATGCATGATGGCTAGGCAGATTATAAACCTAATTAGATAAGATTAACTGTAGAAGGTCATTTATATTTAAATGTATATTTTGATTTTGTTTTATTTTTGTCTACATAAAATATTTGATTATTCTTAGCATCAAAATCATAAACGCTTAGCCATTAAAGTTTATTTGTATATGTAGGGTGGGTGGGTGGCCTCTATCCCACCCTCCAATCAGTAAAACATAAGCGAGGATTTTAATTAAAAGTTGTAAAATATAAACACAAAATAATTGCAATTTTTAGAGATTTTTTCATACAAATATCACAAATAATTTTTGATGATGTTTTACTGATCGGAGGGTGGGATAGTGGCCACCCACCCACCCTACATATACATATAAATTTCAATTACTGATCGTCTCGCGGTTTGCAGTAAAATTGATTACAAAACTTTTAGAATAAAAAAGAATTTCAATAAAATTATGAGTGATTAAATTAATAAAATTTTTATGCATGATTTCTGGGCAGACTGTAAAGCTAAATTATATAAGATTAGCTGGAGAAGGTCATTTATATTTAAACTTAAATTCTGATTTTGTTTATTTTTTTACATAAAGTGTTTGATTATTTTTAGCAGCAAAATCATCAACGATTAGTATTTAACGTTATCATGTATATGTAGGGTGGGTGGGTGGCCTCTATCCCACCCTTCAATCAGTAAAACATAAGCGAGGGTTTTAATTAGAAGTTGTTAAATATAAATGAACACAAAATAATTGCAATTTTTAGAGATATATTCATACAAATTTTTCAATTAATTTTTGGTTATGTTTTACTGATTGAAGGGTGGGATAGAGGCCACCCACCCACCCTACATATAGATATAAATTTCAATTATAAATCGTCTCGCGGTTTGGAGTAAAATTAATTACAAAACTATTTGAATAAAAAAGAATTTCAATAAAATTTTTGAGTGATTAAATTAATAAAATTTTTATGCAAGATGGCTGATCACACTGCAAAACTAAATTATATAAGATTAGCTATAGAAAGTCATTTATATTTAAAGCTAAATTTTGATTTTGTTTAATTTTTTTACATAAAGGATTTTATTATTTTTAGCAGCACAATCACCAACGATTAGCAATTAATGTTATCATGTATATGTGGGGTGGGTGGGTGTACTCTATCTCACCCTCCAATCAGTAAAACATAAGTAAAGGTTTTAATTAAAAGTTGTAAATTATAAACACAAAATAATTGCATTTTTTAGGGATTTATTCATACAAATTTTTCAAATAATTTTTGATGATGGTTTACTGATTAAAAGGTAGGATAGAGGCACCCACCCACCCTACATATACATATAAATTTCAATAACTGATCGTCTCGCGGTTTGGAGTAAAATTAATTACAAAACTTTTTGAATAACAAAGAATTTCAAAAGGTACAATTTTTGAGTGAGTAAATTAATAAAATTTGATGCATGATGGGTAGGCAGACTTTAAATCTAAATTAGGTAAGATTAGCTATAGAAAGTAATTTATATTTAAACTAAATTTTGATTTTGTTTTTTTGTCTACATAAAGGATTTGATTATTTTTAGCAGCAAAATCATAAACGCTTAGCCATTAAAGTTTATTTGTATATGTAGGGTGGGTGGGTGGCCTCCCTCCAATCAGTAAAACATAAGCGAGGGTTTTAATTAAAAGTTGTAAAATAACACAAAATTGTAATTTTTAGAGATTTATTCATACAAATTTTTCAAATAAAGTTTGATGATGTTTTACTGATTGGAGGGTGGGATAGAGGCCACCCACCCACCCTACATATACATACTAATTTCCATTACTGGCCGTCTCGTGGTTTGGAGTAAAATTAATTACAAAAGCTTTTGAATAAAAAAGAGTTTCAAACGGTAAAATTTTTGAGTGTTTAATTAATAAAATTTTTATGCATGATGTTTGGGCAGACTGTAAAACTAAATAAGATGAGATTAGCAATAGAAAGTCATTTATATTTAAACTTAAATTTTGATTTAGTTTGATTTTTTTACATAAAGGGTTTGATTATTTTTATCAGCAAAATCATAAACGCTTAGCCATTAAAGTTTATTTGTATATGTAGGGTGGGTGGGTGGCCTCTACCCCACTCTCAAATCAGTAAAACATAAGCGAGGGTTTTAATTAGAAGTTGTAAAATATAAATGAACACTAAATAATTGCAATTTTTAGAGAATTATTCATACAAATTTTATAAATAAATTTTGATGATGTTTTACTGGTTGGAGGGTGGAATAGAGGCCACCCACCCACCCTACATATACATATAAATTTCAATTACTAATCGTCTCGCGGTTTGGAGTAAAATCAATTACAAAACTTTTTGAATAAAAAAGAATTTCAATAAAATTTTTGAGTGATTTAATTTAAAATTTTAATGCATGATTGATGCGCAGATTGTAAAACTATTTAAGATAAGATTAGCAATAGATCATTTATATTTAAACTTAAATTTTGATTTTGTTTTTTTTTACATAAAGGGTTAGATTATTTTTAGCAGCAAAATCATCAACGATTAGTATTTAAAGTTATCGTGTATATGTAGGGTGGGTGGGTGGCCTCTATCCCAACTTCTAATCAGTAAAACATAAGCGAGGGTTTTAATTAAAATTTGTAAAATACACAAAAAATAATTGCAATTTTTAGAGATTTATTCATAGAAATTGTTCCAATAATTTGTTATGATGTACTAATTGGAGGGTGCGATAGTGGCCACCCACCCACCCTACATATATATATAAATTTCAATTACTGATCGTCTTGCGGTTTGGAGTAAAATTATTTACAAAATCTTTTGAATAAAAAAGAATTTCAATAAAATGTTTAGTGATTGAATTAATAAAAATTTTATGCATGATGGGTGTGCAGACTGTAAAACTAAATTAGATAAGATTAGCTATAGAGGGTCATTTATATTTAAACTTAAATTTTGATTTTGTTTATTTTTTTACATAAAGGGTTTGAATATTTTTAGCAGCAAAATCATTAACGCTTAGCAATTGAAGTTTATATGTATATGTAGGGTGGGTGGGTGGCCTCTATCCCACCCTCCAATCAGTAAAACATAAACGAGGGTTTTAACTAAAAGTTGTAAAATATAAACACAAAATAATTGTAATTTTTAGAGATTTTTTCATACAAATTTCACAAATAATTTTTGATGATGTTTTACTGATCGGAGGGTGGGATAGTGGCCACCCACCCACCCTACATATACATATAAATTTCAATTACTGATCGTCTTGCGGTTTGGAGTAAAATTAATTACAAAACTTTTTGAATAACAAAGAATTTCAAAAGGTACAATTTTTGAGTGAGTAAATTAATAAAATTTGATGCATGATGGGTAGGCAGACTTTAAATCTAAATTAGGTAAGATTAGCTATAGAAAGTAATTTATATTTAAACTAAATTTTGATTTTGTTTTTTTGTCTACATAAAGGATTTGATTATTTTTAGCAGCAAAATCATAAACGCTTAGCCATTAAAGTTTATTTGTATATGTAGGGTGGGTGGGTGGCCTCTATCCCTCCTTCCAATCAGTAAAACATAAGCGAGGGTTTTAATTAAAAGTTGTAAAATAACACAAAATTGTAATTTTTAGAGATTTATTCATACAAATTTTTCAAATAAAGTTTGATGATGTTTTACTGATTGGAGGGTGGGATAGAGGCCACCCACCCACCCTACATATACATACTAATTTCCATTACTGGCCGTCTCGTGGTTTGGAGTAAAATTAATTACAAAAGCTTTTGAATAAAAAAGAGTTTTAAACGGTAAAATTTTTGAGTGTTTAATTAATAAAATTTGTATGCATGATGTTTGGGCAGACTGTAAAACTAAATAAGATGAGATTAGCAATAGAAAGCCATTTATATTTAAACTTAAATTTTGATTTAGTTTGATTTTTTTACATGAAGGGTTTGATTATTTTTAACAGCAAAATCATCAACGCTTAGCAATTAAAGTATATTTGTATATGTAGGGTGGGTGGGTGGCCTCTATCCCACCCTTCAATCAGTAAAACATCAGCGAGGGTTTTAATAGTTGTAAAATATAAACACAAAATAATTGCAATTTTTAGAGATTTATTCATACAAATTTTTCAAATAATTTTCAATGATGTTTTACTGATTGGAAGTGTAATTACTGATTCCAAGATATATTACTATCAGTTAATGGTTTAAACATTAGTAACAATTTAAAGTAAAACATTTAAACATGTCGTTATTATTTTAAGAAATTTTCCTCTTCTTATTTTTATCGTGAATGAATGAATATTTATCTAAATTATTTAAAAAAATGTATCGACCACCTTAGAAGAAGAAAAAAAACCTTTAATTTTCTTGAAGTAAAGGTACTTGTAGATTTTTTTTTCTCCGTCTTTATGTATACCTGAGGTGGGACCTATTTCTTATTTCGGCCGTACCTGCTTGACCACGCGGGCACGGTTTTTTGTTCGTATTTATTACTCACGCTCGACCTCACCAGTTTCTATTTTTGTCCCTGGGTATGGTAATCTCCTGTATTTACTGAATCCACGCAAACACTAGTCAATTTCACCTTAATTATGGTAATGTTTTCGGGCAGTTCAGTGTTTCAGTATTGTATTGAAAAATTCGAAAGTGATTTTTGGGCTTAACCCCAGCCCAACCTGGACTCCATCACACTCTATGGAGTGTACGAGAGGGTGTGAAATATCGTGGGGATTCAGTTCGGGTAGGCCCGCAATAAAAAAAAAGGCGTCGTTCAGTGTACAACAAATCATTTATTTTACGTTGGTCAGTTGACTTATTTTTATACCCTATAAACTTTAGATCGACCGTCACCTCACGGCCATCTTGTTCCGTTGCGAAACAAAGAGTACATATGAAATGAAATGATAATGCCTAGTAGTGTCACAGTTATAAACAGCGTCTAGTCTAGTTTACAAATATTATACATCTTGATATACATTTAGGATATACGTCATATAGAGTATAAAAATAAGGATAAAATATTACATCACTTTTATATATACACTTATGTTAATGTAATAGTGAAGTGAGTACATTTATTTGTCGACGATAGAAGAATAGAACTATGAATTTTAGGAACAAAAAGGCACGTACACCTATATACATGCTGTTTGATTGTCAGGTAATAACCAAACAAAGAGTTTAATTCGAAAGTAGGCGATAAACTAATATGATATAGTACATGTGCCCTGAGGTAGTTACTCGCGGCGAGGCTAGACAATCACAGATTTAGTAGAGATAGTGCGAGGAACGTCGGCGAACTGGCGGCGGCCGCACTAATCTGGGGTTGAACGGCCCGAGGGCGGCTTCGTTCGTGGAGGACGCACTACGGTAGAGGGCCGGCAGACGGAACCGACAGGGACGTTGCAACCACTGGTGGTTAAGTGTCCAATATAATATCGGACTGAGGGCGGAATGGATGTGACCCACCAGGAGGCAGTAGCGCTGCACCATGAGAGGAGGCGGGTGGCTGGCCTCCTCGTAGACCAAGCACACGACATGGGGTAACCAGCAGGCGGCGAAAATCACGGCCACCCATAGCAAGGAGTTTGCCAGCCGCCGGCGGCTTCGCAGCGTGCTAGTCGGGGGCTGGCCAATATCTTCAGTGTCGTATTCAGGTTTTCTCAGTCCTTTCCGCGCCTGCAGTAAAACAGTCTATATCAGGGGATCAATGCACTTGTTATTTCACCAGTAAAAAAACTTAAATACCTCAGTTTCCATTCTATTCGAAATACCGGCCACGATAATAACGTGAGTCGGTCGTCTCAGCAAAGGCATCGGCAGTGGTAATTCTCCGTGTTTAGCTCTTGCCGTGAGAGAGAGGGCGGTTAATTTAGCGTGGACCCCTAGATGACTTGCAAGAACGGTACACATGGGTATAATATGTACAAAAATTACTCTAATAATCAAAAAGGTCTTCCACAAAGGGGTATTTCTTTGTACAAATTGTAGACTTGAAAAGACCGCAGCCGACAACCACGTTGCAGCGACGGCCGATAATAGCAACGGCCGCCTTCTAGCCACTTGCCCAGCAGGCCTGTAGTTTTTAACAGTAAGGTATCGGTCTATAGACAGGGCCATCATCGAAAGGGTGCTCGCGGATGCGGGCCATACCTACACGGATAAATATTAAGTACACACGTACAACCTAATCACGGAACGTACCTGGAAAAATAAAGCCACCCTGAACCAAATGACGTGCTGCGACCAAGTAGAAACCGCATAAAGGGCCGCAGTGACTGGCCCGGTAAGACAGCACACGAAAAAATCCGCAGCCACCAGCCCTAGCAGCAAGGGACTCCTATTCCGCGCTCCCGGCCCGTTGCACAAGGCTAAACCCAAACTTCCATTTCCCAAAATCCCCACCAAAAAGATCCCCCCGTAGAAACTCAAAATATAATCCATTATCTACTAATAATTCAATTAGCAACTACACATTTTAGATTTATTCTTCAGTTACGTTCGACATCGCCGCCGCAAGTTTATTCAATTTAGTTTCGTCGCAACCGAGCTCTCCTCGCAAACTACACCCATTCTACACCCGAGCTGAACGCGAACTGCCGCCCCCAGCATCCGTCTCATCCCCAATAGAACATTTGTTATCCTCCTTTCTACATCGTGAAATTTCGTTTCCACTCGGGGAATTGTGTGGCGGCATACGCATATTTCCAACCCCCGCAGAATTTCGCATTTGCAACAAATAGCACTAAAATAACAGATTAATCCCCCCACCCCCCACCTCCGAACAAGACTTTGGAATCGTACGTAAACAATTTTTTTTTCTCCGGCCCGCTTTAATTAAGTCCAGGTGGAGCGCTAAATTACACGTGAAATTTCTAATTATTAAATGAATTTACGTTAATTGGCCCGGGCCCTTTTATTGCCGTAATAAAATCCGCCTCCGCGAAAATATTCTGTTGCTGCAATTTGTAATTAATATCCGTCGGAAATCTTCGCCGTCAAATCTTCCCGTCACTTCACTTCAATGCTTAATTAAAATATTACTCGTCCCGCCCTGGATATTTTTCTGTCGGCGTTTCATTAATTCCGACGACTCGACATCTTCTTATGTCTGCCCAGATGGGTCCGTTATTACACGACAACGACAGTATTCGATATCATTAAATTTTAATAAACGTTTACCTTCAGTATTTACGGATCGCGGTTAAGAATTATTAATTTTTGGAAAGCATTATTATGATATCCATCGATCCCCGATTATTTCCTATGGGATTATCTTTCCGTGTAGAAGGCTTGAGAAATCGGATTATTTCTGGGTCGACCCTAGTCATTTTGAAAGAATTCAACAGTCAATGAAGAGGTGGATTATTGCTCTAACTGTAGTTAGGCATTTTATTAGTTCTTGTAGATTAAAAAACCTTACATGTAATTTTTGGGTAATTCGAAATTTTGTTCGTCCTATATCTTCGGATTTTCAAAAATCATTAAAGGATAAAATATTCTTAGAATAGTCCAGGGAATAACTTCTTCCAACATAAATCGATCGCTATAGCAAACACTGGACTTGTGTGCATTAAAAAAATCTAATTAACTACTATTGTACATCAATTTCGACACTTCGATGAATCTAATCACAACTTCAATATCATCAGCAACAGATAAGATATTTTTTTCTGATTTTTCTAATAAGAAACTGCTTTAATCAATGGTCGAAGTGTAAAGTTGGATTTGTATATTTTGATAAGAATTAAAAAAGACCGAAAATCTTTGAACAAATTATTTCATTCTTTTGTTGTTACAATATAACCATCTTTAATTATCTCATCTGTAAATTTTAAGATAGTTTATATATGGTTGTAGTACAAAAAAATCATTATTGAAGTTTAACTTTTGGTACCACCAAATCTAATCGTTGAATTTTAACCCATTATCTGAGTAAGTACACGTTAGTACCCGTTCCCTATTCACGAACTATTTTAATGCCATCTAAGACATAATTGTTAATTTAAAAGAAAAACGCGTACAAGTTATTGTTGATTAGGTTTGAACGAGAGCCAGTCGAACATTAATTGGTTCATCATCCGCCATCTTGATGGGTGCCCGAGTGCGGCTCGTTTCCGTCGGCATTTCCATTATTATTTTCCGGAGGGCAATAAATTTTATTTTCATGTAAAGCAGACGAGCCGTTGCTATCTGACGCAATCGGGCGGCGGGATGTAAATAAAGGGCGGAATTCGAAAATCCGGACGGCGCGGTGGAGATTCGATTTCGAGTAGTTCGGCTTTCGGCCAGCGTTAGATCCGAAAGCGGTACGAAATATAATTCGAGCAATAAACTATTTCGTGGCCGGCGCGAGTCCGTGGCCGAATTCAATTCAGGTACAGTTGTTTCATAAAATATGAAGCCGGCGAGCAGTTCCACGTTCCCGCTTACGGATCGCCTCCTGCTGTCGCAGGAACGGCCCTAGCTTTAAATACTTGATCACTATTTATTACCTTTTTGTGTTAACCATGGGTTATTTTGGACCTAGTGAAAAAAAGTAGATTCGAGCGTTTTTCAGGGCAACAACTGTAAACCTGCACTTGTCATGTTTTATTCATACAATGGCCATATCTGTAATTCTGATTCTACATTACTAATCCGGGAGCGGTGTCGGTGCTTAAAACAACCATTAACCATGTCCAAGTGGTTCCAAACGATGAGTGTTATTGCGTCAAATACCGCATCCGCGATTTTTGTTCAAATAAAATTTCGCGTCCATTGTGCTGCGTAATTGGAAACAACTGAGGAGCTAGGATAGTTCATTAGCGCCTCTAATTAAATTTCATTTGCGGACATATTTTATCCGGCGCTTCTGTTAATTATTTATGTAATTAATTTTCCATTAACGGTGCAATTACACAATATTAAATTATCAAAAAGGATATCTCATGAGAACGTCCACATTGTTTTTTTTAAATTTTTGTTGTAAGTAACGGATGTACTATAAACGTCTTAAACATTATATAGCATATCTTTAGACATGTGTTTCTTCAATCTCTCGATCTTATCATTAAAACGAATTCTATAAAGTATATACTTTATTCTTATTTATTAACCATTGATTATGAGTACATAGTACTCGGAATGTACATCTAGTATTAATAAAATAATAAGTGAAGTAAGGAATTTTATTTTTATCAATTATAATATTATACATTATTCTTATTTAATATAATAAATATGAACCTTTTTTTATTAATTATTGTAATGGTGTAGAAAACTCTTCTTGAGTAAGCTATTGATAATAAATGCATAGTCCATCCAGCGAAATAAAAATTGTTAATATTTATTTCAATGATTGTCAAACTGTAATAATAATATTATCTATTCTTTACAAATCACATTTAAAAACTTGTTACTTTAAACTACATTATAGTTAATACTAGTGATCACTATTCGAATCAGATTAATCGCTACTCCAAAATAACAGATGCCTCATATAAATGAATAACCACCAGGGTTTAGGTACTGTTTTTAATTAAAACACGAAGCGAACACCGCTAATTTAGAAAATAAAGGGTGTTTTGTTTAGTTTCATTATCTCGCACATTTGTTTAAACACGTTTACAATGGGGAACAAAATTAAATGTATTACCTGGAAAATATATAATTTTGTAAATACATTGCTGTTTATTTCCCCTTGATAATTAATATTAACTTTTGAATGATATTTTTGTACAAAGATAATCGATTTTAATTATGACTAACTCACCCTATAATCAGGCAAATGGCAAACATTGTTTAATAAAATAACTGAAACTCCACAACATACAAATTAATTAATTAAATATAATATAATAATTTTAATAATAAATAAAACACAAGGGTTTTATCAGGTAGTATTCATCTACCTGATGAAGCCACTGTATGGCGAAACGTGTTGCAGTGTTTAATAATAAATGTGAAACCCTCTCAACGGTGTAGTTTTATTACAATGAAGTATTTTATCTTTGATGGTGGAAGTCATTAAGTTATTTCTATAAAAAATATTAGCTATTGATAATGTTCACCGAAATGTACATCTAGCTCGAATAAAAATTATCTTTGAAGAAAATGTTAGTGTTTTATTTCAAGTTTATTAATTAAATCTTCACTCAACAACGAATTTCTATAATTAAAAATAATTCTACTAATATATTATATTATTGTAAAATTGTATTGAAAGACTAAAACTTTCTTCACAAATTGTTTTTTATTACATTTAACTATTGATAATGAGTACAACACAGTCATATTCCTTTTTTTACTTTCTTCAAAAAGTGAAGAATGTAACTGTGTTTCAATTAAGTGATGAGTATATTGTATTCGAAATGTACATCTAATAAATAAAAACAATTTGTGAAGAAAGTGTTAATGTTTCAATAAAATGTTACTATAATAATCTTTACGTAACTCAAGAAATATATTTATATTATTTTATTGTTATTAATTCAGTAAGTCACGTGTATGTTTTATTGTTTTGAGGGTAAAATAGAGGCCACCCACCCACCCTACATATTTATTCTACTTTGAATTACTGATCAGGTTTCCTAATAAACGAAAACAAATTTTAAGATTGTTTACAAAAATTAAAATACGCGTTTGATTGCTGTAATAAAAAAAATATAAAGTACCTGAATGTTTGCAGGGTGACTTTGATCACAAACAACTCAACCTAAATAAACATTTTTACTTTTGTTTACTTTTATTTTTTGATTTTTTTAATACATCAGCAGTGTTTCTCTTAACGCGTTTTATACATCGAAAAACAGTGTTTTAATTATGTCTCATTATATATGTAGGGTGGGAGGGTGGACTCTATCCCACCCTCCAATCAGTAAAACATAAACAAGGGTTTCTTGAAGAAAAGTTTTTTAATAATAAATAATTCTGATAATAGAGTACATATTTATTTTATTCCAATTAATCAGTAAATCACTTGCTTATGTTTTACTGACTGGAAGGTGTGATAGTGGCCACCCGCCCACCCTACATATGTACTTTAATTTTAATTACGGATCGTCGTTACGTTTCCAAATAAACTAAAAGTAAATTTGAAGCGTGAGTGCAAAAACAAAAAATACGTATTTGATTAAAATAACCAAAATAATAATATATAGAATGTTGATGTCTATAGGGTGGCTTTAGCCACCCACTCATCCTACATAAACATTTACATTTCTGTAAATTTTTGCTTTTAATTTTCTAAAAAGAACACCAGTTTCTTTAAATGATGTTCATACGTTGAAAACAGTGTTTTGATTAAATTTTTTTATATATGTAGGGTGGGTGGGTGGCCTCTATCCCACCCTCCAATCAGTAAAACATCAACAATGGTTACTTGGAGGAAAGTTTTTTAATAATAAGTAATTATATTTATTTTATTGCAATTAATCAGTAAATCACTTGCTTATGTTTTACTGACTGGAGGGTGATAGTGGCCACCCGCCCATCTAACATATGTACTTTAATTTTAATTACGGATCGTCAAAAGGTTTCCAAATAAACAAAAAGTTAATTTTAAGCGTGTGTGCAAAAACAAAAATACGTTTTGATTAAGATAATGAAAATAATAATATAAAGTGTGGGGATGTCTTTAGGGTGGTTTAAGCCACACACTCATCCTACAAAAACAATTATACTTCTGTAACTATTTTCTTTTAATTTCCCAAAAATTAACAGCGGTGTTTTTTAATGATGTTCGTTCGTTGAAAACAATGTTTTGATTAATTTTTTTATTATATATGTAGGGTGGGTGGGTGGCCACTATACCACTATCCAATCAGTAAAACATAAACAAGGGTTTCCTGAAGAAAAGTTTGTTAATTATAAATAATTCTATTAATAAACTACATACTTGTTTTATTGCAATTAATCAGTAAATCACTTGCTTATGTTGTACCAATTGGAGGGTGTGATAGTGGCCACCCACCCACCCTACATATGTATTTTTATTGTAATTACGGATCGTCGATAGGTTTCCAAATAAACAACAAGTAAATTTTAAGCGTGTTTACACAAAAAAATCGTATTTGATTATGATAATCAAAATAATAATATTAATAACGTGGATGTCTTCAGGGTGGCTATTGCCACCCACTTATCCTACATAAACATTTATACTTCTGTAAATTTTTGCTTTTAATTTCCTAAAAATAACAGCAGTGTTTTTTTAATGATGTTCATACGTTGAAAACAGTGTTTTGATTGAAAAGTGTTATATATGTAGGGTGGGTGGGTGGCCTCTATCCCACCCTCCAATCAGTAAAACATAAACAAGGGTTTTTGAAGGAAAGTTTGTTAATAATAAGTAACTCTATTAATAGACTACACATTTATTTTATTGCAATTAATTATTAAATCACTTGCTTATGTTTTACTGATTGCAGGGTGCGATTGAGGCCACCCACCCACCCTACAAATGTATTTTTATTATAATTACGGATCGTCGATAAGTTTCCAAATAAACAACAAGTAAAGTTTAAGCTTGTGTGCAAAAACAAAAATACGTATTTGATTAAGATCAAAAGATCAAAATAATAATATAAAGTGTGTGGATGTCTTTAAGGTGGTTTAAGCCATACACTCATCCTACAAAAACAATTATACTTCTGTAACTCTTTTCTTTTAATTTCCCAAAAATTAACAGCGGTGTTTTTTAATTATGCTCATACGTTGAAAACAGTGTTTTGATTGAAAAGTGTTATATATGTAGGGTGGGTGGGTGGCCTCTATCCCACCCTCCAATCAGTAAAACATAAACAAAGGTTTCTTGAAGAAAACTTTGTTAATAATAAGTAATTCAATTAATAAACTAGATATTTATTTTATTGCAATTAATCAGTAAATCACTTGCTTATGTTTTACTGACTGGAGGGTGTGATAGTGGCCACCCACCCACCCTACATATGTATTTTTATTTTAATTACAGATCGTTGATAGGTTTCCAAAAGATCAAAAAGCAAATTTTAAGTGTGTTTTCAAAATCCATAATAAGGGTTTGAGTAAAGTTATAAAAGTAATATAAAGTTTGAAAATGTCTGTAGGGTGGTCTTGATTACCCAATCAACCTGCATAAACACTTCAACTTCATTAATTTTTACATTTTGAATTTCCAAAAAATCAGCAGTGTTTCTATCAATGACGTGCATACGTTAAAAACAGTGATTTAATTATAATTTTATTATATATGTAGGGTGGGTGGGTGGCGACTATCCCACCCTCCAATCAGTAAAACATAAACAAGGGTTTTTTTAAGGAAACTTTGTTAATAAGAAGTAATTCTATTAATAAACTAGATATTTATTTTATTGCAATTAATCAGTAAATCACTTGCTAATGTTTTACTGACTGGAAGGTGTGATAGTGGCCACCCACCCACCCTACATATGTATTTTTATTTTAGTTACGGATCGTCGTTTGGTTTCCAAATAAACGAAAAGTAAATTTTTAGTGTGTTTCCAAAAATCATAATTCGTGTATAATTAAGGTAAAAAAATAATAATTAAAGGTATATTGATATTTTTTTGGTAATTTTAGCTACCCTTTCATACTATATAAACTTTTATACCTGTGTAAGTTTTACCTTTTATTTACCTCAAAAAAATCAGCAGTGTTTTTGTTAATAATGTTTATACGTTCAAAAGCAGTGTTTTGATTAAAGTTTTATTATATATGTAGGGTGGGTGGGTGGCCTCTATCCCACCCTCCAATCAGTAAAACATAAACGAGGGTTTCCTTAAGAAAATTTTGTTAATAATAAATAATTCTATTAATGGACTAAGTATTTATTTTATTGTAATTAATTCAGTAAATTACTTGCGTATGCTTTACTGATTGGAAGGTGTGATAGTGGCCACCCACCCGCCCTACATATTTATTTAAATTTTATGTATGGATCGGCGTTTGGTTTCCAAATAAACGAAACGTAAATTTTAAGTGTTTGATTAAGATAATTAACGTAATAATATTAAGAATGTTGATACCTTTAGGGTGGTTTTAGGCATCCACTTGTCCTTCATAAAAATTTACACGGAAATTTTTCCTCTTTTAATTTTTTAAAAATAACAGCGGTGGTATTTTAATGATGTTCATACGTTGAAAACAGTGTTTTAATTAATATTTTTTAATATATGTAGGGTGGGTGGGTGGCCTCTATTCCACCCTCCAATCAGTAAAACATAAACGAGGGTTTCCTAAAGAAAACTTTGCTAATAATAAGTAATTCTATTAATGGACTACACATTTATTTTATTGCAATAAATCAGTAAATCACTTGCTTATGTTTTACTGATTGGAGGGTGTGATAGTGGCCACCCGCCCACCCTACATATGTATTTTTATTTTAATTACGGATCGTCGATAGGTTTCCAAATAAACAAAAAGTAAATTTTAAGAGTGTTTACAAAAACAAAAATACGTGTTTGATTAAGATAATCAAAATAATAATATTAAGTGTGTGGATATCTTTAGGGTGGTTTTAGCCATCCACTCGTCCTTCATAAAAATTTACAAGTAAATTTTTCTTTTTTAATTTCTTAAAAATATCAGCGGTAGTATTTTAATGACGTTCATACGTTAAAAACTGTGTTTTAATTATTATTTTTTAATATATGTAGGGTGGGTGGGTGGCCTCTATCCCATCCTCCAATCAGTAAAACATAAACAAGGGTTTCTTGAAGAATTTTTTTTTAATAATAAGTTATTCTATGAATGGGCTACATATTTATTTTATTGTAAGTAATTTAGTAAATCACTTGCTTATGTTTTACTGATTGAAGGGTGGGATAGAGGCCACCCACCCACCCTACATGTTTATTTCTATTTTTATTACGGATCGTCGTTACGTTTACAAATAAACGAAAAGTAATTTTTAAGCGTGTGTACAAAAATCATAACACGTGTTTGTTTAAGGTAATAAAAATAATAACATAAAGTTTATATGGATGTTTATAGGGTGGATTTTGAAAACCTATCCATTTTCATAAACATTTCTACCATAATGAAGATAAATGTTGCGACAGTTACTACGTGGTAATCCATATTTAACTATATTGAAAAATTCATTATGTTTTAACCACAATAATATATAACGTGTAGGCATTGTTATATAAATTGGTTGCTTGAGTTACGTGAATATCAAATTAATTTGATAAATAAAGCACTAATTAACTAACTAACTAATAAACATTCAGTGCTAATCCATTGATAATGGTCACTTTATGTCCGAAATGTACATTTGGTAAATCAAATAAAATTGTGAAGAAAGGTTATTAGTGCTTTATTTATCAAATTCACTGTTATATAATTAAATTAATAAGCACTAAAAACCTTTCTTCACAAATTTTATTTAATTTCACAGATATATATTTCGGACACAAAGTGACCATTATCAATGTTTTAATACTAGTATATCTGGGAATTTAAATAAAATTTTTGAAGAAAGGTTTTTAGTGCTTATTAATTTAATCAAATGTAACTCACAAAAATCAAATTACTGTTTTATAAATCTAAACAACACAACACGACACGAGTTTCGAAGTTTTATCGTCATTATCAATTTTTTTTTCATTTTTAATTTCCAAAAAAACATCAGTAGTGTTTATATTAATGATATTCATAATAATAATAATAATAATAATTACTATTATTTGTTAATTTTCTACAACGTGAAGGACTTTAATACATTTTAAATAATAATAATAATAACATTTATTTCCAGTGTAGGTACAGTAACATTTACGATTAGGATATGAAATATATACAGAACAGACATGGAAACACGTCACAAAACAATTTTCATTTACATTTTCATATGTTAGAAAACGGTGTTTAAATTAAAATTTTATATGTGGGGTGGGTTGGCGGTCTCTAATTCACCTCCAATCAGTAGAACATTTTCAAGGGTTTCTTAAAATATACGTGCAAATGTTTATGTTTATGTTTATTAGATAATAAAATAATAATAATAATAATCAGTAACTAAAAGTTACTGTAAAAATATTATAATAATATTAAATAGTTAATGTAAAAATACTTTCTTTCATAATTAAGATGGTTGTGATTGTTACTATGTGCTAATTTATTATATAAACATTAAACTAAAACATTTTTCTTCAACAATTCATCAATTCATTTGTGTGAATCGTGGCAGTTAAGGGCTAAAGGTGTATAGTCCGTACGAATTAATACCACATTCTTTATGTAATGTAACGTAAAAATTCGAATGAAGATTATTTTTAATATTTGCGTTTAATTATATCAATTTTGATTTACTTAAATAAATAAAACAATTAGTGATAATTAATAATGAGAAAAATAATTTTTCTTTATGAGTATTTCTGCACTTATGTTTCAGCTAACAGTTAAAACAACTACTCCCCGTACTAAAGCACCGCCAGGCATTGAATGACATAACTGTTAGCTGTGGTTACCTGTCTGAAATCATATTCAGCACGATGCAACAATTTTCAATATTTAATTTGTATGAAACAATTAGTAATTATCAATATGAATTTGTGAGTTATGTGAAGTTTACTATTTAATAATTTAAATAAAGTAAGAAATATAACTGTGTTTATTTAATTAAATTAATGTTTAAATTAATCTTCCTATAAAACAAAAGAAAATATCTTTAAATTATTTGGAATATTTAATCAGGTTTTTGTAACGAAGTGGTATTATTCAGAAAATCGGTGTTGTCAGAATGTAACTGGGTAAGATGTGTGTTAAATATTTCGTGAATGTCTCGCATATTTTCGTCGGCATTGTGGAATTTCGGACAGGTTCTTTTTTGTCGGAGTGAATTAAATAATGGTGGCCGGTGGACGTGGGCGAGTGAATTTTTTTCCCTGCCGGGTGCATTAAAACATTGGAAGGAGAATGTTTTATACGGAGATGCGACGAGGGGAGATGTAAAATGAGTCTGGTTCTTCGGCGCGGGGCTTTCTTCTTCTTTCAATGGTAGGTTCACAGGTCCCAGGTAATCGCCTACGCCAGGAATGTGCCCGGCCGTCGGGGTCCGTTCTAACTGGGCGACCTTGGTTAGCCAGTGGCCACCTCGGCCGGACTACACGACTGGGCGCAGGGGTGCAGGGTCCAGGGGGGGGACATAAACGATTCGACTTTACCACCCGCATATTAAAAGGCCGATATAATTGAGCGTCAAAGAACGCATGCAAATTAAATGTGTGGTCGCCGGTGAGAAGGGTCGTCGGCCAGGTAGGGCGAGGGTTTTAAAGGGACACAGGGGTATTGAATTATTTGGAGGGGTTGGTGATGTGAACCGGTGGGATGGGATGGGAGAGGACGGATAACAGGTGAATTATTTTCATTGAGATGATGGTATTTATGAAGCGGTCGGGCAACAACGCTTTGGCTTTGGAACGATGGTCAGAAGCAAGAGCAAAGAGCAAGAGCCGGGTCTTCGAGCCGAAGACCACATTCCGCTGTACAATGGCTGCTCCAGCGCGGGAGGCTGGACGCGGCCGCGGAGGAATGAGGCCCGACTGGAAGGACCGGTTATGCTAATTTACAATGGGTAACGTTCGATTCGATGACGCACGGTCTCTTTGCTTCATCTCTTCTCTGCTCTACCTTCTCTTCTTAGCAATTGAAGCTACGTGTACATATTCGCTCGAATTTGTGGGACGCGAACGCGTTGCTAGACCAAGATTCTTGACACTTAATCGCCGTAAATTAATGTAAATCCGGTACGGACCAGTGCGAGTATGTCACATTATTATACCATTGTAACATTATTCCGCGGAGCGAACAACTTTTATGGTTAATATTCCGCGTGCGTTATTTCGTTTTGCGGTGGCTTGTATTGAATATTCCGGAGTCGCTCTTACTGAAACGGTTATTTTTAGAATCAGTCTGTTTCCTGCGGCGAATATAAAATTTTTCGAATAATGGTGTAGGTAGGTGTATGGGGCCGCGAAACGCTTATACCATAATTAGTACGCGCGGGGCTAGTTGCGGGTCAAGACGGCGATGGGATGAGATGGGACGAGGAAACGGTATGGGCAGTACGGTGACGTCATTGTGGTCCTCGAGAGGGGTGAGATTCTGTAGTTGGTTTCGAAAAGTACAGTTGTGGTCCGACCGTCGCGGTGGTAGGCTGCTTTGCATTGGGCATTGGTACCGGGTACCGGAGCCGGTTTGAACGCGGGCACCAAAGACACGCTGACCGGAGTCGCACTTGTTAGTGTCGCGTCGGAAATCGTGCTGGCATCAGTTTCCAAATATTGCCTTGGGACTAGAAAGTTTGGCAACGTAGTGGCATACAGAACAGGTTGAGGCTTGGCTTTTAAAACTGGTTTCTCAACGATCAAGTTCGACGACTAGCCGAACGCGATGGGGAAAGCAAAATGTTGGCCGACCAACTCGCGAGCTCGTTCAGTTCTTTAGATGGTCCGTTCACGGTCGCGTTGAGCATCATTTAATTAATTGTTTTCTAACCGCCTCACACATCGATTCGTAACCACTCGCTTCACTTCACTTCACTTCACTTGTGCGCGACTCAGATGTGTAACAATACCGGTCCGGGACTCAGCATCAGCAACAGGTCATGTGTCTGCCGTTCCCGCGGTCCGCATTTCCTCCGGTGCAAATTGGAAACGTGTGTGCCGGTCAATTAGCGCATCACATGCGCCGCTTATCGCGATTATTCCGGTACAGCATCTCATACAGAACCTCACATTTGTAAAAAAAAAAAACAATGTGGAACTGATATTTTCTTTGGTTATCTAGCTGTATGAGTTAGTTGAACGTCATAAAGCTAGGTTACCGGAGTTAAAACCAGTTCCCATACATCCAGAATCAATCCAATCGACTTTATCATTATACCCCGAGGCTCAAAAAGGAAACGAATAATAGCTGCTTCATCCCGCTAAAACAGGTAATCTTTTAACTATAATAATACAAATTATCCACGCAAACTCAATTAGTAACATTCGTATCTTATAACAATGTGGGACGAATTTACTAATGATATTTTAATAACTTAATTTTTTTTATTTCATACTAACACACAACGCTATCAATAAAATTATTAAATATTCACAGCAGTTATATAGATTAGTTCCTTTGGACCGCATCGTTATTATGTCCAATCTGAGCTGATCCGGATAACGACAATCGAATTCTGAAATAACATTATTTTTAATTTCTTTTCAATCTAAGCAGCCGCACAGAAATGTTTAGATTCCGAGAAGCCCACCGTAATGTATTAAAATTAATGATTTTTCCCGGAATCCTACCTGCCTTGTTCTGAGCGGCCGCTACGCAAATCAAATGTCCATACCTGAGCATTTGAGAGCGCTGCCATTGGCTAAAACCGCAAATTGGACAGAGCATGTTCCACTGGTACACTGTTCCTCGATATTAAAGGTGACCTCACTGTTCACCGTTATATCTTTACATGTTTTATCCGTCATCGATTTCGCGTCGTAGGCGCACACCAAAATATCTCCATAGTCGTTTCCCTTAAACTAAAAAAAAAATGGAGATTAAATTTTCAATCTTATTGCAAATTCAGTTATTACCTTCACGGAAATGTTGGCCCTCGCCGCGTATTCCTCCCGTACCTCATAGTATGTCTCCAATCCGGGACTTATGTAATCCTCGAAATGCGCAGTAGTGTCGTTACAATAAAAATTTACAATGCTCGAGGGGTGCTTATTCAGTGCCTTGGTGATACCATTAACAACAACATCTACGGCGTCATCAATGTTGAAATCCAAGAACACCCCATTCGTCGTTCTCTCCTTCATTTCTTTCAACCCTCCCGCGCTCGCTTCCGGCGCTACGAACAATACTCTTACTTCTGGATGCGAGGACTCCAGCGTCCTCAAAGAATTCTCAGACCCCCTTCTGTCCTCGTCGGTGAGTACTGTCGACTGCGCCATAATTAGCACCACCCTGCCGTGCGGTCTCAGGAACCTGCAATTTTCGTCCCTTTCGCTCCTATTCTGATAGTGCTCCACCACTGTATTCAAGCTCCGAGTCAGTGACAGCCTCGTGGGCCCTGGAAATTTCTCGATTCATACCCTGAACACGCTCCGCATTCTACTTACGTACGTTCTGGTTTGCTCGACATTTCTGTATACAACTCCACCAAGTCGCTCGTGATATTCGTCATCCAGGCACCAGTTTCCCCGTTGATCAGGCCTAGTTTGCTGCCGTAATAGGACACATCCAGTTTTTCCGATAAATATCTACAAGTAAATTGTTTGTCAAACACCAATTCACAAAGATATTTATTATTTATCGTTTTAAATAAAAATAATTAAATTACAAAACATACTCACAATCAATATATATATAATCATATACCATTCTACCCTTTAAGAGTGTAGGGTTTAAACATATATATTCATCAATTAATTAAATTTTAAGTCATGATCATCGTTGCGACTGTTATGACAATCAAAAGTTGAAACTTAATTAGTGTATTTATTATTTAATTCAATAATAATTTTGGCAAAAAATGAAGTACTTTATTTAGTACTTTAACTAAAGTGCTTACTATGTTTTAGTTTATATTAAAAGTCGTTAAAAAAACAAAATCTAATAAATCGATTAAAAAAATCTTTAAGTTAATTGGTAATTAAATATAAGTAGAAAACATAATTATGTACCACCTGACCACACCTGCACCCCCTTGCGAACAATCCCTCTTCATTATCGCACTAGTTTCTCATTAGAAAGCCCTTCCCATTGAATACAGCTAGAAATTTAGCTCGTATCAATTAGCTCCACGTATTATACATCCCCTATCGGATGAACACGAATATTAATAGGCTTAAAATTAGCTGCATTGAGGAACTCTTAAGGCGAATTTAATTACACGTTTCTTCGAAAAATTTATAAACAATATTTGAAATATATTTTTGGAACAAAAATATTCAAGACGTTAATTAACTATTCAAAATGTTAAAAATAATTAATTAAAATTATAAGTTTAATAAATTACTTGCGCTTCTAATTCCCCAAAATATTGAAAATACAATGGTTTCTTTTAATATTATAATAATAAAGTATTTTTCTCAGATAATCAACTACTTTAAACTACTTAGAACTTGCATATCAATTGATAGAGTATTTATTTCATTGACGTAATTTTTAGATCTGTAATTTATTACGAAATCAAAAATTTAGACCAAAACAATAGCTCCAAACTTATAATATTTACGTGTGTATAACGTATTGATTAGATATAATTAAATTTTTTATGGTGGTTTTATTAATTAAAATTTTTGAAATCGAAATATGAACTTTTAAAAATTTTAAGTTTGCGCCTGCGCTATAACTAAACGCCTTTTCCAAAATTGGAAGATCTTTAAGGTTTTATACTCAATTTTATTCTTAATCAGAAACCGTTTTCAGAATCAAAATATCTTATTTGGTTACTGAAAAACATTAGATGGAAGAAAAACGTGTATTCTTGACTTTCAGTCTTATTGAATTTTCGTAGTATGGAGATAAAAAAACTCATAACTCTTTTATTTTTTAACATTTAAAAAAAAATTACACCAATAATTACCTAATTAATGCAAGCATATGATGTATCGATTAAAAATATTTTAACTTATAATGGTATGTATTTATAATTTTTTTAATCCAAAACTAGACTTTTTAAATTTTTATGTTTACAGCTTTTATTAAAAATTAGAAAATCTTTAAAGTTTTATAGCAAATTTTATCCTTAATCAGAAACGGTCTTCAGAACTAAAATATCTTGTCCAGTTACTGAAAACCAATCGATTGAAGAAGAACGTGTATTCTTGGCTTTCAGTCTTATTGAGTTTTCGTAATGTCATGATTAAAAATTCATAACTTTCTTGTTTTTTAACTTTCTTGAAAAATTTTGACTACAGTATTTAAAAAATTAATACAAGCATAAGATGTATTGATTAAAAATATTCTAACTTATAACGGTATTTTTTTATAATTTTTTAAAATCAAAAAATAGATATTTTAAAATTTTATGTTTACGACTCCGTTATATCCATGAGCTTTTCCTAAAAATTTGAATATTTATAAGGTTTCATACTAAATTTTATCCTTAATCTGAGTCAGTTTTCACAACCAAAATATCTTATTTGGTTACTGGAAAATATTCGGTGGAAGGAGAACGTGTATTCTTGGTTCTCAGTACGATTAAGTTTTTGCGGCGACGAGATTTAAAATTCATAACTTTTATATTTTTCAACTTTTCAAAAAAATTTTAACTCCGTCATTTACTCAATTAATGCCTGCATATGATTTATTGATTAGAAATGTTCAAACTTAGAATGGTATTTTTTTACATATTTTTAAAGTCGAGAAATGTATTTTTCAAAGTTTGAAGTTTGCGCCTACGCTATATCTAAACGCCTATTCTAAAATTGAAAACGACTTTAAGGTTTAATACTCAGTTTTATTCTTAATCAAAAACAGTTTTCAGAATCATAATATCTTATTGGTTACTGAAAAAAATTCTATGGAAGAAAAACGTGTATTCTTGACTTTCAATCTTATTGATTTTTCGTAGTATCGAGATAAAAAAATCATAACTTTTTTATTTTTTAACATTTTTGAAAAAATTTTACACCAATAATTACCTAATTAATGCAAGCATATGATGTATTGATTAAAAATATTTTAACTTATAATGGTATTTATTTATAATTTTTTAAAATCGAAAACTAGATTTTTTAAAATTTTACTTTTACGGCTCCCCTATATCCATACGCTTTTATTAAAAATTAGGAAATCTTTAAAGTTTTATAGCAAATTTTATCCTTAATCTGAATCAGTTTTCAGAACCAAAATATCTAATTTGGTTACTGGAAAATATTCGATTGAATGAGAACGTGTATTCTTGGTTCTCAGTGCGATTAAGATTTTGCAGCGTCGAGATTTAAAATTCATAACCTTTTTATTTTTCAACTTTTCAAAAAAGTGTTGACTCCATTATTTACTCAGTTAATTCCTGCATACGATTTATTAATTAGAAATGTTCGAACTTAGAATGGTATTTTTTTTTACATATTTTTAAAGTCGAGAAATGTATTTTTCAATATTTGAAGTTTGAGCCTACGCTATACCTAAACGCCTATTTTAAAATTGAAAAACTTTAAAGTTTAATACTCAGTTTTATTCTTAATCAAAACCAGTTTTCAGAATCAAAATATCTTATTTGGTTACTGAAAAAAATTCTATGGAAGAAAAACGTGTATTCTTGACTTTCAATCTTATTGATTTTTCGTAGTATCGAGATAAAAAAATTCATAACTTTTTTATTTTGTAACTTTTTAAAAAAAAATTACTCCAGTATATACTCAAATAATGCATGCATATAATGTATTGAATAGAATTATTCCAGCTTATAATGCTATATTTTTACAAATTTAAAAATCAAAAACAGGCTTTTTTTTTAAATTTTACGTTTACAGCTCCACTATATCTATACGCTTTTTTCAAAATTAGAAAATCTTTAAGGTTTTATAGTAAATTTTATCCTTAATCAGAAAAAGTCTTCAGAATTAAAATATCTTGCTTAGTTACTGAAAACCAATTGCTAGAAGAAGAACGTGTATTCTTGGTTTTCAGTCCGATTGAGTTTTCGTAGCGTCGAGATTAAAAATTCATAACTATTTTATTTTTTAACTTTTTTGAAAAATGTTTACTCCAGTATTTACTCAATTAATGCAAGCATATGATGTATTAATTAGAAATATTCTATTTTATAATGGTATTTTTTTAAAAATTTTTCAAATCAAAAACTAAATTTTCCAAAATTTTATGTTTACGGCTTTACTATATCTATACGTTTTTTCCAAAATTAGAAAATCTTAAGGATTTTATACTAAATTTTATCCTTAATCAGAAACAGTTTTCAGAATTAAAATATCTTGCTCAGTTACTGAAAACCAATCGACAGAAGAAGAACGTGTATTCTGGACTTCCAGTCGAATTGAGTTTTCGCAGGGTTGAGAATAAAAATTCATAACTTTTTTATGTTTTAACTTTAAAAAAAAATCATTGCACCAGTATTTACTCAAATAATACAAGCATATGATGAACTGACTAGACATATTTTAACTTTTACTGGTATTTTTTTACAAATTGTTTAAATCAAAAAATGGATTTATCAAAGTTTTACGTTTGCGGCTTTACTACATCTAAATGCTTTTTTAAAAATCAAAAAATCTTTAAAGTTTTATATTAAATTTTATCCTTAATCAGAAATAGTTTTCAGAATTAAAATATCTTGCACAGTTACTGAAAACCAATCGACAGAAGAAGAACGTGCATTCTTGGCTTTCAGTCCGATTGAGATTTCGCAGGGTTGAAATTAAAAATTCATAACTTTTTTATTTTTTAACTTTTTTGAAAATTTTTTACTCCAGTATTTACTCAAATAATGCACGCATATAATATATCAAATATAAATTTTTCATCTTATAAGGGTATCTTTTTACAAATTTTTAAACAAAAAATTAATTTTTCAAAATTTTATGTTTGCGGCTCTACTGTATCTATACGCTTTTTTCAAAATCAAAAAATCTATAAGGTTTTATATTAAATTTTATCCTTAATCAGAGACCGTTTTCAGAACTAAAATATCTTGCCCAGTTACTGAGAACCAATCGATAGAAGAAGAACGTGCATTCTTGACTTTCAGTCCGTTTGAGTTTTCGCAGGGTTGAGATTAAAAATTCATAACTTTTTTATTTTTTAACTTTTTTGAAAATTTTTTACTCCAGTATTTACTCAAATAATTCACGCATATAACGTATTAAATAGAAATTTTACAACTTATAAGGGTATCTTTTTACAAATTGTTAAAACAAAAAAATAATTTTTCAAAATTTTATGTTTGCGGCTCTACTGTATCTATACGCTTTTTCCAAAATTAGAAAATCTTTAAGGTTTTATACTGAATTTTATCCTTAATCATAAACCGTTTTTAGAACTAAAATATCTTGCCCATTTACTGAAAACCTATCGACAAAAGAAGAACGTGTATTCTTGGCTTTCAGTACGATTGAGTTTAGGCAGTGTTGAGTTTAAAAATTCATAACTATTTTATTTTTTAACTTTTTTGAAAAATGTTTACTCCGGTATTTACTCAAATAATGTACACATATAATTTCGTAAGCAGAAATATTCCAACTTATAATGGTATTTTTTTTACAAACTATTTAAATAAAAAAATAGATTTTTCAAAATTTTATGTTTGCGGCACTACTGTATCTATACGCTTTTTTCAAAATTAGAAAATCTTTAGGGTTTTGTACTAAATTTTATCCTTAATCAGAAACAGTTTTCAGAACTAAAATATCTTGTCCGGTTACTGAAAACCAATCGATAGAAGAAAAACGTGTATTCTTGGCTTTCAGTCTGATTGAGTTTTAAAATTCATAACTTTTTTATTTTTTAACTTTTCAAAAAGATAAAAACCCTGCCTTTTCATTTCATGATTTTGAACAAAAATTGTAGCCTTGGAAAAAACGTGGACATAAACTGAAATCAGCGTTCTGAAAGTAATTCAACATTAAATTTTCTTGCTATAAGCTAAGGTAAGTCATCAGCTTGCCTATTTTTGTATTTTTTTTACTAGGAGCCGGCTAGATGTTAAATTTTGTTTAGATCAATAACGAAAGAAAAATATGTGATATAAATATTCCCGCGGGGGAAAGTCCCTTATTGACCCTAAAGATTTCTGGATATGTATTCCCTTAACGTTTATAACTTTATACAAATCCTGGCGGGTCCCATCACGTCCGTCGCGACGAGGGCGAGCAAACAAATAAGAAACTGAAAGAACATTCCAATAACCTCGCTTATAAGGTTATGAGAAGTAGCGGCGGCCGGTGCAGTAAAACGTGAGGAGGGCTAGCCGCAGTAAAGGAAGATTTACACTGGGCATAAACCATCCTGCTGCTGGTACCGATGGCGTACGCTAACGCGGAAGAGTCGGAAATTACTGTGGTAGTAAAATGAAAATTCTTCAGCTTTACACAGATGACACTAGTAAATATATGAAATGAATTTTGTCTACAACCAGTACTTTAATTATTTATTTGAGCACGATACTATTTGCTCAGTACTTTGTATACCTTACAGCGTATACCTACGTAGTTATTTATTGTAAGTATAATATATTTTCTTGTTTATATAGAAAACATTGAATTTTTTCCAGACTGGTTTCGATCTATTTTGGATCTCATCAGAGTAGCACAGTTTTACTTTGGAGTTTTGAAGTTTAGCTTCAGGTATAGTAATCTAAAAAATACATTTTTACTACGAGATTCATAACATCCAGGAAAGAACTACTAATTGCAAATTTATATGCAAAGACCAGATGGTTGACACCTTAGCAGAAGAGGTAGAAATAACGCTTAGCAAACTATGAATAAAGATTAATAGGGCGTGGGCGAGGAATCTATAAATATCGCGGAACAATGCAGGAAAATCCAGATTTTGCATATCAATAATTACGCGTGGGAGGCATTTCGAAGAATCAGGTGACGTTCGAGAAGCGAGATTTACCGCTACCATCGGCGGGCGTTTATCGCGAACAATCTTGCGAAACAACGCGATTATTAGATTTATTACCATTATCAATTCTTAGAATTCGTTATCAATTTTTAGATTAACTTCACAAGAATTTTGATGATGTCATTTTTGCAATCTACAAATAACACTGATATTACTCATTTAGACTCGAGAAATTTTGCATTTAATCTTCAAAACTTTAATGAATAATGAATATAAACAGTTAAAACATTTTTGAACATGATAAATTTTAGAACAAATTATAAATCCTACTATGTTTTGTAAGCATAATGCAAAATATAAGTTTACTTCAAATTTTAATTTTTGAAAGGTTTAAAAAATAGCTATCGAAGGAACAAAGCTGCCCAAAATTTCGAGTGATGAAATTATAACTTTATGGCCTAACAAACCAAGTAAATAAGTATGACTTAAATCAAAACACATCGAGTTTTATGAGATTTTGAACGTGTTTTCATGTCTTACATCCGTGCAACCGCGGTTCTAATTTAAATCGATTGGTTCAATTAGACGTCGCCGATCTTGCGGTCGAATATTTAATTAGAAAGGCATAAGAGTGAGCAGTTTTGCGGTCGGATTTTGAACATCGCTGGAGGAATTCCATCGCATCGATGTTATCTGAAATGTTTCGTGGCCGGCGTAGCATGAAACTGGCCTCCCTAGGAATGCCGGCTAATGGTAACAAATGAAAATGTGGTCATTGTTGAAATATCGCGCCAAAGGAGTGAATCATGTCGCGAGCGTGGGTTTTTTAGCCGCGCGCGTAATTAAATGGCGATTAGCGGGTTCTTTTCGGAAACGGCTCTTGGTTGATTGGATGTATTGCCCAAGAATTTTCCAGAAGCATTGGTGTGACTAATTGATATTTTTAATTCTTTTTCTAGAGTTCCTAATATTTCCTTCTAGGCATAGTCTTAAAATCTTTTAAAAAATTATGTTTTATGTAACATAGGAGTTTTTATGGAGATGAAATTTTTAGATTTTGGTACTGATTGCTAATTACATTATTTTTTTTTTAGATTTGTTGGAAAACAATTTTTGGTTGAGTTTTTAGGTATCAAAGTAAGATGTTTTAATTTTTAGAATCTTAGAATTTTTGCTTTATTAGATTCATATCAAGTGAAATATCTGTTCGGTAAGTTTTCCCAAAGGAAAAACTTTTAGTTTCAATTTTTAGAATTTTGCAATTTTGGCCTTTTGATTGATTTTATGAATTGAAATATTTAGAATCACCAGAATGATCCCAAATTGATGGCCAAAAGTATGAAACGTTGTAAAGGTCACTGTTTCGAAGATGTTCCAGTTTTGCAAGGAAAAAAAATAAAAGAAACCTTGAATGCCATTTCCGCTGGTTTCACAAGAAATATATTACAACATTCAAATGTCGAAATTGCCATTCCGAGCATGGTGCCATTACGAATCGAATCACATGCCGCATATTACCTGAATACAACGAATAACAATTTTTTGCTTTCGTCCAGAAGCGAGCGGTGCAAATGGATCTGCGTTGTAGACGGACGTGAGTTCATCAGACTTATCGTAAATAATTATCGCATTGTTAAATATTATAATTAACGACCGGTTCGCCGTTTCGGGATTTGTTGCAGCGCAATTCGGCGCCGCGGCGGCATAGGAGAGGGGGGGGGGGGTGATGGTCCCGGCGGAACCATTTGATTTATTCTCATGATGCTGTTAGCCGCTAAATAAATCCGCTAGAATGTGTTCCAATAAGGAACAAGGTGCAATTACTTAAGCGGTTCGTAATTAATGCTCGGTCACGTTTCGATTCGAAAGGGCGCAATGCAGTTTGTGAGTACCGCTTTGATTTATCGCCCTGTAATTGATGGCTTATTTATTTGGTTCTTATAATTCGTATTAAATGCGCGTGGAATTTAGAAAATGTGTGAATAATTTTTCATTATTTTACAGTAGGTACCATCTGTTCATGTTTTGACCCAAAAAAATGATTTGGTAGTACTATAATCCAAACAAAACGTAATTCTAAATGTTTGTGCAAAAATTATAGATTTTGATTTTGAACAATTTTTAGACAGTAACTAAATAGGTACTTATTATTTTTGAGAGTACCATGTCGTAACTGAATCAAAAACAAAAAATTTACAGTTCCTCAATTGTTGGTGGTACATCTACTCAATAGAGGAAATCAGTATAACTTTTAGATAATAGATATCAATAGATTTATATATTTAGATTTTGATCAAAATTGGAGAACAAATTTTTGACAATGATCAAATTGGTACGAAGAGAATTATATATAAATTATTTGACAGTTGACCAAATTTTGGTGGTGTATCTCCTCAAAAAAGTTCTTGGCAATAGATATCGTTGGATTTGTAAATTAAAATTTTGGTAAAAATTGGAAAAAATATTTGACAATGCCCAAATTTGTAAAAACATTGAATCATTATTTTTGGCATCCACACAAATAAGAAAATTAGTGCAAGACAATAGATGTTACCTTAATGGAGTCAAGAATTTTAGAATTATTCTAAAAATTTTACCTTCAATTAGAAATTTGTTATGTCAGCAATATCGCAGTTTTCATACTTTTTTCTTCTTATTATTACCAATAAGATTAATACCCTTTGATTTCGTTGCGATTGTCGGATTACGAATTCGCCCGCAGGCGGTTTCTCATAATTGGCTTCCTAGAACGGCTCCGGGTTGCATTTCAGCTAATCAAAGCTGAAGGCTGGCCCGATCATTTCCCAGGGAATTGATGGCCCAACCGGCGGCAGTTAATATTTTCTTTCCGCTGGAACTGGCGCGAACGTATTTTTGAATTTTATTGCTTATTGCTTTCGAACCTGACGCGTGACCCCAATTTCGAACGTTCTGGGTACTTGCGGTAAATATTTTAAACGCCCCAATAAATAACTCGCCGGCCGCTGGTGTTCAATATCAGAAAACAAATGACGGCCTTTACATCTCTGCAAAGGCCGTCATTTGTTTTCTGATATCGAACACCAGAGACATCTCAGTCTCGTGATCGCGGTGGTTTTTTTAAATGCCAAGAAAGCAAGATCACCAAACTGGTTGCGTTTTTGGAAATTCTAAAAATATCAAACATTTTGAAGCAATTTTTGGAAAGACAACAGAGGTAACTTATTTTTTTGCCCAAAACAAAAACTCTACATTGAATAGCATAAAGAAATTTTTTTCAATATGAGAAAACAAATGACGGCCTTTACATCTTTGCAAATGTTGCGTTTTTGGAAATTCTAAAAATATCAAACATTTTGAAGCAATTTTTGGAAAGACAACAAAAGTTCTACATTGAATAGCATAAAGAAATTATTGTGGAAATTTTAAAAATATGGAGGAGATATTGTTTGAAACCAAAAATAGGAAAGTTTCTTGAAAACTCAAAAAGAAAATCAGATGCCAAAAATTTTGAGGAAAACTATAATGATTTCAAAAAATTGGATACAATTAAATTTCAACTTTATGAAAGTTCCAAATTAAAAACCAAAACTCTTGTTTGGTTTTTGAAGCAAAAACACTTAAATTTTCAAAACACTTTATTATTGCTTTTTTAAAACGCAGCAATTGTTTCGCTACACTGTGGCTTCTTCAGGCGAAGACAACATTTGACAGCCTCATCAGTTAATATACTAAAAATCTTGAAGAAGTTTGTAGAAATGCAGAGAAATGTTTGCTGGAAATTTAGTTAATCTACCAAATCTCTTGAAGAAGTTTGTAGAAATCCAGAGGAACGTTTGCTGGAAAGTCAGTTAATATACCAAAACTTTTGAGGAAGTTTGTAGAAATGCAGAGAAACGTTTGCCGGAAATTCAGTTAATACACCAATTTCTTGAAGATGTTTGTAGAAATTCAGAGAAACGTTTGCTGGAAATTTAGTTTTCTCCCAAAACTCTTGAAGTTTTTTATGAACTTTTTTGTTATTATTTTTGTGTAATTAGTAATTTAGCATACTTAGTATTATATTTTATTATAGTTATATTGTCCTGTAATTGGTTTATACTGTTGGGCAATAAAGAATATTATTATTATTATTATTAGAACTATGTAGGAATCCAGAGGAACGTTTGCTGGAAATTCAGTTAATATACCAAAACTATTGAGGAAGTTTGTAGAAATGCAGAGAAACGTTTGCTGGAAATTCTAAAAATTTGTTTGAAAACACTGGGAACGTTTCTTGAAAATTTAAAAACAAAATCAGATGGCAAAACTTGATGACGAACTTTAGGAAATTTTTGATAAGATAAAACAAAAAAAAATATTCAAAAACATCAGAATTTTAGGAATTTTTTTGAAAACAGAGATGTTGAGTGTTCATAGTGGTATTTTTAATGTCCGAAAAAGCAAAACCAAAGTTTTTGAAAATTTTGAAGAAGTTTTGATGCCAAAAAAATAATAATTAAAGAAAAACCATCTATAAAAATTTGAAGATCAACTTTAGGAAATTTTTGATAAGACAAAACAAAAAAATACTCAAAAACTTTTTTGGAAATTTCTTGAAAACAACAATGTTGAGTAGCTCCAAAAAGCAAAGGCAAAGTTTTTAGAAATCTTGAAGAATTTTTGGAAAGGCAACAAAAACAAATAAAGTCAAAAAATGACTAATGACGGAATGTAATTTCTTTTGATTTGATAATGTTGGTAATCGCTTCATAGCTTGACAGTTTTTTTTTAAATTAAAATTCCTAAACGTCACGGTCTGACGGTCATCGCTGAGGAATGTGTAAAAATATCGTAATTATAATTTTATCACTCATTCAATCCAGCGTCTGCGAGCAAAAAAAAAGTGAAGATCGTGCTCGCGTACAGCGTTTTATAATTTTATCGCTCATTATGCTTAACCGAGTGTGTAACGAGAATTCCTACCAACGTGCCCAATAACAAAAATAAACAGTATTCTAAAATTGCAATCCGAGCAGGGTTTTAGGCGTAATCGTTCTAGGGTTCGGTTTTAACGGCGATTAAACGTCCCGCGGTTGGTCAAAAACCGATTCGGCACTCGTAAACATTCAACTCGGCAGCGGCTTGACGAATTTGTGTTGTCCAGCTCGTAAATTTTGGGCCGGCGTCTGATCACGTACTTGACCAGCTCGCGGTCAACTGAGGTATCGGGTTACGTTTATTTTCGGCGAAGGGAACATGAAGTCATCTTTATGTGTGCCATACGAGAGTCATGTTATGGTCTCGTGGCGCTGCAATAATGCGCAGACGAAACAAATGCGTCGGTTTCGATTTCGCTACGAAAATATTCATGCATTGTCTTACCGGAATGTAATTTTATACTTGGGAAAAACTTTTCAAAGAATTTATTATCGTTGGATCGGGTGTAATGGACTCAAAATTTTGATTTACGAAACGAATGAACTCAAAATTTTGATTTACGAAACGAATGAACTCAAAATTTTGATTTACGAAACGAATGAACTCAAAATTTTGATTTACGAACGAATGAACTCAGAATTTTGATTTACGAACGAATGCCAGTTGATACTGTAAGTATTTTTAGGGTTTTTATTTTTAGAAAATTTTTTGATCAGGTTTGAAGGACAACAAGGAAGAGTTTAGTAAAGGTTGTTTTAATCTTAATTGTTCATTTTTAGATATTTGGCAAGTCCCTTTGATATAAAAAAATTAATTCTAAAGGAAGATTAGTCATCAAACATCGGATCAACGCCTGGCCAAAAATCGTAAAGGAGCTATATTCTACAGAGTTCTTTTGAATCTTAGCTACTACTTGTGAATCAGTTACCTGAAGATAAAGAAGAAATCACGACAACTTTAAATGAAGGAATCTACTGAATATCTTTGGTTAAGAAGAATTGGATACTTAAAGATAAAAGAATAAAGATGTAAATAATTAAATTTCTAGAAATATTAGTCGCTAAACATCGGATGTCAAAAAACTACAGAAAAGAAAATATTCAGTTACGAGGACGATTAGATCTCCTAAATCTTAGGTTTAAAAGATTTATGGTTCCAGACTATTCGCAACATTGATTTTGAAGGAAATTACGATTATACTTTGATGGATTTCCTCTCATCTTTTCAAAAAGCACCAGTGAACGAGTTACATATAATAGCAGCTAAAGACGACATTTTTTGTATCTCCAGAAGATGGTTTATTGAGGTTATGTTACTTTAAAGACGAAATTTTTTGAATCTCCAGAAAATGGTTTATTGAGGTTATGTTACTTTAAAGACGAAATTTTTTGAATCTCCAGAAAATGGTTTATTGAGGTTATGTTACTTTAAAGACGAAATTTTTTGAAACTCCAGAAGATTGTTTATTGTGGTTATGTTACTTTAAAAATACATATTTTCAAATACAATCGCTGTGCAATATTGAATACACAACGTGGTCGATATAATAATATTCTGCACACCTTAAGATTATTCCAATTGCGGTTAAACCAAGAAATGTATGTTGTGCTCTGACCGTAATTTACTTTCCCTCAATTGGCTGTATTCCTGTTATTCATAAAAATACCTTCAAGCGTTCAGGTGGTATTTATATATAACTCAATTTAATCATTCTTTGTCGGTGAAATACTTAACTAACTTATCTTTGCAACTATAGATTTTGTCGGGTTTTCCGGTGAATGCAGAAGGTGGGTAGGTAGAAGGTATGTATGTAATTCGGTTAAAGTTCGCGTGATGCAGTGTGGATGGATAAATTCAGTTGTGGTCGGTGAAATTGATTGTGTACGCGGCGGCGGGGCGTGGGGGGGGGGGCTTCGCTTAAAAATTTAATGAAATGGGTTCCGCCTCCGGCGGTAGATACAATCTGGGACGGTCTAGAACGTTCGTTCCAGGTAGGAAAAAAAAAAACGCCGTAGAAGTAACGATGATGGTACGGGTTATAAATTGTGCCAAGATTTGTCCGCTTCCTGTTCGTGCGGCGAGCGCGATTTTCGCTAATCAATTTTCCGAATTGGGGCAAGTGTGAATTAGAAAGTTATCCTTTTACTTTTTCTCGGGCCGTGGACAATCTCTTGTCGTGTTATTATTATTAAAATAAACGCATATGGAAAGCGGAGGAATTAATCCGCGGATCCACGGGTTTTCAGCCTCTGGGCATCATTAGGCGCAGAAGCGCCATGTTGGTTCTTTTGCCTTTTTACTTTCTCCCTATGCAACGCGGGAAAGTATGATGGTTGTCAAGCTTTAAACTTTCGGTAGAGTTTTTAAAATTAACAACATTTAGTTACAGTTCTGTTCAGCTATATCTCCTTAAATTTTCTGAAGGGTTATGTGAGCTTTTTATCATGGACTAGTCAGAGGAGTACTTTTAGTCGGTACGAGCATTAAAAGGTTGTCCATGAAGGATTTCCATTCAAATTTTATCTCTCTACTTCAATATAAAATTTTGTCATTTTCAAAATCACGTTACTTGAAGATAACAAAATCCATGAATATGCAAGATAAAACATTTCGCTGCTTTAAAATCATTATAAACGGCCGCATAAATATTTTTTTTTATGGCGAAGGGTGGAAATAAATGATCTGTTGTACTAACGCTATGAATTTTTCAGCCTGATATCGACTCCACGTCTCGTCGAGGACGGCGATGATCTCCAAACGTCCAATATTGTCTCCCCCTCGCTGGCAGGCCTCGTACTTCGAGAACAATGATTCTAAAACGAGAGGAATAACATTAGGAGGAAACAGAAACATCATTTACACCGGTGCATAATCAATATCAAAGCCACTAACCGGCGAACTTTTTGTAGGTCTCGACGACGCCGGGGGTCACGGAGTTGATGGCAGCCTCCGACATCATCACCCCGTAGCGTTCGAAATTTTGCAAACTCTTCGCCGTCCCACTTACCTACAAAATAAAAAAAAAACAGACGTTCAATCACGGATCGCGGATAACGGAGACGTCTGTTCGGGGAGTTACCTGTTCTTCCAAATTGATTTCGCTCAGGACCTCCTTAAAACGTTCCGTCCTTTGGCATGCCCCGTAGGATCGATCGAATGCGATGCCCCTTCCCGAATAATACATATCAATAAGTTGAGAAAGTCGCACTTTTTCGAACGACGACACCCACTCTTTCGCCCTGCTCGCCAGGATCATCCCTGCAACACGCTCGTCTTGAATAAAACAATTTCACGCCACGAAGACAAACCGGGATTTCCGGTTATTCCCCCGCTTTATTTAATTAAAGAGCATCCCCGAGTTCGTCCTTTTTTTTAAAGGTTTTTTTGAAAGCAGCTAAAACATCGCGGACCGCACGCTAATTAACGCTTAGTTCCACTCCTGTGCATGACAAATTTAAATGTAGAATATATTTATGAGGGGAATAAAGAGAAATATGCATTAGACTCTAGGTATTCCTTTTGAGGAGGCGAATGAACCTATTTATTTAACGACGGCCTTTCATTACCCAAAGAAATTATTGCTTTATATAACTCGTGTTATATTTATGGTTAGAAAACTGATTTAATTAACTACAATTTTCTACTTAAACAAATTTCTAAATCTAATCCTTTTTTAATAACACTTAAAGAAATACTGTCACAGTAATTAATATTGTACTACAACAATGTTTCATCACACAGTGCCTTCATCAGGTAGATGAAAATATTGTTTAACATTAATAATTAGAAAAAACACGAAAACACTTCTACAAGAATAAATCTTATTAAGACTACAAAACAAATTATTAGCTATATTCCGTTACGAGGACGACCAGATCTCCTAAATTTTGGGTTGAAAAGATTTATGGTTCCAACATTGATTTCTGTCAGTATCCTACTTTGATGGATTTCCTCTCATCTTACAAATTACTTATTGAAACTGGCTAATACTTAGACAGATACAAATTTATATTTATTTATTATTTGTAGCATAATATAATTCGTTTACTTTTAAAAGAACATGTGCAAACAATTGCACGTGCCAGCATATAAATCCCTAATCCTCTATCCACGCGTGAAATATATTTTCGATTTACATCCACTTAATACTTTAAGAAGGTTGTCCATAAAGACTGCAGCTTCCTCCAAACACAATTCGATAGAAAATACATTTATAAAGCAAACATGATCGTAGACACGGTAAACAAAATCCTTTATTCCTAAGGAAAAATTGTATTCTTATATTAAGAAGTTAAAATTTTCATCATGAATTATAGATCACGATTGAACTAAAACCTCTTTGGAAATTGATGGTATTATGCAAAAAATGTGCAAAACTCTGGTATAGTCTGTTCGTTGGATCTTTCGTCGTACGTCACAAACTATCGCTTCAAAAAACGACGAAAGTTTTAGAGTGCGTTCTTTTTCTAACGCATTTGGTTTACTTTATCAGACTGAATGTTTTTGCGTCGTTTCTCGAAGCGATAATTTGTGACGTACGACGAAAGATCCAACTAACAGACTATAAGTAATCTAATAATTTATGTAAATACAATTTGTCTTTTATTTTTTGCCTTTGAATTTTTTTGGTAGTCCGAAATATATTTTTTAGAATTTGTTTTTGCAAATAAATTTTGATCACAAAAAAATTATACCAGTTTTAACATTTATTTTCTTTTGAATTGATTGTATTATGGAAAAGACGCTCAAAACTATAGTAAATAATCTAATAAAGTATGTAAATACAATTTGTCTTTTATTTTTTGCTTGGAGTTTTTTTTTGTAGTCAGAAATACATTTTTTAGAATTTGTTTTTTCAAATAAATTTTGATCACAAAAAAATTTATACCAGTTTTAACATTTATTTTCTTTTGAATTGATTGTAATATGGAAAAAACGCTCAAAACTATAGTAAGTAATCTAATAAAGTATGTAAATACAATTTGTCTTTTATTTTTTGCTTGGAGTTTTTTTTTTGTAGTCAGAAATACATTTTTTAGAATTTGTTTTTTCAAATCAATTTTGATCACAAAAAAATTTATACCAGTTTTAACATTTATTTTCTTTTGAATTGATTGTATTATGGAAAAGACGCTGAAAACTATAGTAAGTAATCTAATAAAGTATGTAAATACAATTTGTCTTTTATTTTTTGCTTGGAATTTTTTTTTGGTAGTCCGAAATATATTTTATAGAATTTATTTTCTAAACAAATTTGATCACAGAAAAATTTATACCTGATTTAATATTTTTTTTTAAATTGATTGTATTATGGAAAAGACGCTCAAAACTATAGTAAATAATCTAATAAAGTATGTAAATATAATTTGTCTTTAATTTTTTGCCTAGGAAATTATTTTGGTAGTCCGAAATATATTTTTTATAATTTGATTTTTCAAATCAATTTTGATCACAAAAATGTTTATACCAGATTTAACATATATTTTCTTTTAAATATTTATAAGCAAGTAGAGAGTAGTGACCACCCGCAATCTCTACTTCCTTATAAATATTTATCATTTCCAATTTTTTTAAATTATAAATCTAGATTTTCCTTTAAAATATTTTTTAAATTACAGAAGTTAAAATTCTAAATATAAAACCTGTTTGTAGTCAAGTTAAAATTTAGCAAAACACTTTTGTATCTTATATAAATTGGAGGGTGAAATAGAGGCCACCCACCCACCCTACATATACAATAAAACATAAACTACAACACTGGTAATAAAAATATAATAACATTTAAATAAATTTTGTTTTTGTTTTATGAACACTAAACCAGTTACGGTGATGAATGTACCAATATATATGTAAGGTGGGTGGGTGGCCTCTATTCCACCCTCCAATTTATGGAAAGTACGAAAATGTTTTGCTAAATATAAATTTGAACACAAACAGATTTGTTAAATTAGTATATTAACTTCTCCTGAGTTTAAAAAAAATATATTTTATAAGGAAATCGACGTTTATTACTCAGAATTGAAAGGTAGGATAGTGGCCACCCACCCACCCTACATATACAATGGCACATAAACTACAAAAATGCTTATAAAATCATTGAAAACATTTAAATAATTTTTGGTTTGGATTTATGGAAACTACACCAGTTACAGTGATGAAGGTAGCAATACATATGTATGGTGGGTGGGTGGCCTCTATCCCACCCTCCAAATTATAGAAGATACATAAGTGTTTTGCTAAATATAAATTTGAACACAAACAGATTTGTTAAATTAGTATATTAACTTCTCCTGAGTTTTTAAAAAAATATATTTTATAAGGAAATCGACGTTTATTATTCAGAATTGGAAGGTGGAATAGTGGCCACCCACCCACCCTACATATACAATGGCACATAAATTACAACAGTGCTTATAAAATCATTAAAAACATTAAATAATTTTTGATTCGTATTTATAGAAATTACACCAGTAACAGTGATGAAGGTAGCAATTAATATGTAGGATGTGTGGGTGGCCTCTATCCCATCCTCTAAATTATAGAAGCAACATAAGTGTTTTGAAAATTATAAATTTGATCACAAACAAATTTTATATTTAAAATATTAATTTCTTCTGTAATTATAAATATATTTTATAAGGAAATCGACGTTTATAATTTGAAATTGGAATGTAGGATAGTGGCCACCCACCCACCCTACATATAAAATGAACATAAAATACAACACTGTTTATAAAATCATTAACGACATTTAAATAATTTTTGTTTTCGTTTTATGGAAACTAAAACAGTTACAGTGATGAAAGTACCAATGTATATGTAGGGTGGGTGGGTGGTCTCTATCCCATCCTCCAAATTATAGAAGATAGATAAGTGTTTTGATAAATATAAATTTGATCAAGATATTAATTTTTCCTGTATTCATTTTCTTTTATACAGAAATTGACTTTTATAATTAAAAATTAAAAGGTAGGATAGTGGCCACCCATCCTACATATATAAAGAAAATAAACTACAACACTGCTTATAAAAGAATTAACAACATTTAAATAACTTTTGTTTTCGTTTTATAAAAACCAAAACACTTACAGTGATGAAAGTACCAATGTATATGTAGGGTGGGTGAGTGGCCTCTATCCCACCCTCAAATTTATAGAATATATATATACGTGTTTTGCTAAATATGAATTTAATCAGAAACAGATTTTATATTTAAAATATTAACTTCTTCTGTAATAAAAAAATATTTTATAAGGAAATCGACGTTTATAATTTAAAATTAAAAGGTAGCATAGTGGCCACCCACCCACCCTACATATATAATGAACATAAACTACAACACTGTTTATAAAATCATTAACGACATTTAAATAATTTTTGTTTTCGTTTTATGGAAACTAAGCCAGTTACAGTGATGAAAGTACCAATGTATATGTAGGGTGGGTGGGTGGCCTCTATTCCACCCTCCAATTTATAGAAGACACATACGTGTTTCGATAAATATAAATTTGATCGCAGGCAGATTTTATATATTAAGAAAATTAACTTTTCTTGTAATTAAAAACAATCTATAAGGAAATCGACGTTTATAATTAAAAATTGGTTGGTGGGATAGTGGCCACCCACCCACCCTACATATGCAATGAAACATAAATTAGAATAGTGCTTAAAATCATTAAGAACATTTAAATAATGTTTGTTTTGGATTAATGGAAACTAAACCAGTTACAGTGATGAATGTACCAATTAATATGTGGGTGGATGGCCTCTATCCCACCCTCCAATTTAGAGAAGATATAAAAGTGTTTTGCAAAATATAAACTTGATCACGAAACGATTTTATATTTAGAATATTAACTTCTCCTGTATTAAAAAAAAATTATTAGGAAAAACGTTTATAATTCAAAATTGAAAGGTGGGATAGTGGACGCCCACCCACCCTACATACAAATTGGTACTTTCATCACTGTAAGTGGTTTGGTTTTCATCAAACGAAAACCAAAATTATTTAAATGTTGTTAATAAGTTTATAAACATTGTTGTGGTTTGTGTCTTATTGTATATGTAGGGTGGGTGGGTGGCCACTATCCTACCTTCTAATTTTAAATTGAAAACGTCGATTTGCTCATAAAATATCAAATATGTCTGTGTTAAAATTAATACTTATCAAAACACATATGTATGTTGTAAAAGTTGGAGGGTGGTATAGAGGCCACCCACCCACCCTACATATAAATTGGTACTTATATCACTGTAACTGGTTTGGTTTCTATAAAACGAAAACAAAAATTACTTAAATGTTGTTCATGATTTCAGAAGCAGAGTTTTAGTTTATGTTTCATTGTAAATGTAGGGTGGGTGGGTGGCCAATATCCCACCTTTAAATTTTAAATTATAAACGTCGATTTCCTTACATATATATTTTTTTTAATTACAGAAGTTAATATTTTAAATGTAAAATCTGTTTGTGATCAAATTTATATTTATCAAAACACTTACGTATCTTCTATAAATTGGAGGGTGGGATAGAGGCCACCCACCCACCCTACATATAAATTGGTACTTTAATCACTGTAACTGGTTTGATTTCCAAAAAAACGAAAGCAAAAATTATTTAAATGTTGTTAATGATTATATAAGCAGTGTTGTAGTTTATGTTTAATTGTATATATAGGGTGGGTGGGTGCCACTATCCTACCCTTCAATTTTAAATTATAAACGTCGATTTCCTCATAAAATATTAAAATTTCTCTATGATCAAATTTATATTTATCAAAACACACACATCTATTTTGTATAAATTGGAGGGTGGGATAGAGAGCACCTACCCACCCTACATATAAATTGGTACTTTCATCACTGTAACTGGTTTGATTTCCAAAAAAACGAAAGCAAAAATTATTTAAATGTTGTTAATGATTATATAAGCAGTGTTGTAGTTTATGTTTAATTGTATATGTAGGGTGGGTGGGTGGCCACTATCCTACCTTCAAATTTTATATTATAAAAGTCGATTTCGTTATATTTTTTGTAATTACCGAAGAAGTTAAAATTCTAAATATAAAATCTGTCTATGTTTTAATTAATATTTATCAAAACATTTACGTATCTTGTAAAAATTGGAGGGTGGGGTAGAGGCCACCCACCCACCCTACATATACATTGGTACTTTCGTCACTGTAACTGGTTTAGTTTTCATAAAACAAAAACAAAAATGGTTTAAATATTGTTAATAATTTCATAAACACTGTTGTAGTTTATGTTTCATTTTATATGTAGGGTGGGTGGGTGGCCACTATCCTATATTTTAAATTATGAACGTCGATTTCCTCATAAAGTATTGAAATATGTCTGTGATCAAATTATTATTTATCAAAACACTTATGTATCTTGTACAAATTGGAGCGTGGAATAGAGGCCACCCACCCACCCTACATATATATTCGTACTTTCATCACTGTAATTGTTGTATAAAACTAAATAAAAAATTATTTATTTGTTCTTAATAATTTTACAAGCACTGTTGGAGTTTATGATTCATTGTATATGTAGG
>OZ018399.1:6771092-6835943 GCA_963969525.1 Ontholestes murinus | reverse complement strand
TGTAGGGTGGGTGGGTGGCCACTATCCTACCTTCAAATTTTATATTATAAAAGTCGATTTCGTTATATTTTTTGTAATTACCGAAGAAGTTAAAATTCTAAATATAAAATCTGTCTATGTTTTAATTAATATTTATCAAAACATTTACGTATCTTGTAAAAATTGGAGGGTGGGGTAGAGGCCACCCACCCACCCTACATATACATTGGTACTTTCGTCACTGTAACTGGTTTAGTTTTCATAAAACAAAAACAAAAATGGTTTAAATATTGTTAATAATTTCATAAACACTGTTGTAGTTTATGTTTCATTTTATATGTAGGGTGGGTGGGTGGCCACTATCCTATATTTTAAATTATGAACGTCGATTTCCTCATAAAGTATTGAAATATGTCTGTGATCAAATTATTATTTATCAAAACACTTATGTATCTTGTACAAATTGGAGCGTGGAATAGAGGCCACCCACCCACCCTACATATATATTCGTACTTTCATCACTGTAATTGTTGTATAAAACTAAATAAAAAATTATTTATTTGTTCTTAATAATTTTACAAGCACTGTTGGAGTTTATGATTCATTGTATATGTAGGGTGGGTGGGTGGCCACTATCCTACCTTCCAATTTTAAGTTATAAACGTCGATTTCCTTCTAGTTTTTTTTAATTACAAAGAAAGTAAATATTTTAAATATAAAAATGGGTCTGTGATCAAATTTATATTTATCAAAACACTTATGTATCTTGCATAAATTAGAAGGTAGGATAGAGGACACCCACCCACCCTACATATAAATTGGTACTTTCATCACTGTAACTGGTTTGGTTTCCATAAAACGAAAACAAAAATTGTTTAAATGTTATTAGTGATTTTAAAAGCAATATTGCAGTTTATGTTTTATTGTATATGTAGGGTGGGTGGGTGTACACTATCCCACCTTCAAATTTTAAATAATAAGCGTCGATTTCTCTTAAAATATTCAAAAGAGTAGAGAAAAGGTTAATATTTTGAATATAAAATCTGTCTGTGATTAAATGGAAAAGATTTTATAAGAAAATCGACGTTTATAATTTAGAATTCGAAGGTAGGATAGTGGCCACCCACCCACCCTACATATATTATGAAACATTCACTACAACAGTGCTTATAAAATCATAAAAAACATTTAAACAGTTTTTGTAAACTAGTTACAGTGATGAAAGTACTAATGTATATGTAGGGTGGGTGGGTGGCCTCTATCCCACCCTTTAATTTAAAGAAGATACAAACGTGTTTTGATTAATATAAACTTGATCACAAAGCGATTTTTAATTTAGAATATTATGTAGTTTTGGAATTTAAAAATATTTAAAGGAAATCGACGTTTATAATTTAAAATTTAAAGGTGGGATAGTGAACACCCACCCACCCTACATATTTAATGAACATATACTACAACACTGTTTATAAAATCATTGATAATATTTAAATAATTTTTCCTTTGATTTTATGGAAACTAAACCAGTTATAGTGATGTATGTACCAATGTATATGTAGGGTGGGTGGGTGGCCTCTATCCCACCCTCCAATTTATAGAAGAAACAAAAGTGGTTCGCTAAATATAAACTTGATCACAAACATATTTAAAATATTAACTTCTCCTGTAATTAAAAAAATAAAGTTTATAAAGAAATCGACGATTATAATTAAGAATTGGAAGATAGGATAGTGGCCACCCACCCACCCTACATACAAAATAAACATAAACTACAACACTGTTTATAAAATTATTGATTAAATTTAAATATTTTGTTTTTGTTTTATGGAAACTAAAGTAGTTACAGTGATGAAAGTACCAATGTATATGTAGGGCAGGTGGGTGGCCTCTATCCCACCCTCCAATTTATAGAAGATACAAAATATAAACTTGCTCAAAAACATATTTTGTATTTAAAAAAAAATATTTTCTTCTGTAATTCAAAAAAATTTATTTTGTAAGGAAATCGACGTATAATTTAAAATTAAAAGGTAAGATAGTAGGCACCCACCCACCCTACATACACAGGGTGACTGACAAAAAACCTTTGGTGTTGTATCTCGCTTGATTTTTATCCGATTTTAATAAATAAAACATCAAATTAAATCATTTTTAAAAAAACCTTAATATGAACTGAACTGATATTTTTTTCTTGCGATAAACTTTCTTTTTTCAAATTGCACTGTATATATATTTGGTATTGCAAGGATATTTTTCTTGAATATAAAATTGTAAACGATTTTATACATTCATCAAACCAAAGTCGAGAAATTGAGGATTTTTTGAAAAAAATTTAAAAATCATGTACCCATAGTAAACAATATACAGAGCTTATTCCAAATGTCAAAAGTGACAGTGTCAGTCGTTGGTACAATACTGCAATGATTTTTAATAATTACACTTTCTTGACTTTAAGATGTATAGATAAAATTGTTCGTCATTGGGATTTAGTTTCCATTAAACATAAATCTGAAATATAGAGTCATTTCATCTCATTATGAAATTAATTAGAATAACAAATTTCTAGATATTTATTTGTTTTCTTTGAAGGGATGAAATCTTTTTTGTTTCGGTGCAATTTATAGTTACAGTTTTGCATAAAATGTAATTTGAAATATAATAATGCAATTTAATAAATAGAATATAATTGTGTTAATTGCAGAATAATGTTTGCATGTAATGAATCTAATAAGCGTTTGTATTCGACCCCATACGTAGACATGAGAAGCAGACCATTAAAGCGGTATCGATTTTATTCGCCGAGAACGACTACTTTGTACTCCCTAGTTGATTGGAATGTACCTAAGTCGGCGTTTGTCCATTAACAAAGTGATGCGGTTCTTGTGCATATTTAAACAAGACCACAATAAACAGGGCCGATTTAATGAAATTTTATAATGCATGCAACGGATATCGATTACCATCCACTCCTCCGAGCAGTTCGGCATCGGTCATGTCCCAATTATCCTCGTCCAAGTAGTGATTCCTGGGCAGCAAACTGTCGTTCCAATACCCGTTCGAGCCGAGTTTGGGCATCGCCAGCCCTTGATTAATCAACACTTCCGCCAAGTCGCCGGCAATGGTGGCTACCCAAACGTTGTCTATTGTCTGCTCCCTCATCTCTTCCGAAAAGTTGCCCTTCCTCTTCATATCGTCGAAAATCTCGCCCACGGACACCCTCTCCTTCTGCAGGGCTGACGCGATTCCGGCTATTAAGTGGCCAGCAGAAACAGGCCCCCAGCCGGAGTCCATCACCCCCTTCTCCAGCACGCAAATGTCCTTCGGCCTATGAAAAAGCACATCACAAAATCCGAACCGATTAATCATAACAAGCAATTACCTCCCATTTACTAGGGGCAAATCCTTCTCCGTCGAGCAAGTAAATCTTCCTTTTCCCCTTTCCTCATAACCGATACTGCTCGAAATGATATAATGCAGAATACATAAATCAGTGTCGTTGAGGGCATCTTTAGGAAATTGAAGCGCGTCGCCCGGTGTTAAATGATCCACCAGGAACTTAAATCTGTAGAACTGTTTACCATTAGCCCTGAACGGGACCACGTCTTCGCTCTCCACATTCGTCCCTTTAACAACCCCATCTAACTTCACTCTAAAAAATAAAAATAAAAAAACACGACACGTGTAATTGATCACCGCGAATTTAATCTTAATCTAACTTACGCGTGCAGGATGGCATTGGTCAGGACCCTGATGTGCGGATCGCTTTTGTCCGCCTCCAATTTCCTAATTAATTCAATGAACAATTTCGCGGTCAGCGGAGGTCTCGGCAAACTATCCGTCACATTGTCGCGATAACAATTCAATAAAACGCTCGGGATGGCCGCCGATGTCTCTCCTGAAACGAACCGCAGAAAAGCCACTACAATGGACCTCGATTATTCCGCAGCAAAGCCATACTCACAAAGTATCAACGCACGCATAGTTACACCTGAACTAGCACCACGCACAATCCCGCACGTGTTATCACCGTACACCTTTCGCTATCTGGAGATAACGCTGTTTGTCATCCGTATTTTAGGTCGTATTGCAATTATGTTTCATAACAAATATATCCTGAGCTCATCCAATAACGCAATATTTGGTATGTGTGTTTGTTTTATGGAATTATCTTATTTATTGATTTTTTTTACTAGATTATACGTAAATAAATTGTCTGTCTCTTCTATTTCTTCTTCTGAGATGACATCTTGTGGTAATTCAATGCCTTCTATAATTGTATCTTCTGTTTCTTCATTTGGCTTATAGTCTCTACTCAGAAGTTCTTGGAGGTACGTCTTCCATCTTTCAATTGCATCTATTCAAATCATCAGAATTCTTCTTCTTAGGTTCTTTAATGCCTTCTATTTTTTGCATTTTCTTCCATTTTGTTAATATATCCTCTGCTTATCAGTCAGTATCATTCTTCAACAGATTTCAGTTTCAATTGAAGCTCTTCATTGAATCAGATATAAAAAAAAAACTAAAAATGCTATTAAATAATTTGCATTAGAGAAGGATTTTTTATATTTATGTACATATGTTGCTTTAATATTATGGTTGTTTTGAGCTTTGCCTTAAGGCCATCTTCAGCGTAATAACTTAATCATTTTTTTTGTCCTCCCGTCATGTTTAAATTAACATTTGCTGTTTGTTTCGCCTCAAATGTTTGCAGTTCGTCTGGATAATCACTTTGCGGGCTGCATTGGTGGATTATTAGCTCACATTCCCGTGTTTACTTTAAATTTTCGCGTTCTTAACGCGTCTGTGTATTAAACAATCAACAGGGGGTGAGGGGTTGACATTGCTGACGTGCGTGCCATACATCGATCCTTCGCTGATTGAAATTCCGTCAGATAATTTCGCATCAAAATCCTGGATAATTGATGCCTTTAGTTGGGCGTTTAATTGATTCCGTTATCGCCGTCCCAAATTACTTCTAAATCCACGAATTTCAGCTTGCGTCATTAGTTTTGTGTATCAACGTCTTTCTTGGTTTAAAAACGTTATTAACTACGTAGTTGAATTCGATTTCCTGCGCAGACGAGATTAGAATAGATGGAAAACATGTCAGTGAAAGACGCTGTTGTTGACAAGGTTTCCACCTATTCAAGCCTCGTCCGTTATAAACCATTTTCGATTTTTTAAATTTCTACACAATAAGTAATTAAAACTTAGTCTAGATTAAATTACAGGTAATAATAGATTTAAGTGAATGATATATACATGTATGATTTCCTGTAATTTAATTTGAAATAATAAAAACACGCCATATTAACGCCTCTAGTGTATTATTTGCCCTAATAGGAATAATTGATTAATTGCCAAGCTGTCTCCTCGAAATCTCCTTCTGTTATAATTCTTAGGCTTTGATTGATGATGTCCGTACGTGTGTTAGAGCTTGAGTCTGTCTCTTTGTAATTATTTGCGTCATTTTTATATAATGAGATTACGTTTTTCCCAGCAGCAACTCTTGCGGCGTTTTGTTTTCTTTTTAAATTTCATTTTGAAAAGAGGTGTAGGATTACAGAACCGGTAAAACTCTCCTGTTGAAAGGACTTTAAAATAATTTTTAGGGCGTGTGGGAGGAAATTTAACGTTGTTTATTATTTGGAGTTTAATTTCTTTCCATGAATCGTTGGCTAAGTGATTAAATAATATATCTGGATTAGTGAACTGTAATTTAGCTATGCTTTAATTAAAAATTAAACGTTTGATGTTTAATGTATCATATTTTTGTATTGGCGTAATTTCAAACAATTATATATTGTCATAGGGGCAGTACCAGCGACCTTGTCTACAAACCAGCTGAAGAATCATCTGAAAAGATACCCTATGCTCCTCAAGGAGCAATAATAATAAAAAAATATATTGCCATACTGTACTGTTAACTTACATCAATAAATTATTCATTAAACTAACGTATTTTTAATATATCTGATTATATTTTTTATTATCTTAGCGTACTCTTGACCTATCCCAATAGAATTTTTATTGTTCTAGGCTTACATTAATAAATAATTCATTATCTTAACGTACTTCCTACCTACCTCAAAAAATATTCATTTCATAGCGTATTATTGACCTATCCCAATAAACTATTAATTCGTTCTCCTGACCTTCACTAACAAATTATTTATTACACTTGCGTATGCGTAATAACTGATTTTATGAATTTTAAAGCTCAACTTTGAAAACAATTGTGTATTAAAATATAAAATAAAACAAATTATAGCTTAAATAATTGAAATTAATCATACATACATGCCTACTGGTTTTATGTATGATTTTATTAGAAATAAAAGTTAATTGATTATTTGAAAAACAATAGATCAAGCTCTGTGTGTTAATCTTAAATAAGTTAACCTAAAAAAGGTAATTTTATTGTGTACAATATCTTATGTATAGCGTAAACCGTTTCGTAACAAATTCAGCGCTCGGCAACAGGAACTAAACAAAAGCGCCGACCCGCTTATTTCAATATTACCGTATTCCATATTTGAAAGTATAACATTATTTCAAATATTAAATTCCGCGTTTCTTTCGCAAAGTTATTCCAAGGTAAATTGTGCTGCGGGAGCCCCGGATATTCACGAATTTTGTTTCCTCCACGCCGTTTTAATAGATAAAAGCGACGCCGCCTACCTACTTTCCTACCGCAATTTTTAATATATCATAAATTTCGACATAAACTAAGCACATTTATAAAAACATTGCAGTAGGAAAGTAGAAAATTCATTTAAGGTTTTAAGATACCCATCGTTATGATTAGATTAAGTATGCGTGAAGTGACTTAAGTCGAAGGTGTTTTCCAAAATTTTACATTCGGTACTACCTTAATTCACCTTAGATCAGGTATCGAATCTCTTAGTCCTTAATTAAACTGAACATATATGAAGTGCCGTATAATAATAATGCCCTTTGCTCATTAAGGAATTGTTTTGTACACGTCATCAGAGTGAGACTCATTATGTACGTCACGGAAAGTTTCCTGACATTTAAATTAGTTTTATAATTCATATCTGCGTCAAGTTCGTTTCGGGATGTGGCGGCGCTTTATTTTGGACCTCAGCCCGCGGCGATCTTGATATTAGGAAGGGTTATCTCGAAAACTTTTTTCTCGAGACTAGGAATTAACACTCTCGGGGAATTTATCACGGAAGGCTTGTTTGCAGGATCTGGCACGGGATGAATTCCTAATGAAAAAGGATCCTAAATTGATAATGCATTCCACTCTTTGTCCTGAATGCAAAGGGCGACAACAATCAGATCCAATATAATATCTCCTAGTTACTTTCGATTTAATTTTAAATTAATTAACGGCACAATAATTTTTTATGTGGTGATCTTCTAAAATATTCATTATTTGTTGATCTTCTAACATATTCATTATTATAACATGTAACGTCATCAAAAAAATCATTTCGTACTTCTGATTCCTTTCAAAATCTTCTGCTGGTTTATTGATTAATCAATCTAAAATAACGTTAAATATCTTAATCCATTAATAAATCATTTGGGTGGTGTATTTAATACCAAAAACATACAAATTCGAAATTTATTTAAATAAACTCAATAAAAAATATTATTTTTTTTGGAAAGTAAATAAATGATTACTTAAGTGAATCCTAAAAATTATTAATACTTTAAATAAGACCCAAGGCGCATCAAGCACGTAATACTTTTCGATTGTCCAGTTTGACGCAATCAAGTGTGACGTTGACCTCAATCAGACGTCCAGCGCGGTATTAGCTCATTAAACAATTTCACATCAAATCTACGTTCCACAGCCGTAAACGGGAACAGTGATCTCGCGCAGAATAACCTTAAGTCTTTATTCATCTAAAAATAGCTTTGGTTGATTTATTGTAGGAGAAGGAGGGACATGGTAATTAGCAGGAGAGCGTTGCTCCAAATTACGTTGGCGCTGCTGTAACACTTGAAATCCTCCGTGGTGATGGTGAATTTCACGTTATCCGGGAACCTGCATCCGGGATCTGTAAAAATCCTGCTGCATTCACTTCGAAACAAAATGTTGAACACCTTACCAGTGCACCGCGCATTGGAGTTGTTAGTTCTTGGAGCTTCGACGGAAATGTAAAGCGGCGAACAAGACGACAGCTGTTCATTACAGGCGTCGCTCAAATCGAAAACTTCTTCACCTGAAGTTAGCACATTTTTGCATTCCGTATTACCTTCATTCACCCTTGGCCGGGTATCGAATCTCGAGGAGCAAATCGAAAGCATATCAGCCTGAACGCGCACCTTGACCGCGTGTTTTCCACCACCGTGGAAATAATTTGGAGATACTTTGTAATAATTGATAGTACCTGGTTCAGCATACAACTCCAAAGTGTTTGTACTTAGTCCACCTGTCATGTAAGCTCCGCATTTTGGATTTGTTATCCTTCTAGGAACTAAAGCAAAAAAATATTGAAATCATGTCAACATAATTCATTCAACATACTTTCAGCAATACGGTTCCTGAATAGTATTAGTTTATCCTTAACCTCATCCTCCTTGTTGTAATTGTCTGGGATTGTAAAGACGTCATCATTTGAATTAACGACTAAACTAGTGTAACTCTCCCGGTTGCCAGATCCAAGAACCATAAACTTGGTATCTGTAACAAATCACTAATTATTGTTTCCTATCAACAACAAACACGGACCGGTTTAGATATATTTTGGATCTCATCAGCATAGCGCAGTTGAAAACGAGTATTACTTTGGAGTATTCAACTCTCTTAGGGTAAACCATCAATCAAGATATTACGATGAAGGTGCCATCTATTGTTGCACCCTGCTTGAGTGGATTATTATTATTATTATTAGACCTATTGCTCCTTGAGGAGCATAGGGTATCTTTTCAGATGATTCTTCAGCTAGTTTTTGGGTACGGTTTGCGTTGATAACCATTACCAAGTTATCAAATCAAATGATTTGTCTGTAGTTATACACTCAAACAAATTTCTAATGAAACATCAACTTAAGTAATTTTGAATAATCCTTGAAGCAATTATAAGAAATATTAAATTTAAACATCATTTTTGACAATTTTGTAACTAAAGCTACAAACATAGTATTCGGAAAAGATTTTTGAAAAGTTTTGCTTACTCACCAGGGAAATAGTCTTTATACATCGTGTTTAATCTGTTGCTTATAAACGACGTCGTGTCCGAGTTGAAGGTTTTTAGGTGGGGCACGTAGAGAACTATTTGCGATTTTCCACTGGATTTTCCGATCGCTTGTTCAGAATCCAGGCGCAACATTAGTCGGTTTTCGACGATGGGCATTACTTCGATCAAGTTGAAACCGGATGCCTCTAAAAATATCAAAATAAAAATTAAGTCATTTTGAATAATCCTTGAAGCATTGAAGCAATTATAAGAAACATAAAATTAAACAAAAACGTTTACTTTGTTAATATCACACCTTATAAAGTGTGATATTAACAAAGTAAACGTTTTTGTTTAATTTTCCAAAATGTATCACGAAGTTAATTATCACCTCAACCATTAATCAAGAAACATAAAATTTAAGCATCACTTTTGGGCACTTCAATAGATTCAACTAACATAACTAAAGCTATAAGAATAGGATTTGGAAAAGTTTTTACAAAAATTTCAGTACTATGAATTTTGTAAATATCATCACGATCATTCCAGCAATAAGATGAGCTACAAGAATACTATCTTACACTCTATATACATTACATCATTGAAGCAATCATTTAAAATTTAAATTTATTTTGATGTGGTACAAATATTTCATTTGGGTACTTTAGTAAACTTTCTAAAAATCAAATGTTTAGATTTTTAGATCCTTGAAGCAACCAACGTATTACTTTATTGGTTCTTCAATACACTTAACCAACACAAATGTACATCTAGCGAAATAAAAATTAATTGTGAAGAAAGTGTTAGTGTTTTAATCAACAAGTAAATAAGATTATTTTTACAGAGTCTTACAAACAATTAAAATCATTATTAGCAAATTTAATATTAAACCGTTCAAAACATTGAATTTAATTTCATATTGGGCATTAAAAAAATAGATGAGCACAAAAGTACAGTAGTACTTGAAAGTACCAAGTATGATACTTTCAAGCGTTAGTAGTACTATTATTAAAAAATAATTGATATAACAGTTTTATAGAAAACAAATTAACTACAAGAAAATTTCAGCACTAAGACAATACAAACGAAACTTTCTATAAGGCTATAAAAGTATTCCGATAGGTTTCAATAATATTACAAATAATTTTCTATAAAAGCTTAAGGTATTTATTATTTTAAATCAGCTTGTTAAAAAAATTGGGTTTATAAATTCCAAATTCCTAGTACCATCAGCAAAAAGTAATTAATATAACGGTTGTATAGAATATACATGATCTATAACAGCTTTAGATATTCAGTATTTTAAATCAGAGCTACAAGAATATATAAAAGAGCGAATTTGCAAAGAGCAAAACCCAAAATCCCAAGGAAGCACCATCAAATAGTTTATATAATCGGTTTATAGGACACAAATGAGCTATAAGATTTTGGAATTCTAAGTATTTCGGAATTCGAAATTTAAAATTTCAATTTTCCAAATTCCTAAAGGTGGTACCATCAGTAGAATTAAGTTTATATAAACGCTTTTTTAACCAAAATGAACTAGAAAATTACAATTTGAAACGCTAGTATTTCGAAATTCGAAATTTAAAATTTCCAAATTCCTAAAGTTAGTACCATCAGTAGAAATAAGTTTATATAAATGTTTGGTTAACCAAAATGAACTAGAAGACTACAATTTGAAACCTGTGGTAATTCTAAATTTAAATTCTAATAAAACTTCAATAAGGCTTTAAAGTATTTTTATAAGTTGAAGTTGAAGTACCATGAAATAGTTTATATAGTCGTTTTATAGGACACACATAATCTATAAGATTTTGGGATTCTAATTATCCGATAACCGTTCAAATCATGGATTTTAATTTCATAGTAGACATAAAAAAATATATGAGTACAAAAGCACTACTTGGTACTTCCAAGTTTTAGAAGTACTATTAGTAAAAAATAATTGATATAATACTTTTAAACAAATTAACTACAAGATTATAACTATACATTTGCTGTAGGTAAATTCGAAATTTAAAATTTCAGTACTAACAAAAATTTCAAAAAGGCTACAAAAGTATTCCGATAGGTTTTAATAATATTACAAGTAATTTTCTATAAAAAGCTTTAGATATTCAGTATTTTAAATCAGCGCTACGCGAATATATAAAAGGAGGAGTTTGTAAATAGCAAAATCCAAATTCCCAAGGAAGTACCATCAAATATAATCGGTTTATAGAACACAAATGAACTATAAGATTTTGGGATTCTAAGTAATTCGAAATTCGAAATTTAAAATTTCAAGTTTTCAATGTCCTAAAGGTAGTACCATCAGTCAAAATAAGTTTATATAAACGTATTTTTAACCAAAATGAACTAGAAGACTACAATTTGAAACCCTGGTATTTCGAACTTCGTAATTTAAAATTTCCAAATTCTTAAAGGTAGTACCATCAGGAAAAATAAGTTTATATAAATGATTTTTTAAACCAAAATGAACTTAAAGACTACAATTTGAAACCTGTGGTAATTTAAATTTAAAATTCTAAGAAAATTTCAATAAGGTTTTGAAATTATTTCTATAAGTTGAAGTTGAAAGAGTTAATATAATCATTTTATAGGACACAAATGATGTATAAGATTTTGGGATTCTAAGGATCCGATAACCGTTCAAAACATGGATTATAATTTCATTGTAGACATAAATAAATAGATGAGCACAAAAGTACTACTTGGTACTTCCAAGTTTTAGTAGTACTATTAGTAAAAAATAAGTTTATATAAACGTTTTTAATAACAAAAATGAACTAGAAGACTACAATTTGAAACGCTAGTATTTCGAAATTCGAAATTTAAAATTTCCAAATTCCTAAAGTTAGTACCATCAGTAGAAATAAGCTTATATAAATGTTTTTTTTAAACCAAAATGAACTAGAAGACTACAATTTGAAACCTGTGGGTAATTTTAAATTTAAATTCTAAGAAAATTTCAATAAGGCTTTAAAAAGTATTTCTATAAGTTGAAGTTGAAGTACCATCAAATAGTTTATATGATCGTTTTATAGGACATACATGATCTTAAGATTTTGGGATTGTACGGATTCTATGCGAATATATAAAAGGAGTGTGTAAATAGCAAAACCCAAATTCCCAAGGAAGTACCATCAAATATAATTGGCTTATAGAACACAAATGAACTATAACATTTTGGGATTCTAAGTATTTCGGAATTAGAAATTTAAAATTTCAATTTTCCAAATTCCTAAAGGTAGTACCATCAGTAACAATAAGATTATATAAACGTTTTTTAAACCAAAATGAACCAAAAGACTATAATTTGAAACATGTGGGTAATTTTAAATTTAAATTTTTAGAAAATTTTAATAAGGCTTCAAGTTGAAGTACCATCAAATAGTTTTTATAATCGTTTTATAGGACACACATGATCTTAAGATTTTGGGATTCTACGGATTTCGAAATTTAAAATTTCAATTTTTCAAATCCCTGAAGGTAGTACCATCAGTAAAAATAAGTTTATATAAACGTTTTTTTTAACCAAAATGAACTAGAAGATTACAATTTGAAACACAAGATTAATCTAATCTAATCTAAGTATTTCGAAATTTGAAATTTCATATTTCCAAATTCCTAAAGGTAGTACCATCAGTATAAATAAGTTTATATAAATGTTTTTTTAACCAAAATGAACTAGAAGACTACAATTTGAAAGCTGTGGGTAATTTTAAATTTAAATTCTAAGAAAATTTCGATAAGGCTTTAAAAGTATTTCTATAAGTTGAAGTTGAAGTACCATCAAATAGTTTATATAGTCGTTTTATAGGACACAAATGATCTTAAGATTTTGGGATACTAAGGGTTTCGAAATTCGAAATTTAAAATTTTAATTTTCCAAATTCGTAAAGGTAGTACCATCAGTAAAAATAAGTTTATATAAAAGTTTTTTTAACCAAAATGAACTAGAAGACTACAATTTGAAAGCTGTGAGTAATTTTAAACTTAAATTCTAAGAAAACTTCAATAAGGCTTTAAAAGTGTTTCTAAAAAAGCTTTAAGTATTCAGTACTGTAAATCAAAAATAAATGAGCTACATGAATATCAAGCAGAAGGAGTTTATAAATAGCTAAATCCAAATCCTTAAAGGTAGTACCATCATTAAAAACTAATTTATATAAGCAGTATTGTAAATCAAAGATAAATGAGCTACAAAAATATCATGCAGAAAAGTTTATAAATAGCTAAACCAAAATTCTTAAAGGTAGTACCATCAGTAAAAAGTAATTTATATAATCGCATAATAGAACACAGATGAACTACAAGAATATAATCTTGAATTCTAAATATGTATTTGTTATAAGTAAAATTTCAACACTAAGACAATTGAAAAGTAAATATCATTGAGGTTATAATAGTATTCCGATAAGTTTCAAGAATATTACAAATAATTTTCTATAATAGCTTAATTAATTTTAAATCAAAGATAAATCGTCTTATTAATAAAATGGGTTTATAAATATCAAAATCCAAATTCCTAATGGTAGTACCATCAGCAAAAAGTAATTTATACAATCGTATAATAGAACACAAATTAACTACAGGACTATAATCTTAGATTCTAAATATATATTTGCTATAAATAAAATTTCAACACTAAGACAAACCAAAAGTAATTTTCATTAAGGTATTCCGATAAGTTTCAAGAATATTATAAATAATTTTCTATAAGATCTTAAGATATTTATTATTATAAACCAAAGATAAATGAGCCTATTAAAAAAAAGAGTTTATAAATATCAAAATACAAATTCCTAAAGGTAGTACCATCAGACAAAATAATTAATATAATGGTTGTATTGAACTAAACTGATTTATAAAACTATAATCTGGGATTCTAAGTATGTATTATTATTATTATTAAGTAAATTGGAAATTTAATAGATACAAAATCATTCTAGTAAGTACCTCTTACAAAATTTAATCATTTCATTGGGATTAATAAAACACTTTAAACGTTTGTTTGTATAACACTTAGCTTAGGTTCTTAAGTTGAATAAATTTTATCTTTATGTTGTGCTGGATAAAATTTTTACCTAAGTAGTACTTACGTCTTTTGTGAACTGTTTCATTGTAGAGTTCGTGGAAGTCAACCAAACTAGAACTGGCATTGATGATAACCTCACCATTACCAGCCGATATCAACGTGTAATTACTTTCGTACTTATTGACCTCCAGCAATTCGAGCACGTGCGCCAGAATTGGTTGGATTATTTTGTACTCCCAATCGCTGTCTAGAATAATTGTAAGTTCCGTGTTGATTTTTTCCAGGGGGAAATCAGTTTCGCACTGCTTGGACGCGATTGTCGCTAAAATTTCATCACAGGATTAAATCATTGTCTACATTATGGATTCTTATTAAGACTACAAAACAATTAATACAATTTTATGATGTATTTGTATTACCGTAATAATTAAGGAAAGATTTTACAGCCGGCTCTACAATCCTAGGCAGCTTGTCTTTGGTAACGGTACCGGCAACAAAACCCATATCGTTGTACCATGTGGAAAAGCCCATTGTTTCTTGTAGCAGCTTTTCCTCCGTTATAAACGTTGTGGCGTCGCTGTTGCGATTGCAAGCTTTGAAGTTGCTAGAAAAAGCGCCACGCGATGAGTAGTAGGAATCTATTATTTGCGAAAGCTTCAAGGTCGAGTATTTGCTCTTCCAGTCAAGAACTTTTTGGCCCATGATGAGTCCGTCCAAGCCTGCCCGTATTTCAGCATCGGTCATCTCGGTTAACGTTTCGCCGTTTTTACGATTTATCAGGTACCAACGTGGTACGAAGGTACTAAGCCAGTCGCCTTTCAATCCTACATTGTACTGATCTAACATGACACCTTGTTGTAATGCTGTTTCGGTTATGTCTCCTAATAATAAATAAATACAAGTACGTAAGTTACAAATTGACTTATCTCAATTGTCTAAATGTTTGATATCAAAAAAGTGTTCTTTTATCTCTGGAAAAAAATACGTACCCGCTAAAGTTACGGCGAAAATACTGTTTGATGTGTACTCATCTTTATCAACTTGCTGATTTTCGAAACCGCTACTGATTCCTGCAAGCATCGTTCCTGCCTGTATGGACCCCCATGGTGTATAAATTACGCCACCTTCAACGGGACAATCGCTTATTTCATCTTGGGTGTATCCTCTAGGCACCAGCACTTTTTTAACAGTTTCTACATCGGTCTTCCTAAAATATCAGATGCGCAAAAATCTTGATTTAGTCGTTTTCATTTTTAGATATTGATGAAGTGAAATAATTTAGTGCGATACTTACTTTTTATTTGGTATCATCTCAACGTCCTTTCCTCGCTTGGTTCTTATACGGTAACGGCCCAACTTGTTGCAAATTACATCCTCGTCATCACGTTTGGTCAGCTCGAATTTGTTCGAAAGCATGAAATGCAACGAGCACTGCAATTTTGATCACTTTTTGGAAACATGCCCAAAAACTAAATTCGTACTTACTTTTTCCAGAGGCGTTAGTGACTCTTCGGGGAACAAGAGGGTGTCGCCAGGGATGAATTTTTGAAGGAGGATTCGGTGCTTGTCCGCTTGGTATCCGTTAGGACTAAACGGCAGGCTGAGGAAATTTTTACTCGGCAGCTTGACAATGCCATCTTGACGGAATCTGTAATGGAAGACCATATTTAATTGTGAACTCCAACTGTGCTCCTTTTATAATTATATATAATTTATAACTAAAAAAAATTGTTAGTCGAAAATTTTAAAAACAGCTTTCAACATGTCCCAAAACTTCTTGAATTCTAAAAACTTCGAAAATGATTCAAGGAACTATGATTGTTAACATTTTAGACACTTAAAATTTTTTCTATCATGAAACTTTTAAGAAATTAGTAATATAAAAATACTTCTAGATTTGTGAAGGTTTAAATGTAAACATTTGAAAGATAAATTTTTAGAAAATTCTAAAAAACTTAAAAATACTTTTATATTCCTGAAGGTTTAAATGTAAACATTTTAAAGATAAATTTGTAGAAAATTCTAAAAATACCCAAAAACATGGATGAGATGAAGGAAGAACCTTTTCGAAAAATGATTACTGAAAATTTTGGGATTTATTTGCAAAAATTGTAGAATTCTTCTCTTAAGAATTTAGAAATCTGGAGAAGAAATCTACATTTTTTTCAAATTCTTCTCAATTTTGCTTTCAAATTCCTTCAAGAATTTTTTAAACAATTTTTCTTTCATTCTGAAAATTCTGAAAAAAACTTTGATTTGAATTTGAAAGAAATATTTTAAAAAATTCTAACAATCTATAGAAGAAATTGCTGACAATGTTTGATAAGTATCATAAAATTAAATATAAAGTGAGTTTAAATGTTGAAATCTGAAACAATTTTTGGAAAATTCTAAAATTCTTTAAAAAAATTTCTGAAAAGATCAAGCAAGAATATTTTCGGCAAATGAAAGAAGAACTGCTAAAAAATTCTCTTGAAGAAAATTTTCGTAATCTAGAAGAGAAATTGTTAGAGAATTAAAGTATTTGGAATTGTTAAAAAAATTCAAAAACGGACAAAACAATTCGAAAGAAAAAATTGTAAAGAAATTCTCAAATCTATGGGAGAAATTGCTAAAAATTTTTGATAAGTTTTAAAAAATTGAAAGAAAAGTAAGTTTAAAAGTAAAAATTTGAAACAAAAATATCCAGAAAATCTCAAAATTCCTAAACTATCTAATAAGATGATGAAAAAATATTTTCGAACGATTAAAAAATGCAATTTGGGGACAAGACAAAAAATGTAGAATTTTCTTCCCGATTTCTAGATTCCGAAATTCTAAAAATGCTGAAAAATTCTAAAAGAAAATTCTCTTAATTTGGGAACAAAATTTAGAAAAGAATTGTGGTATCTTCCTTCAGAATTCCAGCTTCTTGAAATCTAAAAATCTGGAGGAGATATTGCTTGAAAATTCTAGAACTCTAGAAATTGAGTATTTAGAAAATTCTAAAAACAAAACTCGAACAATTTGAAATAAGAAAATGAAAGAAGATTCTAAAAATCTATAGGAGAATTTGCTGAAAAGTTTTAAAAAATTGAAAAAAATGTAAAAATTTGGAAGAAAAATTTCTAGAAATTCCTGAAAAATCTAATAAGATGAAAAACTATTTTCAGATGATTAAAGCAATGCAATTTTGGAACTAAATTTAGAAAAAAATAGTATTTTTCTTCAGATTCCTAGATTCTAAAATTCTAAAAATGTTGAAAAATTCTAAAAGAAAATTCTCTCAATTTGGGAAGAAAATTCGAAAAGAAAGGTAGTATCTTCCTCCAGACTTTCAGGTTCTTGAAATCTAAAAATCTGGAGGAGGTATTGCTTAAAAATTCTAGAACTCTAGAAATGGACTATTTAGAAAATCCTAATAAGAAAACTCAAACAACTTGAAAGAAAAAATTGCAAAAAAAATCTAAAATATATATGAGAAATTGTTGAAAATCTCTGATACGTTTAAAAAAATTGAAAAAAATGTAAAAATCTGAAACAAATATCTCTAGAAATTTAAAAAATTTCTGAAAAATCTAATAAGATGATGCAAACATATTATCGGACGATTAAAACAATGCAATTTTGGGACAAAGTTTAGAAAAATGTAGTATTTTCCTCTAGATTTCTAGATTCTAAAAATTTAGAAATGCCGAAAAATTCTAAAAGAAAATTCTCTTAATTTGGGAACAAAATTTAGAAAAGAAATGTAGTATTTTCCTCCAGATTTCTAGATTCTTGGAATCTAAAAATCTGGTGAGACATTGCTCAAAAAATTCTAGAACTCTAGAAATCGCATATTTAGAAAATTCTAAAAACAAAACTCGAACCATTTGAAAGAAAAAACTGTAAAAATAATCAAAAAATATATATGAGTGATGAATTGCTGAAACCCTCGGATAAGTTTAAAAAGAATAAAAGAAATGGTAAGGTTAAATGTAAAAATTTGAAACAATTCGAAAAATTCCCGAAAAATCTAATAAGATGATGCAATAATATTTTCGGACGATTTAAAAATGCAATTTGGAAACTAAATTTAAAATAAATGTATAATTTTCCTCTAGATTTCTAGATTCTAAAAATCTAAAAATTGCTGAAAATTCTAAAAGAAAATCTCTCTCAATTTGGGAACAAAATTTAGAAAATAAATATGGTATCTTCCTCCAGATTTCTAGATTCTTCAAATCTAAAAATCTGGAGGAGGCATTGCTTAAAAATTCTGAAATTCTAGGAATCGAGTTTTAGAAAATTCTAATAACAAAACTCGAACAATTTGAAAGAAAAATTTGTAAAAAGATTCTGAAAATCTATAAAAGAAATTTTGGCGACAAAGTTTACAAAAAATGTACAATTTTCCTCCAGATTTCTAAAATCTAAAATTCTAAAAATGTTGAAACATTCTAGAAGAAAATTCTCTAAATGTGGGAATAAATTTAAAAAAGAAATCCAGATTTCTATATTCTTGAAATCTACAAATCTGGAGTAGACATTGCCTAAAAATTCTAGAACTTTTAGAAATCGAGTATTTACAAAATTCTGAAAGAGGAATATTATAGAAAAGTAAAATGAACATCACTGAAAAATTCTAAAATCCTTGAAGAAAAATTTTGCAAATTGGGTTTAAAAATTCGGATGATGTAAAGTCGAAAATTAAGAAAAAATTCTGAAAAAGTCTACAATCCTCAAAGAAAATTCTCTTCATCTAAAAGAAAAGCTTATGGAAAATTTAAGATCTGTGAAACTGCTAGAACATTTAGAAAACAGATACATTTTGTTAAAATCAAGTAAAAAATGCTTAAATATTCTCGCAAAAATTAATTCTGAAAATATAATTAATAATTCTAGAAATGTAAAAGAGAAATTTCTGAAAAACTAATAACATAAAGCAGGAATATTCTAAGAAATAAATAAAATATTCTTGACAAAAAGTTAAGATCCTTGAAGAAATTTTTTGCATTTTGGTTCTCAAAAGAAAAATTTCTAAAAAATATCAAAACTTTTAAAGAAAATTCTCGTAATCTAGAAGGGGAAAATTTGGGGGAATTCAAGTATTAGGATTTGTTCGAAAATTTGGAAATCAGAAAAATTAGTTAGTAAAAATTTGATACAAAAATTTGTAGAAAACTTTAAAAATTTTGAAGAGAAATTCCTGACTAGATCTGATAAGATGAAGCAAGAAATCTAGAAATGGAGTTTTTAGGAATTCTGAAAATATAATTTTCAAAATAAGGAAAAATTTCTCAAAAATATCCAAATTTTTGAAGAAAATTGTTGTAATCTAGAAGGGGAATTTTGGGGGAATTCAAGTATTTGGAGTTGTTCGAAAATTTGAAAATCAGAAAAATTAGTAAAAATTACAAATACAAAAATTTGTAGAAAACTAAAAATTTTGAAGAGACATTCTTGACTAGATCTGATAATATGAAGCAAGAATAATTTCAAAAAAATAAAAAAAGCAAAATTGAGAAATATTTGAATTAACATAATCTATTTTCGAAAAATCTAGAAATTTGGAGGTAAAATTAGTTAAAAATTCTAAAACTCTAGAAATGGAGTTGTTAGGAATTCTGAAAATATAATTTTTGGAAAAATTCTGGAAATATAGAACAGAAATTGCTGAAAAATAATAACATAATTAAAAAAAAATTGAAACCTTGAAGAAAATGTTCACAATTAGGGTGAGAACGTTCGATGATAGAAAGCAGGAAATTAAGAGAATCTTCTAAAAGGTATGAAATCTTTAGAAGAAATTTCTTATAATCTAGAAGGGAAATTCTTGGGGATTTAAAGTATTTGAAGTTGTTCGAAAATTTGGAAAACAAAAATACTGCGTTGCGATTAAGTGAAAATGGTGATGATACTAGAAATTTTAAAAAGAAAACAAAAAAAAATTAGTCGAGGAAAATTTAGAAATCTGAAGAAAAAGTTGCTTGAAATTCTGGAACTCTGAAGAAAGAGTAATTGGGAAATTCTGAAAATAAAATTTACATAATATGAAAGATCAATTGGTAAAAACATCGAAAAATCTAAAAGAGAAATTAGTGAAAGTAAGCTTAGCTTAAAAAAAAAATTAATTCAAGTGTAAAACTTTCAAACAAAAATTTGTATAAAAAGGCTGAAAACCTTTAAAGGAAATTTCTGACAAATCTGATAAGACGAAGTAAGAATATCTTCGAAAATAAGAGAAAGACTGGTGAAGAATTCCAGAACACTTCAAGAAAATTCTCGGAATTTGAAAGTAAAATAAATAAATAAATAAATAAAATTGAAAAAAAAATCTAGAAATTCTTCTGAAGATTTCTAGATTTCAAGAATTAAAAAATCTAAAGCTAAATTTTTCAGGAATTAATCTTCTATATTTTTAGAATTTTTTACAAAGTTCACTTTCAGAATTTTCTAAATACTACATAGAAAATATTGAAAGTAAAAAGTTGTTGGAAATTCTAGAAATATATGTATCTTCTATATTTCTAGAATTTTCTAATTTTTTGATAAATACTACATAGAAAATTCTGAAAGCAAAATTTGTAAAAAAATTCTGAAATGAATTGCTGAAAAAGTAGAGCTTTTTTTTTACAAAATCTCAAATTTTACTTTTAATTGTTTAAAGCTGAAACTTTTTGATAACATAAAGCAGGAACATTTAAGGAACATAAAGTAATTATTATTGAATAAATCATTCGCAATTTGTATAAAAAAAATATGATGATATAATAAATTATAAAAATTCTGAAAACATCAAAAAACTCCTGAGAAAATTCTTGTAATCTACAAGTGAAATTCTTGAATAATTAAATCTCTTCAGGAATTTCTCTTCTAGCTTAAAACAATTTTCTTGAAGAGTTTTGTAATTTTTCAAGTTGCTGTAAAATTTGGAAATTTGCATTTTTTTAAAATCAAGTAAGAAATCGTCATATATACTTCAATTTAAAACAAAGCTGCTGAAAGCAGTAGAACTTTTAAAGAAAAAATGAATAGAATATCCACTGGCTTGAATTTATAAATCTGGAGGAATAATTGCTTGAACATTTTTATGTTTTGTTTCACAATTTTTATAGTGAAACAAAACCAAGTGTTTAATTAACCTTCTAATTCACAACTTCTTTGTCCTTGTCCTTGTCTTTGTCTTTATAACTACCGACCTCTCTTCGATAACACATATCGAAAGAAGACAAAGAGCAAATTTTTTGATTTTTCAAATGTTTTCTACAAATTTTAGAAAAAACACAATGATTATACTAACATAATGTATATCCCAAGGCAAAAGATGTTTGATTTTTGCTATCGTTACTTGTTTCCGTGGACCAAAATTAATATTTTCTTCAAGTGCCAAATATATTTTATTTTTCTAGCTTAATAATTAAATTTTTTAGTTGTAGTGAGCATTGAGTTGAGGTTGTAGGTCGGAAAGTAAATTATTTCTGTATAGTGAGGCCAGTTTATTCCGACTGGAGTCAATAATAGAACATGATTTTCAGCTCCGTGCCGATTCTTCATGGCGTGGGCGTAAGTAAATTGATCACGTATTTATTCACCCCTTTTCCACGGGGAGTGAAATCGGAAAATTTCATGAAAGTAATCCACTGGGATAATTTCATTTCGTGCTGAATACATTTCTCTTACAGTTTTCGATTTTTAATTATTAAAACTATTTCTCACCTGCGGAGGATGGAATAAGAGACGACCCTAGCGTCGAGGGAAGTTTTGCTATCTTCGACGCGCCTGATGAGGTCTAAAAGAATGGGAAGACTGAGGGGCAGCCTGGACTCTTTGTCGATGAGGTAGGAGGTGTTGTAGCATTCCTGGAGCAGTTCATTTACGTTGAAGCCGCTGTTCGGCTGTTGGGATTTCACCAAAACAAATAAGAGGCACGCCAATATGAACACCTTGGTGGCACTCATGTTTTTATCTGAAAGAGTTTTTGTGTGTTTTAGATAAGATTACGCCCTCCACAAACAGGTGGTACCATTTGCGCCATTTTGGTCGTACTTGAGGTCGAGCCCTTATTAGATATCCGGCCTCTGCGTTCCAGCATGACATTTGAAATTCTGAAAACGCGTGTGCAAAAACTGGATGTGGAGGTCACCTTCGTTGCAGGGGGAGGTGAATCATTCGTATCAAGCCGATTCCTGATTCGAATGACAGACACGCTCGCCTTGAGTTTGAGGATGCTGCTTTATTCTAAAGAAGCACCGTTAAAGTAATTGGAGACGAAAAATGCAGCATTTTGGCGGCTCCAAAGGTCACGTGCTTATCTTGTCTAGCGTAAATTAGATTGTACTATAAATAGGTCACGTTTGTCAAGTGGGTAATGCGATATAAAAGTTGAGTTAATTTTTCTATTGGCCGTCATGCAGGGTTAATGGTCGTTCGAAATTTAATAATTGAAATGTGTTTCGATCGAATAGTTATTTAATGGATGAATTCATGTACGTACCTGCACAAAACCACAAACACGACTACGCCGGTTATCAGGCTCGTCTTAGTGCACGATAAAAGATAAGATAGGGTAATCATGTTACATCCTTTTTTTATAACGGATTATATTTTATTATCTCGTACGGGTATTTATAAAAAAGTAATAATAATAACGTGCTATGATTTTTTCGGCTTGATCCTCTGGATGTGCTGGGGCGGCCTGACCGGCTTCTGCGTGACGGTGGACGAGTTCTCGTTTTCGTCGAGGTCGAATTCATCGAGGGCCGCGAAGTTCCCCTCGTGCTTCGAAGAATGCGGCCTCTTGGCGTCTTCGTTTGGGCCCTTTTTCTCGTCCGGCGCTAGTATATTCCTCGATCTGGCCCCGATCGCGTTCAGTCTCGAGTGTTTTTCGGCGTAACTCCTGAAGGCTTCGGCCAGGTCCGAATTAATATCCTCCAGCGGGGTGTCACCGGGTCGGATGTAGACGGGGATGAAGCCGGGCACGGGCGGTAAAAATTGGTGGAGGTCTGTAACCGCCGGCGCTCCCTCTAAAATACACGCAACCGTTAAAATTGATTAGAAGCCCAGATCGATGCCCGAGGCATCTGTTCCGTTCCTGCTTAATTAACACCGAATTCACTCACTCATCGACTACGCAAATCCACACATTTTCTCACAACAATAACATACCGGCCTCTTCACGGCTGTGAAAAACGGTCACGGCAAAAACTAGCAAAATCCTGTAGAGCATCTCGAATGGTGGCAAGTCCACACAGCAAGGTTGAAACTCACTTAGTGACTGGCCATTGACTCGAGATTACCTTTTATATAAGCATCATCTTTCTATTCGTTAAAATGCGAATCTTTTCGATATTCTCCACCTTCCGCAGCTTCCATGCACATTCACCCACTCCCGCTAATTACCCAAAACAATTACAACAGCAATATTTACGAGGCTGCACAAACGTTTCCAATTTATTATTGCATTGTTCACATATTGATAGCCCGGCTCGTTGTTTTCCTGCACACACATGCATCGCCGATAACAATTACGCAGTTAAATAAATTATTTCACTTGGAAACATGAATTATTGAGAAATAAATTTTATTTAAAAAAAAAAACTTTTATAATATAGTTTTTGAAATTCTTATCATTAGATTTAATAATCCTTTAACTATACAAATTACTTGATATTCCGCCCTTAAATCCCTCACCATGAAAAGGTAATACCATTACCCTCAATTGACTTTCACAATTAAGTGTTTAATTTTTCCCCTGAGTTTTAAACATTTATTTAATAATTGAAAGTTGTAGAATTTTTCACCATTTTTTTTCGAGAATTTCTTGCTCTTCCAAAATATAACAGTTTTCTCCAAAATTTTGAATTTTTGCAGGAATTACGATAATTTTCTTCTCACCAGCGTAATTTTTAAACTTTATTTTGAAAACCTCAACCAGTGTTTTTTGCATTATCATTACGTTTGGATCGTTATTTCTATTGTAAATTACTAGAATTTTTTTTTCTAGGGTACTCCAACATTTTAATTTCTTTCTTATGTTCATTCCATTAGACTTTTCAAATTACGATAATTATCTTTGAGGATTTTAAAATATTGCAGAAACTTCCTGTATAATTAATACTGCATTAACGAACGTTGAAGAATTTTTTAAAACTTTTTTCCAACTTGCTCTTCCAAAATATAAGAGTTTTCTCCAAAATTTTGGATTTTTGCAAGAATTACTATCATTTTCTTCTCATCGGGATAGTTTTTAAACTTTATTTTGTGAATTTAGCAGTGTTTTTTGCATTATCTTTACGTTTGGATATTTTCAAAATTTTTTAATATAAATTGCGAGAATAATTTTCTATTTTTTATTTTTTTAAATATTCCATTGGGCTTTTCAAATTACGATAATTATCTTTAAGGGTTTTAAAATGTTCTAGAAAGTTTCTGTATAATTAATACTGCACCGCTGAACGTTAAAGAATTTTTCAACTTTTTCCAACTTGAATTTTTGATTTTTTTGAATTTTTGCAGGGATTACGATAATTTTCGGCTCACCAGCGTAGTTTTTAAATTTCATTTTGAGAATTTATCATTGTTTTTTTGCATTATCATTACGTTTGGAGATTCTCCAAAATTTCTATTATAAATTACGAGAATGTTTTTTCTGGGATATTCCAAATTTTTTATCTCTTTATTATATTCCATTGCACTTTTCAAATTACTATAATCATCTTTGAGGACTTTAAAATATTCTAGAAACTTCCTCTATAATTAATACTGCACCGCCGAAAGTTTAAGAATTTTGTAACTTTTTTTCCAGTTTTTTTTTTCAAAATTTTGGATTTTTGCAGGAATTACGACCATTTTGTTCTCACCAGCGTATTTTTTAAACTTTATTTTAAAAATATAGCAGTGATTTTGGCATTATTACTACGTTTGCACATTTTCAAAATTTTTTAATATAAATTACGAGAATATTTTTCTGTTTTTTATATTCCATTGGGTTTTTTAAATTACGGTAATAATCTTGGAGGGTTTTAAAATGTTCTAGAAGTTTCCTGTATAATTAATACTGCACCGCCGAAAGTTGAAAAATTTTTCAGCTTTTTTTCCATCTTGCTCTTTGGATTTTTGCAGGAATTACGATAATTTTTTCTTCACCAGCGTAGTTTTTAAACTTTATTTAAAGAATTTAACAGTGTTTTTAGCACTATCATTACGTTTGGACATTTTCAGAATTTTTTTATATAAATTGCAAGAATATTTTTCCATTTTTTATTTTTGTTATATTCCATTGGGGTTTTCAAATTACGATAATTACCTTTGAAGGTTTTAAAATATTCTAGAAACTTCCTTTATAATTGATACTACACCGCCGAAAGTTAAATATTTTTTTAACTTTTTTTTTCTATTTTGTTTTTTTTTCCTAAATTTTGAATTTTTGCAAGAATTACGACCATTTTCTTCTCATCAGCATAGCTTTTAAACTTTATTTTAAGAATTTAGCAGTGACTTTTGCATTATCTTTACGTTTGGATATTTTCAAAAATTTTTACTAAAAATTGCGAGAATATTTTTATATTTTTCTTATATTCCATTGGACTTTTCAAATTACTATAATCATCTTTGAGGGTTTTAATATATTCTAGAAACTTCCTCTATAATTAATACTGCACCGCCGAAAGTTGAAGAATTTTTCAGCTTTTTTTCCATCTTGTTCATCCAAAATATAAGATTTTTCTCCAAAATTTTGGATTTTTGCAAGAATTACGATCATATTTTTCTCACCAGCGTAGTTTTTAAACTTTACAAATAAAAAACTTTTTAACTTTGTTTGTATAACACGGACTTTATTTAGTGACTATAGTTTCGACAATTTTAGCTTGTCATTATCAAACTTCTAGTTTGATAATGATTCTTATAAAATATTCATTTTCCTAGCGTGCTCCTGACCTACACGCTAGGGCGATGAATAATTCATTAGGATAGATTAAGAGTACGCTAGGACATGACATAATTAATTGGGTTAGGTCAAGAGTACGTTAGGAAAATAAATATTTTATTAGGATAGGATTTCTTGAATAATTCATACTGTATCATCTAAAGTTGTAGAATTTATCAGCAGCTTTTCGAAAATTTCTTGTTCAAGCTGAAATTTCTTTTTCAAAAAAAGTTTTCTGTAAGGGTTTCAAAATTTTAGATTTCTTGTAGGAATGACGATAATTTTCTTCTTATTGGTTTTAGTTTCTTTTTATTGAGATAGGGCATGTCAAAACTACGCTGGGACAAAACATTATTAAGTGGGATAGGTCAGGAGCACGCTAGGGCGATGAATAATTTATTAGGATAGGTCAAGAATATGCTAGGACAAGACATAATTAATTGCGATAGGTCAAGAGTACGCTAGGATAATAAATAATTAATAGGGATAGGTCAAGAATATTTCATTAGGATTGGTCGAGAGCACGCTAGGACAAGACATTATAAATTGGGATAGGTCAAGAGTACGCTAGGAAAATGAATATTTTATAAGAATAGGATTTCTTGATTAATTGATACTTGTAAAGTTGTAGAACTTTTCAGCATCGAAAATTTCTTCTTCAACCTGAAATTTCTCTTCTAAAAAAAGTTTTCTGTAAGGGTTCCAAAATTTTGGATTTTTGTAGGAATTACAATAATTTTCTTCTTAGCAACATACCTTTTTTTAAAAGAATTTAGCAGTATTTTTTGCACATCTTTACATTTGGATATTTTTAGAAGTTGATATTACAAATATCGAGAATATTTCTGTTATAAATTATGAGAATACTTTTAGAGGATTCAAAAAAATTTCGGCATCTCATTTCTTGTCATATTTCATTAGACTTTTCAAGGTTGACTCTTCCAAATAACAACAATTCTAAAATATTCTCGAAATTTGCTAAATGATTAATTTTTCAGCAATTTTTCCACATGTCGATCATTTTTATTTCATCTAATTTGTTTTAGTTTATCTTTATTAGAGTGGGATAAGTCAAAAGTATGCTGGGGAAATACATTATCAAGTGGGGTAGGTCAGGAATACGCTAGGACAATTAATAATTTATCAGGATAGGTCAAGAGTACGCTAGATCAAGACATAATTAATTGGGATAGGTCAAGAGTACGCTGTGATAATACATAATTCGTTGAGATAGGTCAAGAATATTTTAATCGCATTTGTCAAGAGTACGTTAGGACAATACATAATTAATTGGGATAGGTCAAGAGTACGCTAGGATAATAAATAATTTATCGGGATAGGTCAAAAACACGCTAGAGCATTGAATTATGTATTAGCCCAGGTTGAGAATACGCTGGAGCAATGAATAATTTATTTGGATAGATTAAGATTACATTAGGACAATGAATATTTAATTGAGATAAGTGAAATGTTAATGAGAATTTTCATCAAGGGTTTAAAAATTGTGGAGGAAAGTATTAACCCTTTGTGTTGCATCAAAAAAGGGTATTAAACGATTTCATCTCAAATAAAACAAAACGTTTAATTTAATTAAGACAATAAAACGTTTTTATTCCTCGAAAGTAAAGGAGCTGTGTTTTCTGGGTAAATCGAAAGGTAACATGCCGACTTAATGGTCCTAATAATTTAAGGAAAGAAAAGTAGATATTGGGAAGAAGCTGCGGAGTAAATTGGACAGAAAAGCGTAGCAGGTGCGTCAAGAAGGGAAGAGGGATCGATGGTAGAAGCCCATAAATTTATTTATTTCCCATTTAACGCTCTTGCGATAAGTAAGTAAGTAATTCGTCCGATGAATTGTGCCCGTAAATAATTGATAGGCGAACCGCTCCGCGGAACAGGCAATTGTTTTTTCAGGCTCCGCCAGGCCGAAAACCGCCATCAATAATGCACGGCGCACGGTTTCCCTTTTTCCGGCGAAAATTGAGTTACGGTTATTTTAGTGGCGAACTATAAAGCCGCGCTTCCCTTTACATAATCCACAATCAACCGTAGAACACGTTTACGTGCGAAGACAAGCGAAACCGAAAGTACCCGCACGAATGCGTACACCTGAGCAAACCCGGCCCAACTCTCCTATACAGCACTCTAATGGCACCTGTCGTAATTACTTCCCACCCCCGCGAAAAACCCTAATTGCCCCGCGACGCCGGATTTGCCAGCGATTCGCGAGATGTAAATGCAAATTGCCTCCCCACGACACGCACCCCTATACTTACTCTCCCGAAGGGTCCTCGCCCCGGCTCCTGTGTCAATATTTGCCAGAATCTCCCAGATGTCATTTACTGATGTTATGTCTATCAACATGATTTTCGGAGGCTGTACACTCAAACTTGTTTGTAGACATTCCGAGAATGGAATGACTAAGCCGCATTTTGTATTTCTTCATAATAAGGATTTGATGAGTAGTAATTTTGAACGACCAGAAAAAAATGAGTCTTAATTGGAAAAAACCTGTTGATGGTGGATCAAAACAAATTCTGACGAGGTGAAATGGTATTTTTCTGCACGCGAATATAATTTTATTCAAGAAGAATTGTGGCTGAATGGTTAGAGTCAATGCCAAAAAAATAAAACAAAATAGGATTGTGGATATTTAATTTCAGAGATAACATTTTTAGATTTAACTTAAGAACTTTTACTTAAGTAAAACTTTCCAAGAAAATTTTGATAAGGCAAGAAATGACAAATATGTGTCGAAATTAATAACTCCAATATGGATTCTTCCGCTTAACCTCAAAACATAGCAAGTTTAGGATGATTCCTACAAATAATTTTGTTTTAGTTTCAACTTATGACATTTTGAACGAAACAGGTTCCCAAAATTCGTACAAGATCTAAAAATTTCGATTTCCAAATCAAATCGGGTCTTCTACTCATTCTCAGCATAAATTTAAACTATTATAGATTTCTCTGATGCCAAACCTAAAATATTCATTCTGAGGATAAAGTTGTAATATTTTAGGTTTTTCTGATGTGAAACCTAAAATATTATAACTTTATTCTAAGAATGAGTTGAAGACCCGATTGGATTTGGAAATCGGAATTTTTTGATCTTATAGGAATTTTGAAAACCTCTTTCCATTTTATCGACAGAGCTAACCATTTTTGTAATACAGGTCTTTAAAAATATCTAAAACTTCGGATTTTCAATCTACAAAAATTGGGTCCTTCCAACCATCTTCAGAACAAAGCCAGCCTTTTTTGTTTTCAGTTTTGAAATTGAAAAGAGAACAGGTTATCGTGAGAACATATTTAGGAATTTTCCTTTAAAATATTTCAAAATTTCAAATTGTGAGAATTTTTGTTGAGAATTTTTAAATTTTTCTAATTGTGTAAATCGCCTTGAAGAGCTCTAGAATGTTTCAGGAAATATTCTTCACAATTACTTGAGTTATTCAGCCGAAGCTGTTTGAAATTGTTAGAAATTTCTTCGAGAATTCTAAAATTTTATAAATCGTGTTTTTTCACGAATTTTCCTTCACATTTTTTTCAGTTATTCAGCTGAAGCTATTTTAAATAATAAGGATTTTCCAAACTGTGCAATTTACAATTTTCCTTAAAGAGTTTTACAATTTTTCAGGAATTATTCTTCAAAATTTCTCGAGTTATTCAACTGATGCTATTTCAAACTGTGAGAATTTTCTTCAAGAATTCTAAAATTTTCCAAATTGTGTAAACTATCTTAAAGAGAGATAGAATTTTTCAGAAATTTTCCTTCTCAATTTTTCGAGTTATTCAGATAAAACTATTTCAAATAGCTCTAGAATGTTTTCTTCAAAATTTCACGAGTTATTCATAAAATTTGTTTAGAGAATTCGAAAATTTTCCAAATTGTGTTCATCTTGAAGAGCTCTAAAATTTTTCAGGAGTTTTCCTTCACAATTTACTTCACAATTTTTCGAGTTATTCAATTGAAGCTATTTCAGATTGTGATAATTCTAAACTTTTTCAAATTGTGTAAATCGCCTTAGAGAGCTCTAGAATTATTCAGGAATTTTCCTTCACATTTTTTTAAATTATTAAGCTGAAGTTATTTTAAATAATGAGGATTTTCCAAATTGTGTAAATTGCCCTGAAAAGTTCTATATTTTTTCAGGAAACTTTCTTTAAAATTTCACCCGAATCTTTTTCAAATTGCGATAAGTTTCTTTGTAAATTCTAAAATTTTCCAAATTATGTAAATTATCTTGAAGAGCTCTAGATTTTTTCAGGAATTTTCCTTCGCAATTTTTTGAGTTATAGAGCTGAAACTATTACTAATAATGAGAATTTTTCAAATTGTGTAAATTATCTTGAAGAGCTCTAAAATGTTTCAGGCATTTTTTTTTTCAAAATTTCTCGAATTATTCATCCGAAGCTACTTCAAATTTTTTTAGAGAATTCTAAAATTTTCCAAACTGTGTAAATCATCTTGAAGAGCTCTATAATGTTTCAGACAATTTTCTTCAAAATTTTTTGAGTTATTCATCCGAAGCTACTTCAAACTTTTTTTAGAGAATTCTAAACTTTTTCAAATTTTGTAAATCATCTTGAAGAGGTCTAGAATTTTTCAGGTATTTTCCTTCACTATTTTTAGAGTTATTCAGATGAAACTATTCCAAATAATGTGAATTTTTCAAAATGTGTAAATTGTCTTGAAAAGCTCTAGAATGTTTCAGGCAATTTTCTTCAAAATTTCTCGAGTTATTCATCCGAAGCTACTTCAATTTTTTAAGAGAATTCTAAAATTTTCCAAATTGTGTTAATTATCTTCAAGAGGTCTAGAATTTTTCAGGAATTTCCTTCATCATTTTTTGAGTTATTCAGATGAAACTATTTCAAATAATGAGAATTTTTCGAATTGTGTAAATTATCTTGAAGAGCTTTAGAATGTTTCAAACAATTTTCTTCAAAATTTCTTGAGTTATTCAAATTTTTTAGAGAATTCTAGAATTTTCCAAATTGTGTAAATCATCTTGAAGAAGTCTAGAAATTTTCAAGAATTTTCCTTCACAATTTTTCGAGTAATTCAGATGAAACTATTTGAAATAATGAGAATTTTTCAAATTGTGTAAATTGTCTTGAAGAGGTCGACAATGTTTCAGGCAATTATTTTCAAAATTTATCGAGTTATTCATCCAAAGCTACTTCAAACTTTTTTAGAGAATTCTAAAATTTTCCAAATTGTGTAAATCATCTTGAAGAGGTCTAGAATTTTTCAGGAATTTTCCAACACAACTTTTCGAGTTATTCAGATGAAACTATTTTAAATAATGAAGATTTTTCAAATTGTGTAAATTGTCTTGAAGAGCTCTAAAATGTTTCAGGCAATTTTCCTTAAAATTTCTCGAGTTATTCATCCGAAGTTACTTCAAACTTTTTTAGGGGATTCTAAAATTTTCCAAATTGTGTTAATTATCTTCAAGAGGTCTAGAATTTTTCAGGAATTTCCTTCATTATTTTTTGAGTTATTCAGATGAAACTATTTCAAATAATGAAAATTTTTCGAATTGTGTAAATTGTCTTGAAGTGCTTTAGAATTTTTCAGGAAATTTTCTTCAAAATTTTCCAAATTGTGTAAATCATCTTGAAGAGCTCTAGAATTTTTCAGGAATTGTCCTTCACAATTTTTAGAGTTATTCAGATAAAACTATTTCAAATAATGATAATTTTCCACATTGTGTAAATTGTCTTGAAGAGCTCTAGAATGGTTAAAGCAATTTTTTCAAAATTTCTTGGGTGATTAATCCGAAGCTATTTCAATTTTTTTTAGAGAATTCTAAAATTTTCCAAATTTTTGAGTTATTCAGCTGAAGTTATTTTAAATAATGAGGATTTTCCAAATTGTGTAAATTGCTCTGAAAAGTTCTATATTTTTTGAGGAAACTTTCTTCAAAATTTCACCCGAAGCTTTTTCAAATTTTGATAAGTTTCTTTGTAAATTCTAAAATTTTCCAAATTGTGTAAATTATTTTGAAGAGTTCTAGAATTTTCCTTGACAATTTTTAGAGTTATTTAGCTGAAGCTATTTCAAATGATAAAGGTTTTCCAAATTATGTAAATTACCTTGAAGAGTGTAAACATTTTTATTGAATGTTTCATCAAAATTTCTCTAGTTATCAGCCTAAACTGTTTCAAATTAGGGGAATTTACTTCGAGAATTCTAAACGTTTTCAAATTGTGTAAATTGTCCTGAAGAAATCTAGAATTTTTCAAAAAAATTTACAAGTTATTCAGCTGAAGCTTTTTTAAATAATGAGATTTTCCGAATTGTATAAATTGTCTTGAAGAGGTCAAGAATTTTCCTTCACAATTTTCGAGTTATTCAGCTTGAGCTTTTTCAAATAATGAAATTTTCCAAATTGTACAAATTGTCTTGAAATACTCTAGAATTTTTCAAGAATTTTTCTTCAAAATTTTTCGAGTTATTCAGCTGAAGGTATTTCAAATAATGAGATGTTCCAAATTGTATAACTTGTCTTGAAGAGCTCTAGAATTTTTCAAGAATTTTCCTTCACAATTTTCGAGTTATTCAGCAGAAGCTTTTTCAAATAATGAGATTTTCCAAATTGTACAAATTGTCTTGAAGATCTCTAGAATTTTTAAAGAATTTTTCTTCAAAAATTTTCGAGTTATTCAGCTGAAGGCATTCCAAATAATGAGACTTTCCAAATTGTATAAATTGTCTTGAAGAGCTCTAGAATTTTTCAGGAATTTTTCTTCAAAATTTCTTACTGTGAGAATTTTCTTCAAGAATTCTAAAATTTTCCAGCAATTCCAGGCTTGATTATAACTGATAAAATATATTAAAATCCTTTAGTTCGTTGTAGAAAAATAACTAATAATTTAATAATAAATTATTGACCATAATGAATGAGAAGTACGAAAAATTGAAGAAATCTCAAAGTGAAACGTGAAAATTTGATTGATATACTAGAATTTAATAACTAATAGATCATACAATTTGCTAATAGACTACATATAATTCAATAAAGAAATTCATTACAAAATTTGATATTAATTGCCTGAAAAATTCTTAAAATTTTGAATAAACAAAAAAAATTCATATATTATATAATTTTGTATTTCAATCCATAACCATAATTACGTTTCGTTACTAGCAAACTACTTTAAGCAATTAATGGTTTACTACGAGCAACAGCATTCATTAAACTAAATTACTCGCGCTGAATCGCTCATCTTCTTTTTTCCTAGTGTTTTGATTAACGGTTTTATGAACCAAAATAAATTAATGGGCGGTGCGTGGTTTTTGCGCGTGCAATTAAATACCGTAATATTTGCAAAAAGAGAGCTTTTGGTAAAAGTTGTTCGGTTGTACGAGTATTCGATTCGTATTTTTTTTTTCTGTTTAATACATTGTCCCTGTCATAACTTATTCTTAGATCCGTGACGACATTCCAAATATAAAATAGTATTTATATGAGTCAACCAGATTTATTTTATAAATGTTTGTAGTTTTATTATCGTTTAACTTTTGATTTAATAATAAAAATGTAGTCCTTTACGTTGTGGTTGATTTAATAATAATTTTAAATTCTTGTTTAGATATATTACTTTGTGAGACGTTTCTTATTGTATTGGCTCATAGTTTTGATTCAGGATTTCTTAAAATGATGTTTTCTTTCGCTTCATTTTTTATTCTTCAATAATTTCTTAGATTCTTTAAGATGATTTAAAAAGTCGTCTACAATTGGTGGATATTTGCAAACTATTTGTACGTTCCGTTACAACTAGTTTTTATACATTAAAAGTATCAATTGAAAATTTTGGTGTTCCACAGGGATCTATTTTGGGGCCTGTTTCATCCATCTATATACAAAATTAAAGTCGAAATTATAATAAGTTTCCTGATTCACTTAAACAGTGTCATGATGATTTAAAGTCTCACTTAACCCATGGTGTAACATTTTTTATGCTAATTAGAATATTAATTAAAGCACTTGGTTTTCTTTCACTAACCAAAACTAAATAGTTAAACAAAACCAAATGTTTTAATTAATCTTCAATCCTAGTTTAAATTTTTATGATATATTTTTTATTATTATCCACACTAAAATAAAAAAAAATTGTATTATTTTTTATACTGGCTTTCCTTTTTTTTTGGTACTATATTTTAGCATGGCGTATCTTTACACGGATAATGCAAAGGCAACTTGATACTTTTTATTCCGCCCTAAAGTAGGCCCCGTGTTCTTAACGATCTTTCTTGTGCACCATCTCTAACGTATTGCCGGCCTTGGTGAAGGGCTTATGCTAATTACCCCTGTTCGAGTCCTTTTATCTCGTTAGCTTTTTCAGCGGTCCGTGTAAGCCGCCGCTGCGTCTTTTTCTCTTGGCTTTCTTATTGGTATATACTTATCGTAGCGATTTTCAACAAAATCGCCTATCGATTTGCTATAGTGCTTAGTTATTTCGTGCCCTTCGGGCCGGTCTCGTCCTTAATCAAGGGATTCTTTTTTATCGCGTGTCTTTCCTCGCCAGTAGTTCAGATAAGTTGATAAGGTGCAGCGAATACTTTAAATCCTTACGTGTAAATCAAATTGATTGCAAACTGTAACATTAATGATTTCATGAAAGAACAACCTAAATTAAGAATATTTATGAAAAATAGACACGTTTTTCGTTGTACCACAACTCGTCAGTGAAGTTATGCGGTATTTATAAGAAAAAAATATTTCTTGAGGCATTAGTAAGAATTCAAATGAAATTAGGAACAAATTGTAAGAATTTTTGGTTTATTTTATTGCCTTTAACTTAATTAATTTTATCATCAATTGCTGCACCTAGTTTTTTCGATAACCTATGTTTATCGAGGAGTATCAATCAAAATTCCAAAGACATTTAAAGGTTACGGCAATTATTTCTCTTTCCTGTAGCCACAATGCAATTTGGAAAAAAAAAATGAGAGGCATGTCCTCTTCATAACAGGATTTTAATTGGTCATTAAGCACCGCGTCCGCGTGCTATCCACTTCCCGATGGTATTTTCCATTTCCACAACAATAAAATCATATTTAATTCTAGCCGGCGCACGATTTTCCCGCTAGCATTTTATCGCCGACGGAGCAACAATTCCATTGTGATGGCCGACCGTAAATAAAATAATAAAGCGCACGATTGTTCGGCATTAATTGCGCATCGGATTTAATCGATGTGTGTGCGTTTCGAAAAATCGCCTGTTTGCCAGGCTTATCAGGCGACACCTGATAAGAGTCTGTTTGTTGAATGTGTAATGCCGTGATTCACGGCGCACGAATGCGGCTTTTCTGCGGGGATTTGATGTTAATTTGCATTTTTTCTTGTGAAGCGGTCATTCTTTCCTATAAATGTTTTTTTTCCTTCGCCATTAGTCACGTTGGTGATGAGTTTCGGTGAGTAATGTGGAGATATTTAAATTTGAATTCTTCCACATCAAGAATTTTCTTTCTAATTTCTTGAATTCTTCAGCTTTTCTCATTCTTATTTTCCATTCTTCAGAAATTTTTGTAGAAATTTCCGTATCGACAACGCCGCCCAACATAAACCCCAATTATAAAAGCTCACAAAGAACTTCACCAAAGCCAGAGAGGCGACTCCTGCTATCCATGGGCCAAACGGTCTCGTCTACCTTGCGGAAGACAAAGCCGAAAACTGTCCCACATATTTGGTGAAAATCCTCCAACAGCTTATCACCAAAAGAACCTTCTCAGCACGTTACGTATGTGCTACTTCCGAACCGAGAGAAATGACAGCCGACGTCCCTCAAGGATCGGTGCTCTCTCCCACCCTGTACAACATCTATGTACACGACATTCCAATCCCTGAACACATACAAACGGCCCAGTATGCGGATGACACCGCATACTTGTAAATCTATTTCACGTAAAATCCAAACCGTCCTCGATGAACTCGAGGAGTGGACACTTGAATGCCAAATCTCAATAAATCCAGAGAAAAGCCAAGCCATCTATTTCTCCCAGGGTCGCTCGATATTCACAACCTTACTTTCAAGAACACAGCCATTCCATGGATCGACCAGCTTATATACCTCGGTCTACACATAGACAAAAGATTAAATTGGAATAAACCCGTCCAAATGACCATCTCGTTCGCTGTAAATGTCAACAAGGTTCTAATAATAATCATTTGTATATTTTTATTCAAGCCTCATGAAACCATAAAAAATAGGAACCTATATTATTATAATCCTTCAAGTACTAATGGTACTACCTACCATAAGTCTTTTAAACATCTTGTATTGGTACTAAAGTTGCTAAATTTTAAACAAAACTTACTGTCTTTAATAGTACCGAAGCTACACAATTTTTGACATAGTTTTCTGTTTCTTCTCCTATTGATTGATTGATGGTACTATTGTTGGTTTGAGTTTACGTGAAGTGTTTTGTAAATGAAAATAACACACAGTTTATTCCTTACTTCACTTGTTTATTTAAGCGTTAGATGTACATTGATAATGTTCACCTTGTGAACGAAATGTACATCTAACGCTCAAATAAACAAGTGAAGTAAGGAATAAACTGTGTGTTATTTTCATTTGATGGTACTGCCAATTATAAATCTATGATAAAAAATATATCCATTATTAGTATTAGAAAAAATCATTAAAAATCTTCTGATGAAAAAAAATGTAGAATAGTACGTTACAGGTACTGACGATACTATTTTTTATAATAAAAATTTAATTTAAAAAAAAAACAATGGCTTCTACGATATGTTTATTTTGTTCCTTGAAATATATCTTCCATCCAGTCCAATATTTTATAATGATACTACAGCTAAAATATATATACGAGTACTGATTATGGCACTAATAAAATTATTGTAATAATAATCCTATAAAATTTAATTTAAAAAAACAGTTTTGATTCCTAAAACATTTTCATTTCTTTTCTTGAAAAAAATATCTCTCAGTTTAATGTTTTCTGGTATTGCCACTAAAGTCTAAATAAATATTTGGGTACTGACCATAGTACTATATTTTTATTTTGTTCCTTAAAATATATCTTCCGCCTAGCCTGATGTTTTATAATAGTACTACAGCTAAAATAGATATATGTGTACTGATTAAGGTACTAAAGTAAATACTGTAATGAAAATTCATAATATATTTAATATTTCCTATTAGTACCGAAGATAATTTAGATATACAAATACTGTACAAAAAGTACGATTCAGAATTGAAATATTTTAAGAAAAAATCACATTTTCATTGAGTCCGTTAAAATATGTTTATTTTATCTCTTAATTTTTTTTAGTTCAATATTGGAAAACGTATATTATATTATTGTTTTGAGTAGTACGTTACAGTGACTTGCGGTACTATTCACAAATATTTTATAATAAAAGAACATATTTTGTCGGCTACAATATTTCCCTTTTTTTAATATATCTTTTGATTATTTTTATATTTTCTGCTGGTACTATAGGTAATATTCGAATACAGGAACTGATGATAGTTTTTACCAAAATATTATTACAAAAGTTATTAATAAAAAATATTTTCAATGAGTTCGTTGATTTTTTTAAATATTTCTCTATTTTTTGGTACTTTTGGGTACTTCTGTACTAAAAAAACGTACGTTATACCCTTATTTTTTTATGTATCTAAGTTGTGTGCCGTTTACAAATATTAACATAAACTATATGTAAAAGAGATGAAAAATATTTTCATTGAATGCTAAAATATTTATTTTTACTACAGATACTAAAGGTAGTACGTCGTTTTTACAGCCTAACATTCTGTAGTAAATATATAAGTACTCTTTGTTTAAAATATTTTGAAAAGTTAATTAAATTGCAGCTTAAATCTAACGATTAGTATGGTACTACCTATAGTACATAGAAATGCGTTTTATTTATCTATCCCATCATTTTTTTTATTAGTATTACTTTCCCGTCTTTATTCTTTCGGTTTTGATAGTACTATCGATGGTTACAGATTTTTTATTCCTATATTCATTTTCATTCATTCATTTAAGCTTTATCGGTCATGATTATATAAAATACAAATAAACTGAATGATACAAAATTGAAGGAAAAACATATATATAATTTTAACAGCATGCCGAAGGGCGGAGTTCACACTTGTAGATGATCTTCCACAGGAAGTACTCTAGAGTACTATAGTAACTACATCTTTTATATAGCCTAAAATGTTTTATTAAACCAATAACTTCGACTGAAAATATTTTTAATGGGCGAATTAATTAAATTACTTGTTTTTATTTGCCGATTATGTTGGTACTATCTATATAAATATCGATAAAAATGCGTTTCTGTATTGTCCATCAGTTTCTATTAGAACTACAACGTAGTGTTTTATTCGTCGATTGTTATGGTACTACCCATATAAATGTAGATCTAAATACGTTCCATTATATTTCGTATTATTAAAAGTTTTTTTGAAACTTTACGAAAATCCAAATACATTACATTTCAGTGTAATATTTATGAATATGAAATGGTTTTTGTACCAAGCACATGTATTTTTTGTGTAACCTAAAATTAATAAAATGCTTGTTTATATTTATTCATAATTATGGTACTACCCATAAGAATGTAGACAAAAGTAACTTTTTAGATTAAATTTTTACTTCAGTTGCTTTTAACCTCAAGGCCTTTTAAGAACGAACGAAAATCCATATTTGTCTTTTCATATTGGTACTACACAAATAGGAATTTAAAAAAAAATTGTTTTTTTTTTGCAGTATTAATATTCAATTGTTATAACGTGCTTTTATGAATTGTCATTTTTTTAAATTTAGGCTATTTCAATTGTTTTTTTTTTTTCGTAAAGGCTTTCAATTATATTAGCGCATTGTCGATTTCAACTGTTTTTTTCATATTAATATTAAATTGAATCCAAATGATTGACAATTTTCAAGACAAAAATAATCTGTTTTTCAACAATCCATTTGTTTCAGTTGTTTCAACTTTGTTGAGACATCTTCAATTGTTTTTTTTAAATACATTTTAATTGTTTGCGTTCGTCTAATTTTTCGTTTATTTAATTGTTTTCAATTGTTTTTTTCAACTGTTTTTGAATGAATTGTCATTTTTTTTACAATTTCGGCTATTTCAATTGTTTTTTTATTTTTTGTGAAGGCATTCAATTATTGATATCGACTGTTTTTTTCATATTAATATCAAATTGAATCCAAATGATTGACAATTTTCAATTGTTTTTTTATTGCTGATTTATAAAGATTTCAATTTTTCAAATTCCCAAATCTAGTAGTATGAACTATTTCATTTGTTTCAACGTTGTATAGACAATTTAAACTGTTTTTTTTAATAAATTTCAATTGTTTACGTTCGTCAAATACGTGAATTTAATTGTGTTTTTTCAACTGTTTTTGGATTGTTTTTTTTGTTTTGCAGAGGCATTCAATTTTTTTGTTTCTATAATAATATTAAATTGAATCGAAATGATTGACAATTGTCAATTGTTTTGTTTTTATTAGTTTCTAACAATTTAAACTGTTTTTGTATTTATATTTAATTGTTTTTTGTTTTTAAACTTTTTTAAGATGTTTTTATTTTTTAAAACAATTTTAATTGTTTTTTTTAAAATAAATTTCAATTGTTTGCGTTCGTCAAATTTTTCGTTTATTTAATTGTTTTCAATTGTTTTTTTTTCAACTGTTTTTGGATTGGTATTCAATTGTTTTTTTGCTTTTCAGAGGCATTCAATTCTATAAGCGCATTGTCGATTTCAACTGTTTTTTTTTTTCATAATAATATTAAATTGAATCCAAATGATCGACAATTGTCAATTGTTTTGTTTTTATTAGTTTCTAACAATTTCAACAGCTTTTGGATTGATATTTTATTGTTTTTTTGTTTTTAAACTTTTTAAAAATGTTTTTATTTGTTAGAACAATTTCAACTGTTTTTTTTAAATAAATTTCAATTGTTTGCGTTCATCAAATTTTTCGTTTATTTAATTGTTTTCTATTGTTTTTTTCAACTGTTTTTGGATTGGTATTAGAGGCATTAAATTTTTTAGCACATTGTCGATTTCAACTGTTTTTTCTAAATAATATTTAATTGAATCCAAATGATTGACAATTTTTATTTTTTCGATTGTCAATTGTTTTTTTGCAGTAGTAATATTCAATTGTTTTAACGTGCTTAATAAATAAATATTAATATCAAATTGAATTGTCAATTGTTTTTTTATTGGTTTATAAAAATTTCAACTGTTTTCAATTGTTTTTTTTTGGTAATTATAAGTTTTAAAAAATAACTTTTGTTTAAGAAGAATATAAGTTTTTTAGCAATCGAAATCTAGTAGTATGGACTGTTTCATTTGTTTGTTGAGAAAATTTAAACTGTTTTTTTAAATAAATTTCAATTGTTTGCGTTCGTCAAATATTTCGTTTATTTAATTGTTTTCAATGTTTTTTTTTTCAACTGTTTTGGGATTGGTATTCAATTATTTTTGCTTTGCAGTGACATTCAATTCTATTAGGGCATTGTCGATTTCAACTGTTTTTTTTTTCATAATAATATTAAATTGAATCCGAATGATTGAAAATTGTCAATTGTTTTGTTTTTATTAGTTTCTAACAATTTCAACTATTTTTGGATTGATATGCAATTGTTTTTTGTTTTTACACTTTTTTAAAACAATTTTAATTATTTTTTTAAAATAAATTTCAATTGTTTGCGTTCGTCAATTTTTCCGTTTATCTATTTTTTTCAATTGTTGTTTCTTTTCAACTGTTTTTGAATTGATAATCAATTGTTTTTTTTTGTCAATTTATATTTTTTTTATAACAATTTTAACCGTTTTTTTCAACAATCGAAATCTCGTCATTTCAACTGTTATTTTGCTTTTTGCTTTAACGTTGTTGAGACAATTACAATTTTTTTTTTAATAAATTTCGCGTTCACCAATTTTTTCGTTCATTTGGTTTTTTTTAAATTGTTTTCAATGGTTGATTTTTTCAACTGTTTTTGGATTGGTATTCAATTGTTTTTTCTTGTTGATAGTTTCAACTATTTTTTTAAAAAATTTCAATTTTTTTCGTTTATTTATTTATTTTTCAATTGTTTTCAATTGCTGTTTTTTTCGATAAGTTAATTAATTAATGTAAGTATATCTTTATTTATTTATTTACTTTACAAGATCTAATTTATCGATTCTTTTTATTTTTTACAAATATCTAAGAATTTTAACGGTTTTGGCAATATCAAACGATTTTTAAATAATTAATTGCTAATAATTTAAATTATTTTCTGCGGTGTCAGTCAATTGTTTAAGTAGTTTTTTAACAGTTTCTGTTCTTAATTTTTGTTTTTAAATAATTTTTTTATCAATTTTCAAATGAAGATTGTATTTATGTTAATGCATTCAATTGTTATAACCTGTTTCATTTAAGATCTTTTATAAATTGTCAGTTTTATTTTTTTAATTTTTGACTGGATTCATTGTTTTCTGTAGCGACACTCATTTGCTTTCAATTCCATCGATTGTCTTTTTTTATTTTACGAATACAATGGCTTTGCCATTTTTCAAAAAATAATTTTCAATTGTTTGCGTTCGTCATTTTTTTTTCATTAATTTTTCGATTTTCACTTTTTAATTTTCAATTCTATATTTTAATTGTTTTCTGGAGTATTAATTATTTTCTCCACTCAAGTTTCTTTTGTCAATTTTCAACGAATTACTGTATTTAAAATAATTCATAATAAATTCCAGAAATCAAATTTCATTTGTTTTCTGGCTAAAACAATTGAAGGTCACCACAATTATTTTAGCATGTTCAACTTATTTTTTCAGTTTTGTCAGTTTTTTTGTTAAATTTTTGATTATTTCTAGCAATTTCAACTGTTTCATTTGTTTTAATGCTGTCAATTATTTTATCGATTATAAATTGATTTTTAACAATAAAATTTAACTTTTTATGACATTATAAATCTAATACTATTGATAAAAACTTGTTCTAGCGTACTCTTGACCTACCCCAATAAACAGTACAATGGCCTGTCGTACCCGTAACCTACCGCAACGAATTATACGTTGACCTAGGTCAGGAGTACGCTGGTTTAAGCATTCAAGTGGGCGCTAGGTCAACGCACGGTTTATTGGGGTAGGTCAAGAGTACGCTAGAGTAAATAAAATTTAGTAAATAAAACGCTCCGAATTGCGTTGAGAATTAACACGGTTTTATATAATTGTATCGCCACACACAGTGGCTTCATCAGGTTGATGACATGTTATTCTCAAGCAGAGCAATTTATTTATTTCATTTATTTCAAGTAACAGCTTTCTCAATTCGATAAATAAATTTTTTTGAAGAAAATTAGAAATACGATAGTGTTTATTTTAATTTTTCCAGTTTGTGAAAGTCCAACGCCGCAATTGATAGTGGAAAATGACGGTGTGAACTAAACACCTTTGATGATTGCGATGACGATTTTCAAACGCCAGTGAAGAAGCAGGAACGATCGAGTCTAGTCAAGTGATGGCCTAAACATGGCTTTAGTAGAAACGCGTTTAAAATTTAGAAACGGCGAGGAGTAAAGAAGAAACGTTAGGTATTGTAGATGTCGCTGTCGAATCCAGGTGTTGTACTGAAGATCAAATCGATGTAAATGTTCTATCACATAGTTTAACTCAAGAAATCGTTTCTATGGTGAATATTTGCTTTTTTAATATTATATATATTTTCTTTCAGTGATTATACAGGGTGTTTCTGGAATTTGTTCCAAATATCTAAATACCAAGCTGACCGTGCAACAGCTAAAAGGCTAAAGGGCGCATCTGTCCATCTCAAGCTGTGGGGTGGGGGTGCAGGATGAGGATACTAGAAGAGGTGGAGATGCCACACCACAAAGTCCAGATTGGCTACTTTCCCAATTCAAGAACGCGAAGCTAATCTCACTGATTGAGGCCTAGAATGAGCTGAAGACTTCCAAATGGAGGTTGCTAAGACGATATCTAAAGGGATCCAAATTGGAGATCACGCTGTCGGTGGATTTTCACTCTGTTGACAGGGTAGAGAAGCTGGGCCATAAAATTAGCTACAGATTTGGCCAGGTTGAGCTAAGATCCAAGGCTCCCTCCTACCTTTGGATCTTAGCTCAACCTGGCCAAATCTTTAGCTAATTAGCAAAGCGGCTTGGCATGTTGTGGAAGAACCCTTTTTGTCGGACGCAGATTGAGTTTCTAAAGCATCCTAAAGAGGAGACCTTCATCCAGAGAAGTGGTGGGACAAGGATTTAGGTCACCTTAAAATGCAAAGAAAATGCCAGGAAACTTGCAACAGTGCAAAGAAAACAGGCAACTGGGATGCCTATAAACAAGTACTGTGGGAATATAATAAGTTGAAAAAATAGAAAAGGAAAACTTGAAGAACGTTCCTTGATGTAGTTACTGATACAACCCCAACAGCCATTCCCAACAAAGTTCTATCCAAAGACCACTCTAACAATATTGGGCTAATAAACCTGATGGGAGTTATGCAGATGGGTTTAAGGAAAGTCTCAGTGAAGAAGACACTGCTTAATCTACTAGAAAGAGCAAAAGCAAGACTGATAAACTCATCACCAAAGAAACAATTGAATGGGCAGTTAATAGCATTAATCTAAAAATGTACAGCTTTAATTACAAAACTCCTTGGGACTGTTAACAAGCTCTAAACCAATTGGTCAAAGGCAATGTTAGTACCAGGTTACGCAAGTTTAATACTTGCTAGGAAAAAAGCTGCAAATATCATTATTGGATCAAAGCCTACATGAGGGTTATCAAAAGCACATGGAAGAGGCGTGGTCTAAAAGTAGAAAAAAAGGGTACTGGATAAAGTGATTTTAAGTCTAAAACTTTTTGTTAATTCCTTCATTCCTACCAAGAGAACTTATTTTTAAACTAATTGATAAACTTTAAATGTACTTTCGCGAAGTTGCAAGGCTAGTAACTCGTGATCCCAGTCGAGTTCAATCAAATACACTTATCCTACAGTTTTATTAATATTGATTCTTCTGAAAAAAGTCTTGAGTCGACGGCTGCTTTATCTTAATTCTCAGTGCACCTGAGTGCTCTGGGAAGTTTAATGAATACAGCAGGAGCGGATGACATTTTCACGGCGAATTACTTCGCGTCAGACACAAAAAGTTGTTTGCCGTATTGAAAACATCGGCTCAGCGGGATTTATTTTCTGGCGTAAAAGTTTCGGCCCTTGTTTATTCTTATAGATTGCCGAGCTGACAGACTGCGCGGCCCGGCGGTTTTTCGACCGACTGCGCAGTTTTTAATTGAATTTCTGCAGAAGGTGTTTTAATGGCTTTTCTAATTCTTGGATTATACGCCTCATTAAATCCATTCCATCGACGGATAAAATTGCGTGCCGGGTATAAATCGATAACTCCGAAAACTATTCGTTAAAGCGGATTTTATTAGTTTGTAGTTCTGCGAAATCACCACCAACAAAATTAATTAACACTCGTGAAATTGTATACCGTCCCTCGATGGTTTTCGATGAAATTCATTACAGTTCCAAACTACGATTTGAAACGTTTACAGCCCTATTGATAGATTTAATTAATATGTCAAAAATATCAAACCAATTTTATTATTGATTATATTTTTGTGTGTATTTATAATATATTATATTTTTAATAAATCTCTGCTTCTGGGTGGAAAAGTCTATTATGTATAACCTATTAATAACAAACATCTTTTTTGAGAAGTAAAAATAATAAAAATTACAATTAAAAGTACTATGTTAAATTTTATTATTGAAATTTGATTTGCTTTTAATAATGATTCATTTTTGTATAGTTTATGAGAGCAGTAAATAATAAAAATTTTCTTTGTAAAATACTTTAAACAAGAAATAAATATAAAACGCAAAGCGGTACTACGTGGTAATCTATATTTACACTGAATTTTTCAAATTAATGTAAGGAATAATTAGGTTTGAACTTAAAGAAAACTTATTAGACCATTTGTACAAAGATTTTTATACTATTGCGTTTTGGTACTACCCTACATTTTGGAAAATTTAAGTTTCAAAACTTACAAATATTATTTGTTCCTATGATCTTGTAAATTAGAGTGTGAATTGTTATACGCTAAGAAGGCCATCATGTTTTGGTACTACCCTAATAAAAATTTTATCATAAGAATAGTGGCGACAAGTGTTTTATCAAATGTTTGATTTTATAAATATTTTCTTGATTACTTTATAGATTTATGAAAATTACATTTTAACCAATGGCCACCCACACTGTTAATTTTTTGTTGTTTATTTGTTGTATACTGTGTTGTGCAAATTGAGCTTTCTCAGAATAATAAATGACCCTATGCCGTATTAATAGTAATGCATATTTCTTCGATAAGTTGCTTGTCGGATCGAGCGTCTCTTTCAAAACGGATAATAATGATTGATGACCGAATCGCGGCAGACGGAGCCTTGTGACTAATGAAGCAGACGCTTAAGAATTCGCCAGCAAATTGAATTACCTGCTTATTAATAAGCGCTTTATTAATTTCGAAAAAATGTCGCCGCGACGCGATTGTACGAACGGGCGACCTCACCAGGCGGCTGCAGCCTTGCCATTTTTATTTTTACTGTTAGTACCTGAGTCACTAATTAATAACTAATCACTTCCAATAAATAAGTAAACAGTTCCGTTTTTGCTTCGGTGTACAGGTCGTGACTGGCGTCGACGTGTGAATCCGCGTTCGATTGCAAGACGCAAATTGTGCAGTAATTGCTGGGCAAAAAGTATGATTAGCATATTTGTTAGAATTTTACGTGCCCCCTGACCCCAGTAATACCACCTTAATTGCTCAAGACCGGCCGTACTTCCTGGACGAAAGAATTTTTTCTCTCTTAATTATAAATCAACAATTTGTATAATTGCAAGTGAAACCACCTTGAGTGTTAAATACATTTTTTAACCACGAATGTTAATAATAATAAATACATATTTTTTTATAATTTAATATCTGTCTGGGTATTCGCAGGGAAAGCAACTGTTTTAATAATTTTGGTAAAACTCATCACGTATTTTTAACTGTGATTTCTTCAGGTGAAGTATATAGATTAAAATAATATTTTAGTATTAATTATCTTTAACACTTCATGTAAAGGTTGATTCCGTCTTCGAAACAATTATAATACTCGCAGCGACAAAAAGGACAATCCCGGTACAGTCCCTTTGTGCCAAAAGGAAAATCAATTAGAGGAGCATAATGTTTTAATTAAATATTACACAAACGTTGCCTCATATTTCCCATTAGACGAGCGGCCAAGTTTCAGCACAATTCGTTTCAATTTATTTCGCCTGCACTGGCAAGAATTTAAACTCTGTTAAAACTTAAACTAATTACTTCGTTGTTGCATGCAAATTAATTGACTGTTTTAATTGCAAGATTCCCGGCATTCACGTAGATAATACCGATGGTCGCCAGCTACAGGTATTATTAATTAATACTTTAACGAGCTCGGTGTCCGGTTGGTTTACCAAAAGCGTTTTAAACCCGCCGAAGGATAAATCTCGTTTTCGAGACGATGTCGAAGTCGGACGGATGCAATACATCCCGGAAGAATTAGGGCCCTTTACTGGAATGTCCGGCGGGATTTGCGAAAATCCTGGGCTCCTTTTTTTGCCTCCCAAGCCACCCCGGCGAAAATCACCGCCAGAACCTTATATCGATTCCCCCCTGTTTATAATATCGCCGGGATTTACAGGGGATAATTTGCATACACAGCGGGGACCATTTACCCATATTATATTCTATATTCTGAATCTAATAATTAATGCCCCCGTAATTATGGATCTTAGGGCTAAATTAACTCCGGCGCTATTCAGATATTACGTTCTAACCCGGACGACAATAATTACGTTTCCAGGTGTAATCCAGATCGATATCATTATAATATAAATGGGATATCACCTCACCAATATTAATTATAAAATAAAAATAATAATTCTAAAAAATAATTCACGACTTGCTATTTCTTGGCCGACATCAACTTTTTATGTCACTCTAAACAACACAAATTGCAGTGGAGCATCAAAATCTGACTTTTCTGTTTGAATATGGTATATTTTAAAAAATTACATTGACTAGTCATTATCAAACTAAAAGATTTAGTCACTGTAATTTTTATAAATATAGTGGTAAAAGAAAGTTATTATTTCTCAAGTTTTTTCTTTAAATTATTCATTTATAATATTTAGGTTAGGTTAGGTTAGGTTATCGTGATCATCAAAAACTTTCTATATTTTTTTTATACCAACTCAATCAAATAAATTCCATTCACTAATTAAAACATACCGAACCAAATTTTTTGCTTTAATTTTTTAATTTTTTTAATTTAGCACTTGCTTATTTTACACGTCCTGCATAATAATAAACCCGTATAATTACGAGCTGGAGAAACTCTGCCCCGCAGTAATATTAATTTGATGTTGGAATGTGGTCACCATTAAAACGGACCACTTTAGTGTCCATTGAATGAATTATACCCTTCCGTGCTGTGCCCTTTTCACGGCGGAGTTAGCCCTCTCGCCCGAATCGGAAGATTGATGGCGCTAATTACTCGGCGATTTTTATTGTCTTAAATATGCGCCCGGGGGTGGACTTGGCGGACGGAAAGTGGGATTTTACGCCGTTCAAGATGTATTAGTAAGTGAACATTTGTGTTCACCTCCATCAACATAAAACAAGAGCAGCGCGGAAGGCCCGCTCCGTTGCGCTAATAAAAAAGGAAAAGTGTAAGGGCGCGATGGGGGAAAATCTTTTCCGCTCATTTTTACGTACCGCCAGAATTCACTTTTCTAAAAATAAGGGGTTACATCTGTCAATCACATTTTTTTTAAACCTGGAACTCAATCTTCTTGTTGATAAAGTACACCCACCCACCCTGCATATAGAATTTCACTTCAATCATTTTCACTCTTTTAATTTTTTTTAAAATATTAACTCTATTAGTGTTGAAATTTATATTCAATTAAAACGAAAAGTTTTAAATTAATTTAAGTCTTCACATATATATGTAAAAATAATGTAGGGTGGGTGTGTGATTACATTCTCCAGATTTCTATATAAGTATATAATTGATTGATTGTTGAGGCATTTAAGTCTTGAAAATCCATATTCATTATTTAGGTAACAAAACTGTTTGATTTTCAAATTGGTTTTATTGTAACACGACATATGTTTCGCCACACTGTGGCTTCTTCAGGTGTCGTGTTACAATAAAACCAATTTGAAAATCAAACAGTTTTGTTACCTAAATAATAAGTATATAATAACTATAACATTATATATTTTTTTATGAACTTAAGAATTTATTCCATAAAATTTGGGCGTATGTTTTACTGATTCGAGGGTGGGATAGAGGCCACCCACCCACCCTACATATATATTTTTACCACAATCATTGTCACTCGTTTAATACCCTAAAAACACCAGCACAGTTACTGTTAATGTTACCAAAAACTAAAAAAGCTTGACCCTGTTATAAATTCAAATGTATATGTAGGGTGGGTGGGTGGCCACTATCACATCCTCCAATTTTTTGAATGTCAACGAGAGTTTTGCATTAGAAATTTTACAAATAACTCGAATAAGTAATAATTAGAGTATAATTATTCTTATTGCTGTAGGTATTAATTTAAAAATATATGAACTTTTGTTTTCTGCTTGGAGTATGGGATATAGTACACCCATCCACCCTATATTTACAGTTTTATTTCAATTGCATAAAAAAAACATTTTACGAAAGAGAATATTTACGTAATAATTGAAGCATAAATGTTCTGACGAATGTTATAATTTAATTAGTAAGATTTAGTCGTATGTTTTACTGATTGAAAGTGGGATAGAGGCCACCCACCCACCCTACATATACATTTTAACCACAATCACTGTCACTTGTTTAATTTCCTAAAAACATCAACACAATTACTGTTAATGTTACCAAAAACTGAAAAGTCTTTACCCTGTTATAAATTCCAATGTATATGTAGGGTGGGTGGGTGGCCACTATCACACCCTCTAGTTATTTGAATGCCAACGAGAGTTTTGCATTAGAAATTTTACAAATAACTCGAAGAAGTAATAATTAGAATATAATTATTCTTATTACTGTAGGTATTAATTCAAGAATATATGAATTTTTATTTTCTGTTTGAATAATGCGATAGTGTATACCCATCTACCCTATATTTACAATTTTATTTAAATTGCCTAAAAAACATACCACAAAAGAGTGTATTTACGTAATGATTAAAGTATAATTGTTCTGAGGAATGTAAAAATTTAATTAACAAGATTTAGGCGTATGTTTTTGCTTGTAGAATGGAATACAGTACACCCATCCACCCTATATTTACAGTTTTATTTCAATTGCATAAAAAAACATTCCACGAAAGAGAATATTTACGTAAAAATTAAAGCATAATTGTTCTGACGAATGTAAGAATTTAATTAGTAAGATTTAGGCGTATGTTTTACTGATTGGAAGGTGGGATAGAGGCCACCCACCCACCCTACATATATATTTTACCACAATCACTGACATTCGTTTCATTTCCTAAAAACACCAGCACAATTACTTTTAAAGTTACCAAAAACTAAAAAGTCTTTACCCTGTTATAAATTCAAATGTATATGTAGGGTGGGTGGGTGGCCTCTATCACACCCTCTATTTTTTGAATGTCAACGAGAGATTTGTATTAGAAATTTTACAAATAACTCGTATAAGTAATAATTAGAATATGATAATTTTTAAAGCTGTAAGTATTAAAGCAAAAATATATGAACATTTATTTTCTGTTTGGATAATGGGATAGAGTACACCTATTCACCCTATATTTATAGTTATACTTCAATTGCTTAAAAAACATTCCATGAAACATAGTATTTACGTAATGATTAAAGTGTAATTGTTTTGACGAATGTAAGAATTTAATTAGTAAGATTTAGGCGTATGTTTTACTGGTTGGAAGGTGGGATAGAGACCACCCACCCACCCTACATATACATGTTTAACCACAATCACTGTCACTTGTTTCATTTCCTAAAAACACCAGCACAATTACTGTTAATGTTACCAAAAACTAAAAAGTCTTTACCCTGCTATAAATTCAAATGTATATGTAGGGTGGGTGGGTGGCCACTATAACACTCTCCAGTTATTTGAATATCAACGAGCGTTTTGCTTTAGAATTTATGAACTTTTATTTTCTGCTCGGAGAATGGGATAGAGTACACCCATCCACCTTTTATTTACAGTTTTATTTCAATTGCCTAAAAAAACATTCCACCAAAGAGAGTATTTTCGTAATGATCAAAGTATAATTCTTCTGACGAATATAATAATTTAATTAGTAAGATTTAAGCGTATGTTTTACTGATTGAAAGTTGGATAGAGGCCACCCACCCACCCTACATATATATTTTTACCTCAGTCACTCTCACTCGTTTAATTTCTTAAAAACATCAGCACAATTATTGTTAATGTTACCAAAAACTAAAAAGTCTTTACCCTGTTATAAATTCCAATGTATATGTAGGGTGGGTGGGTGGCCACTATCACATCCTCTAGTTATTTGAATGTCAACGAGAGTTTTGTGTTAGAAATTTACAAACAACTCGAATATTCATAATAAGTAGGAAAGGGAGTATTTACGTAAGGTTTAAAGTGTAATTTTTCTGACGAATATAAAATTTAATTAGTAAGTTTTAGGCGTATGTTTTACTGATTCGATGGTGGGATAGAAGCCACCCACCCACCCTACATATACATTTTAACCGCAATCACTGTCACTTATTTAATTTCCTAAAAACATCAGCACAATTACTGTTAATGTTACCAAAAACTAAAAAGTCTTGACCCTGTTATAAATTCAAATGTATATGTAGGGTGGGTGGGTGGCCACTATCACACCCTCGATTTTTTTAATGTCAACGAGAGATTTGCATTAGAAATTTTACAAATAACTCAAATAAGTAATAATTAAGGTATAACTATTCTTATTGCTGTAGGTATTAATTCAAGAATTTATGAACTTTTATTTTCTGATTCGAGAATAGGATAGAGTACACCCATTCACTATATTTACAGTTTTATTTCAATTGCTTAAAAAACATTCCAAGAAAGAGAGTATTTACGTAATGATTAAAGTGTAATTGTTTTGACGTTTTGACGAATGTAAGAATTTAATTAGTAAGATTTAGGCGTATGTTTTACCGATTGGAATGTGTGATAGAGGCCACCCACCCACCCTACATACATATATATTTTACTTCAATCACTGTCACTTTGATTTCCCAAAAACATCAGCACAATTACTGTTAATGTTACCAAAAACTAAACAGTCTTTTCCCTGTTATAAATTCAAATGAATATGTAGGGTGGGTGGGTGGCCACTATCACCCCCTTCAGTTATTTAAAAGTCAAAGAGAGTTTTGCATTAGAAATTATACAAATAACTCGAATAAATAATAATTAGAATATAATTATTCTTATTGCTGTAGGTATTAATTCAAGAATATATGAACGTTTGTTTTCTGCTTTTAGAATGGGATAGAGTACACCCATCTACCCTATATTTACAGTTTTATTTCAATTGCTTAAAAAACATTCCACGAAAGAGAGTATTTACGTAATGTTTAAAGTGTAATTTTTCTGACGAATATAAAATTTAATTAGTAAGTTTTAGGCGTATGTTTACTGATTCGATGGTGGGATAGAGGCCACCCACCCACCCTACATATATATTTTTACCACAATCACTGTCACTGGTTTAATTTCCTAAAAATATTAGCACAATTACTGTTAGTGTTACCAAAAGCTAAAAAGTCTTGACACTGTTATAAATTCCAATAAATATGTAGGGTGGGTGGGTGGCCACTATCACACCCTTCAGTTATTTGAATGTCAGCGAGAGTTTTGCATTAGAAATTTTCCAAATAATTCGAATAAGTAATTTATTTATTTATTTATTTATTTATTATAATTCTTTGGATTTCCTGTTAACAAAATACATTAATAGATACATACATAAAAAATACAATAAATTTTGAGCACAGGAATCGCAGGCGGACTTCATTCTTCAGAATGTTCTTCCAGTCAGACCCTGATGGAATGTTCTATATATTTCAGAATTTCTTCGGATTATTTCTACAACTGTAGCTATTTATTTTAATTTATACTTAATGTATTAAGCATTTTGCTTATTATTTGTAAAATTTGTGTAAATATTTGATTAATGTCAACGTGACATTAAATAAAAAAAAAAAAAAAAAAAAAAAAAAAAAAAAAAAAAAAAATTAGTGTATAATTATTCTTATTGTTGTAGGTATTAATTTAAGAACATCTAAACTTGTATTTGATTGTAGAGGCTTTCACTTTGTGATACATATTTTATAACTTTAAATAAAATAAAAATAATTTTTATTTTATTTAAAGTTATATAAACTTGTATTTTCTGTTTGAATAATGCAATAGAGTACACTCATCCACCCTATATTTACAGTTTTATTCAAATTGCTTAAAAAACATTCCACGAAACATAGTATTTACCTAATGATTAAAGTGTAATTGTTTTGACGAATATAAGAATTTAATTAGTAAGATTTAGGCGTATGATTTACTGATTGGAAGGTGGGATAGAGGCCGCCCACCCACCCTACATATACATTTTTAACACAATCACTCTCACTCATTCTATTTTTTTAACATAATCACAAACAATTTTTAATGTTACCAAAAACTAAAAAATCTGTACCCTGTTATAAATTCCAATGTATATGTAGGGTGGGTGGGTGGCCACTATCACACCCTCCAGTTATTTGAATATCAACAAGAGTTTTGTACTAGAAATTTTACAAATAACTCGAATAAGTAATAATTAGAGTATAATTATTCTTATTACTGTAGGTTTTAATTCAAGAATATATGAACTTTTATTTTCTGTTTGAATAATGCGATAGAGTACACCCATCTACCCTATATTTACAGTTTTACTTTAATTGCCTAAAAAACCATTTCACGAAAGAGAGTATTTACGTAAAGATTAAATTATAATTGTTCTGAAGAATATAAAAATGTGTTTAGTAAGATTTAGGCGTATGTTTTACAGCTTCGATGGTGGGATAGAGGCCACCCACGCACCCTACATATATATTTTTACCAAAATCACTGTCACTCGTTTAATTTCCTAAAAACATCAGCACAATTACTGTTAATGTTACAAAAAATGAAAAAGTCTTTTCCCTGTTATAAATTTAAATGTATATGTAGGGTGGGTGGGTGGCCACTATCACACCCTCCAGTTATTTAAACGCTAAAGAGAGTTTTGCATTATAAATTTTACAAATAACTCGAACAAGCAATAATTGGTATTTAATTTTTCTTATTGCTGTAAGTAATAATTTAATAAGATTTAAACGTATACTTAAAGAGTAGCTTAAAGGATACCCACCCTACTTATATATACAGAATTACTTCAAACACTTTTATTTCTTTAATTCCCTAAAAATAGTTTTATTAGTGTTGATTGTTGTAAGAAGTTAATTTACACGTATGTTTTCTCTTTGGATAATGGGTTAGAGCAAACCTACCCACCCATCATGTACAGTTTCCTTTTAGTAACTTTTATTTATTTAATTCTTTAAAAAATTAGCTCGGTTTGTGTTGATAGTTCTAAGAAATTAAAAAGCAGAGTTTTAGTTTAAGTTTACTCATATGTGTATTGTGTGTGGGTGTCACTACTATAGTCACCAGTAAATATAATATTAACAAAATATCTACAGGGTCTATTATAAAAGTAATGCGCATTTTCTGGGAAAATTGTATTTATTGATCGTACCGGTATAAATGTTTAAAATTCTTTTAAATACTTTAATCCAACATTAATACATTTGGAGAAACGTGTCTGCCATGCCTGAAAGGCACCATGAAACTCCTCGATGGGAATGTAATTTACTTTTGGATGCTTTGAACGGACTTTCCTGTCAGCTCTCTCTTCAATTGGGGAAACCAAAAAAGTCGCATGGAGCCAAGTATTGATTGTAAGGAGGCTGTGGGACCACAGTGGGTTATTTCTTTGTGTCAGGAAATTACTAATGAAGAAGGTTATGTAACTGAAGGCATTATCATCGTGTCTTTAATTGCTAAACTCATGCGCGCGATCCTGCGTTTCAATCTCTTGAGCATCTGCAGCTAAAAGGATGCGTTAACATCTACTTCCTGTGGTACAAATTTAAACTGGACGATACCTCAGACGTCAAAAAGACAGTGAGCAACTATTTGATGCGAGACTCTCTCATTCACGCAATCTTGGAGCGGTCTTACTCGCTCATCTGCCTTTTCTATTCATGGTCCTACTCGAACATCCAGGATTTGTCTCCTCTTTAAGAATCTTCAGCTCATTTTGAATTAAATCCAACAGTTCTAGACAGTGCAAAACTCGAAGTTCTTTCTGGTTTTCCCTTAGCACTTTCGGCAGAAGCTTCGCGCAGACCATGCGCATTTGCAGATTTTCGGTCACCATATACCGCAAATGTAGACATGTTTAAGGTGTCAGCGATTTCGTCGGTTCTAGCCGTTATCCAGAACGTGGTCCGTCGGCGATCTCCTTGAACGCCTTGTCCTAGACTGTGACTTTAACATCGATTCATCCTTAAGGTATCTGGAATATTTCGTGTTACAAAATCAAAAAAGGGGTAAACCGTTTACCTCATTTCCCGACTCGTTTCACCTAGCTGCGAAGGATAATCGGGTTGCAATAAAATCATGCACATTACTTTTATAAGAGACCCTGTGTATATAACACATTTTTAAGGAATAAACAGAGTGTTATTTTTATTTTCAATAATGTACAGTTGCTCTAATGAATAAATGAATTTATTTGGTAAGATTTAGCTGAAGGTTTTAACGATTGAAAGGTGGGATAGAGGCCACCCACCCACCCTACATATATATTTGTACTTCAATCACTATCACCCTTCTAATTCCCGGAAAACATCAGCACAATTACTGTTAATGTTTTCGAAAAAATTAAAGTAATTATTCTACTTTAAAATCCAAAGTATATGTAGTGGTCACTATCACACCCTCCAGTTATTTTAATGAAAACAAGGGTTTTGCATTAAAAATTTTACCAAAAGCTAAGACCAATAATGTTTAATTTATTTTTAAAATTCATGTTTCTAAATTTTAATTGAAGTTTATATACATATGTTATGTGGGTGGGTATCACTATTAAATTCACTAGTAAATATTTATACATAAAATATTCTACACAGGTGTTTACATAATGATTGAAGTATAATTGTTCTTATGAATATAAAAATTTATTTTGTAAAATTTAGGTGTATGATTTACTGATTGGAAGGTGGGATAGAGGCCATCCACCCACCCTACATATATATTTGTACCTCAAGCACTGTCACTCTTTTAATTTCCAAAAAAACATCAGCACAATTACTGTTAATGTTTTCGAAAAATAAAAATTATTATTCTGCTTTAAAATTGTAAGAATATGTAGGGTGGGTGGATGGCCACTATCACACCCTCCAGTTATTTTAATAACAACAAAAGTTTTGAATTAAAAATTTGATTAAAAGCTGAGACAAATAATATATAATTCATTTTTAATATTCATGTTTCTAAATTTGAGTAGAAGTTTATTTATATATGTTGTGTGGGTGGGTATCACTATTAGAATCACTAGTAAATATTTTTACATAAAATATTCTATGTTTACAAAATTATTGAAGTATAATTGTTCTTATGATTATAAGAATTTATTTGGAATGATTTAGGCGTATATTTTACTGATTGCAAGGTGGGATAGAGGCCACCCACCCACCCTACATATATATTTTTACCTCAATCACTAACACTCTTTTAGTTTGCTAAAACAACAACATAATTACAGTTGAGATATTTTCAAAAAAATAAAGTGTTTGTCCTGCTATGAATTTAGATGTGTATGTAGGGTGGGTGGGTGGCCACTATCACACCCTCGATTTATTTTAATATCAACAAGAGTTTTGCACTAGAAATTTCACTAAAGACTTTAACGAGCAATGAATGATTGCGCCTTTAACTTCTTAATTTCACTTATTTAAAGAGTAAGAAAAAAAAATGTCGTGGCTTAGTAATATAAAACAATTGACTGTAGCAAATACTATCGGTCGTCTGGTTCATACACTCAGAAGGAGACAAGCAGAGAAAAAGTTGATCATATTGTCGCCAATATAAATTAAAGATTAAATGCATCAAAAGAAGTAGAAGTAGAAAGAGGAAATTATCTGTGGTGATTTTGAAAATTTATGATATCCAAGAGTGTGCAAAATTTTGCTGTTTTTACTGAAAAAACTTAACAAACATTTTTTAAATGCCAGCTTAGATAATCGCTTTTGGTGATATTCAAGAGATGCAAAATCTACAAACTCTAGATTGAAAGATTACCAGAAGAAAAAGTTTTTAGGTGTTTATGTACATGCGATCATACAGATTACTATGATGAACCAAGTTTTTTCGCAGAGGGTTTACACTAAAGAAAGGTGCAAAATCTAAAAACTTTGGTTTTGAAGATTACCAGAAGAAAAGCTTTTTAGGTATTTATGAACATGCGATCATACAGATTTCTATGACGAACTAAGTTCATTCTCAGAGGATGGAAGCTAAAGAAAGATCTAAAAACTCTGGTTTGGAAGATTACCAGAAGAAATGTTTCTTAGGTATTTATGAATATACGATCATACAGTTTTCTATGACGAACTAATTTTATTTTCTTGGAGGACTGAAACTAAAGAAAGTAAGTTTAGGTGCTAATTAAGAAGGTTATATGAAGGTACATATCTAAATATTCCAAAAACATCAAGGAAAAATTTGTTCAAACTCAATCAATAGAAGTTCAAATAAAGAAGATATAGATTTAAGAATTCATATAGACACAAGCACAAGCTATTATTTAAAAGAAATATTTTGAAAGTAACTTTATATCTATAAACTTTAAAAATCTAAAAATTTTATTTTTATTCAAATTTTGATCAAATTAGGAAGGAATTGGTAAGTTCAGTTTTTGAATTGTTGATTCAAGACCAGTAGAAGACAATAACTACGTATATCTAAAAGGTTTGTTTATTAACTATAAATGATGAATAGTAAACTAATACAATTACCAATTGTTGATGAGATGAAGTATATCTTCAGAGAGAATTGTAGGATGGGGACTAAATCGAATTTGACCTTTGTAATGAAAACTACTTGTAGTGGCGGCCTTATGCAATCACGTTTAAGTAGCCAAGACAGGAGTATATTCTGCAGCGTAAATATAACAGTGAGCAACTGGAGCATCCACGCCCGAGGACGCCCAATTACTTGAGTGGACTTAATGCCGTCTGTCCATGCGATGCATCGCACATTAAGCAGGGTAAACTGTTATACCTTTAAACGTCGTGAAGATTTCTTTCGTTTTTTTTTTATTAGTTGTTATGCAGGAAATTAAACGCCAAGGTGAGTCGGATTAATTGAAGATTCTCACTAAATAAATGTCAACAATTATATTTTACCTTTAAACATATTAATATTTATGAGTTTCAATAGCAAGAAATACAATTATTAGAATAAAATAATGGAGGTTTTTACTTCGTGTTACTTTTTGATACCCAATAACATTTTGTTTGATACTGAAAAAGAAAGGATGGCCGAAGGTCCTCAAGTGAGGACGCCTGATGTAAATGCGATAAAAAAGTGCGATCTATCTGTATTCAATTGCGGCCGTAAAGAGTAAGTAATGCGCGTTGTAACGTGTCGCCTTACGACGTTTCGCACTCCCGACTTACTTACTTTTCGCCCATTCGGATGCGGTACGCATTGCGTCCGCCATTAATGCGGCCATTAATTTTATCGATAACGCGCGTGAGTGCCATTTTTCAAAATGAGGCTGTAATGAATTTGCATTAGGCGAGGATGCCAGTTTAGAGGAAGTTCATCTATTGTTGCACGTCCGTCCAGCGTTTCTGCGGTTGGCATAATGTGGTTTTATGAGAATTCCGTTCGGAAACATTGATTGAATTCAATATTGTAATACATGTAGACATTTATAGTCCCGCCGAGCTGATTATCATTCAACCGAAGGATAAAATAAAATAAAGCGCCCGCAGTCTTCGACATTTATCTACCCACAAAAAGCGAGGAACAATGTGAAAATAATTCATGCACAGGGCCCAAAAACCAATTTTCCGTTATCGCCAGCACATTACATCATGTAAGCCTGAAATTAAACCATTTAGCCCCTGAACAATATGCGTTCAGGATCGCTTATGTGTATTGCAGATAACATTCACCTCATAGGTGGCGTTATATGCAACACGCGGAACAAAAACTAAAATCGCGACATTCCCTAGAATTCACGTACCAACTTGATGACACCCATTAGTGCCAATGCTGGAATACGCCTTATCTCAAAATTACAAGGAATTTTATATTACGGCGCACCGTCCCGAAATTGAACAAGGTCGCTTTATTCACTGTTTATTATATACTATAAACTTTATTTCTGCGATTAAACTTTAGTATGCATTCACCGGACCGTTTTACTATACCGTAATGAAATCGGGTCCCTTTATTAAAAGATATGGTCCGAAATCATGCATGAAAATAATAAAATTCAGTTCGTGCATATACATGTAAAATGCAAAGTTCCATAATTTTAACACAGTTTATAGTTGTTCCGACCTTTAATTTTACGGCTGATGGTACGGTTTACATTTGTTTTTATAGGGTACGTTAATCATCATAAAGATGTGATAATTACTCTACATAAAAAAAATAAATATTAATGTGGCAATAACATAAGATCATTAAAATTGAAATTTAATTCATAGTTATAAACAAATAATTCGGATTTCTCTGAAAATGCAAAGGTACCTGAAAGGGAAGCATTTTGCCGATCTTTTTTTGACCTACATCAACAAAATATGTATTAACCTAGCGCAATCTTGACCTACCTCAATATTTAATGTATTAACCTTACGTATTTTTGGCCCATCACAATTAACTCTGTATGGATGTAGCGTACTCTTAACTTATCACAATTAATTACTAATTTCATTTTAATGAATTTTATGCAGCTATATTTTTGCAATATATTCGACGCATTTTTTTTACCCAGCGTGTTCTTGACTTACCACAATTAATTATTATCGACCAAGCATACAATAAATTATTTATTAGATTCATCGTAATAAAATGTGTATTGCCCTAGCGTATTCCTTACCTACCTTAATAAATAATATTTTAAGCTAGCGTATTCTCGACCTATTACAAAACTTTGTCGCTAACAATCTCTTGAAAAATGGCTTAACAATATACTAGCTGTTCAGAACGTTAATTGGATAATTCATTCTAAATTTTTGAAGTCGATTCTCAATAAAATGAATTAAATATTGGATTGGTGAGGCTTTTACTTGGTGAAATTCCATTCCACCTATAAAATGAATTAAACTATTTGGATAAAAACAACAGTTTCATTATTTACATAAAAATCCATCCATCCACACATATTCGTATCAATTTCATCATGTTTAGGTGTAACCTAATATATTCATTTCACCGGTTTACTCAGGAAGTTAATTGTTTATTAAAAGTTTATTTCAGAACTAAAAGTTTCGTGAAGTTAGTGGTTTTGATGTGTTCGTGCTTGGAGTGGCGCACGACTTTCCTTGTACATTTTTTGTGTAAATTCTAATTGATGTGGCTTTCTGTTTACCTTTCAAAAGCTTTGTTTACAGGTGGATGTTAAAATAATAATTCATATTTATTTTGTAAATAAATTATTTACTAATAAACATCTATAATAGTTTAAACCACACAGTATAATTTATTGCTACTACAATTCAGTAGATCAAACTGGAGTTTTTGGAACAGTCCACAACTCAACATTTAACAATTATTTTTATGTATAATCATCACAAAGATGTATATTTTATAATAAAATATATTAAAATCTTTCAGTTCGTTGTAGAAAATTAACTAATAATTTAAAAATACGAAAACAATTATGTAGATAGATAGATAGATAGATGTTTTCGTATTTTAAATTACGTATATTTTATCTCCCTCGTCGTACTATTAGTACCGAAGATAATTGGGTTGCCTATGTTAAAAAAAGACAATTTAAAATGTTAAATTTATTATTAGAAAATACATCATTTTACATAAAAAAATATAGCCAGTGTTTTTATATTATTAATTGATAAACACCCTAAACTATTCATAAATTATATATTTAAACTTTTTATTACAATCGTTAGTACTAAAGTGGGTTTGATTACATATGTTAAAAAAGTTTGACAGAAAATTTTATATTATAGTATAAAATACAATAAACCTAAAATTAAACACCCCAGCACCACCATTTCATCTTGAATCATGGGACTGACAACGAAATTTGTCGATGGCTAATGAAGAAAAAGAGAAGAAAATATTGTAACACTATCTTCTCAAAAATCTCAAAAACCAACGATCCGATTGACATGAAACTTTAAACTATAGGTTCTATCGTTAAAAACTGGAACTGAAAAGCTTTTGATGAACATTCATAGACCGAAAGTGGATGTTTACTCGAGGCGTTTTTTGTTTTTTTTGTGTTATTTTTCTAAATATAAAAAATTTCAAAAAACAGTCGAAACAAAAGTTAAAGACAATGAAACACTAAACAAGTTTTACTTTAACATATTTTTCATAAAATTCTTAACTTTCGAGAAAAGAAATAAAAAAATGAAAATTTTGACTTTTTTGCCAATTGCTAATAAACTATTGCAGTTGTATGAAATTTATATAACAAATAATCGTAGAGAATTCAAAAGTGAACAAATTGTTAAGAATAGTATTTTAGCGTAAACCTCATAGTTTTTGAGAAAAATATAGGGAAAGTACTATGATGACCATTTAAATGTCAATTTAACTAATAAAAGCTTTTTAATATAAAAATGTAGATCATATTTTTTATTGTTTATTGTTTTAACTATTTATATATCCCAAAAGTTTATTTCATGCAGATCTTTAATTTTAATATAGTACCATCAGTACCTGTGTTAATTAGGTTGCCTACGTTAACGTACAAAATTTACAGTATTTAAATATTTATAATCTGCAAATTAAATTAAAAATTCCCAATGTATTTTTAATATACCAATTAATAATTATTGTTTATAGCCTTCAGCAGGATAATGGTATAATTCACACTAACTAAAGAGACTAGTTTTTTTGATTTTAATTTTTATACATCAATAACTGGACTATTTGTTTCCAAAAAACTAAAAAGTAAAATTAATGGTTGTAAAATTATATATGTAGGGTGGGTGGGTGGCCTCTATCCCACCCTTTAGTTTGTAAAACATACGCGCGTGATTTATTTGAGGTATATTTGATTTATAAACAGATGTGTATTTATTAATTTCTGGTACAATTTGGTATGTAGTGCCTATAGTCGAACATAATGTATTAATGTTGTAAAATCATTAATATTCAGTGATAAAAAAACATAGAAAATCGTTTTTTTATTCCATTCTTTATTCGAGATGTGTATTTAATTTATTGAGCGAATTTTGATTTTTATGTAAATTCTTTCCGAGAAATCGTTGTTTATGTTTTGATAACTGGATGGTGGGATAGTGGCCACCCACCCACCCTACATATGCAATGAAACTTAAGGTAAAATACTGGTTGATTTATTTTTTTACATTAACAGTAATTTTGCTTTCGTATACAAAAAAACCAAACGTGTAACAATAGAAGAATTAAAATTACTTATAAATAGAAAGGGTGGGTGGTCTTTACTACATTCTCCAACATATTGAAATGATGAGTGTAATCAATTAAATGTATAATATGATTATAAATCAATGTTTATTTAATTTATTCAACTAATTTCTAATTTTATGCAACTTATTCCTGAGAAAAATGTCGTTTATGTTTTGATAAGTGGAGGGTGGAATAATGGGTACCCAACCACCCTACATATAACTTTAATTGATAATGAATTTTTTAGCATTACAAATAATTGTACTGTTGTTTCCAAAAAAACAAAAGGAGTAGACATAATGGTAGTAAAAATATATATGTAGGGTGGGTGGGTGGCCTCTATCACACCTTTCAATCTGTAAAACATACGCACGTGATTTTTTTAAATGTATTTTTGATTACAATTTTTATTTTTATGAAAATTCTTCCCGAGAAATCGTTGTTTATGTTTTGACAACTGAAGGGTGGTATAGTGGCCACCCACCCACCCTACATATGCAGTGAAACTTAAGGTAAAACACTGGTTTAGTTTCCTTCTCACCTTAATCGTAAATTGGTTATCGCATTAAAAAAAAACAAACGTGTAACAATAGTATGCTGGAGGGTGGAATAAAGGCCACCCATTTACTTTACTTATATATTTTCAATTCTGCTATTGTTATACGTTTGGTTTTTGAATATGAGAGTAAAATTGTTGTTGATTAAAAAAGAAACATAACCAGTGTTTACCTTATGTTTCATTGCATATGTAGGGTGGGTGGGTGGCCACTATCCCACCCTCCAATCTGTAGAACATACACACGTGATTTGTTTAAGGTATATTTGATTATAAACGGAAATGTATTTAATTTATTCAACCAATTTTATTTTTTATGGAAATTATTCCCGAGATAACTTTGTTTATGTTTTGGAAACTAAAGGGTGGATAGTGGCCACCCACCCACCCTACATACGCAATGAAACATAAGGTAAAACACTGGTTTTATTTCCTTCTCACATTAACAGTAAATTTGCTATCGTATTAAAAGGAAACAAACGTGTAACAATAGATGGGTAGAATAAAACCACCCATCTACCTTATGAATTATATTTTTATTTCATTTATTGTTACCCGTATAATTTTTTAAATATGAGGTAAAATTGTTGATTAAAAAAAACAAAACCAGTGTTTGCCTTAAGTTTAATTGCATATGTAGGGTGGGTGGGTGGCCTATATCCCACCCTCTAATCTTTAGATCATACGCACGCGATTTGTTAAAAGTATAATTAACTGCAAACATATGCGTATTTAATTAATTAATCCAATATTTATTTTTGAGTAAAATCTTCCCGAGAAATCTTTGTTTATGTTTTGGCAACTAAAGGGTAGGATAGTGGCCACCCACTCACCCTACATATGCAATGAAACTTAAGGTGAAATACTGGTTTAAAAACTTTTACATCAACAGTAACTTTACTATCGCATACAAAAAATAAAGAAACGTTTAACAATAGAAGGATTAAAAATATATAAGTGGATGGCTTATTTCATTCGTCAACATATAGAACACCCATCTTTCTTACTTATATATTTTCAATTCTACTACTATTACAGTTTTGTTTTCTTTTTATAAGAAAGTAGAATTATTCTTGATTAAAAAAAAATAATAATCAGTGTTTACTTTAAGTTCCATTGCATATGTAGGGTGGGTGGGTGGCCTCTATCCCACCCTCCAATCTGTAAAATATACGCGCGTGATTTATTAAAGGTATATTTCATTGTAAACACTTATTTATTTAATTTTTTCTTCTTACAATAATAGTAAATTTGCTATCGTATCAAAAATAAACAAACATGAATCAATGGGATGCTGGAGGGTGGAATAAAGCCACCCATCTACCTTATTTATTATATTTTCATTTCTTCTATTGTTATAGGTATGACTTTTTTAATATGAGAGTAAAATTGTTGATGATTAAAAAAGAAATATAATCAGTGTTTACCTTAAGTTTCATTGCATATGTAGGGTGGGTGGGTGGCCTCTATCCCACCCTCCCATCTGTGAAACATACGCGTGTGATTTATTAAAGGTGCATTTCATTATAAACACATGTGTATTTAATTTATTAAACCAATTATTAATTTTGATATAAACTCTTTATTGTAAATCGTTGTTTATGTTCTAACAATTGGAGGGTGGGATAGTGGCCACCCACCCACCCTACATATGCAACGAAACTTAAGGTAAAACACTGGTTTAATTGTCTTCTCACATTAATAGTAAATTTGTTATCGTATAAAAACGAAACAAACATGCGACAACAGGATACTGAAGGGTGGAATCAAGGCCACCCATCTACCTTCTTAATTATATTTTTATTTCTGTCATGGTTACATGTTTGTTTGTTTTTTTTAAACTGGTTTTATTTTCCTCTCACATTAATAGCATATTTGCTATCGTATTAAAAAGAAACAAACGCGAATCAATAGGATGCTGGAGGGTGGAATAAAACCACCCATCTACCTTATAAATTATATTTTTATTTCTTTTATTGTTACACGTATGATTTTTTAAATATGAGGTAAAATTGTTGATGATTTAAAAAAAATAATATGTGTTTACTTTAAGTTTTATTGTATATGTAGGGTGGGTGGGTGGCCTTTATCCCATCCTCCAATCTGTAAAACATACCCGCGTGATTTATTAAAGGTATATTTCATTATAAACACATGTATTTAATTTATTTAACTAATTTTTAATTTTATAGAAATTTTTCTCGAGAAAACGTTGTTTATGTTTTGATAACTGGAGGGTGGAATAGTGGCCACCCACCCACCCTGCATATGCAATGAAACTTAAGGTAAAACACTGGCTTAATTTCTTTCTCACATTAATAGTAAATTTGTTATCGTATTAAATAGAAACATACGTGAATTAATAGAATGGTGGAGG